>PITA01000491.1:0-126480 GCA_004023965.1 Spilogale gracilis
AGAATGTTGGTGGAATTTTGATCGGAATGGCATTGAAAGTGTAGATTGCTCTGGGCAGTATAGACATTTTGACAATGTTTATTCTTCCGATCCATGAGCATGGAATGCTCTTCCATCTTTTTGTGTCTTCTTCAATTTCTTTCATGAGTGTTCTGTAGTTCTTCGAGTATAGATCCTTGACTTCTTTGGCAAACTGCTGTTTTAAAGCATTTATGCAAGTACTAAATGAAATCAGGAAAACAATTCCTTGGAAACATCTTTTGGTGCTTTGAAATAAATTTATAAAAGATCAAAAGAATCCAAAATTATATACTAAATCCAACGAAATTTGTAGGTAAAAGACAACATTAGAAAAAAAGTGCCAATGCCTTCATCACTTAGAGAGGACTCAGCAGTTATCTACTCTAATTCAGTTCCATTTGTTTTTATATTTTTTGATACAATACAAACACTAAAGTTTGGACCCTTATAAGAACATATTTTTTAATGTGTAATGAAAAGTTACGCATGTTTAGTTTTGTTATATTGTTGGGGTTGCTCATATTTTCTGGAAATGTATAAGCTCTTAAACATCTAAATGACACCTGTTGATTTGGAGGCCATTATATTTGAGCTGTGTGTTTTCAGAATTATGGTCTGTGGATATATCTAAATATTATTTCCAGAGATTTCATTGATATACTCTATTTAGTAAGTATACCATGAAGATGCATATATACATCATTACTAGTTAATTTTTATAAACTATTTCAAGATTATCCATGTGAAATATCAATATTTTTCTAATTTATATTTTTTAATTACCATAGAATATGGTATCTTTGTTATAGCCTATGTAGACTGCTATAAAATATATTCTATAACTAGCATTTATAGAACTTTTGGTAGAAGGTATTTGCTACAGAATATTACTTTTATTATGTAAAAATTAAGTAATTTTTTTTTGAAAAATGACAATCTCTGGACAAAATTGAATATACAAAAGAAGTTTGACCATAACACTTTCTTATACAGTTAGTACTCCATAATAATTGTTTCTTTGTTCATTCTAAAGCAAAGAAAGTAATCCTGTGTAGGAAATGCATGCTCTGTATTTTTTAAAACTCAGAATATTTTCCTAAAATGAGTTTATAGTCTAATAATATCATAAAATCTCCAATCATTACTTTAACGCTATTTTCATGCCTTTTTAATGGCTTGTGAAAACATTTAGTTCTTCAGTGTTCTTAGGTGCTTTTGCTATTGAGTTTTCAGCCTGATTTAAGCACAAAACATGCTTCATACTTTTAATTTTGAATAATAACTCCAGATACAAAAGCAACAAACCACCAGAAACAACTTGTATATGCCATTAAAATACTTCTTACTTAGAAAATAAAATGGAACTTTCCTCAGTAGGGCCCGTAAGGCTGAAGGAGATTAAAACAATGATATTAAGATTATGGTTAATTTCTTTTGTTCACATTTAGGGATGTTTTAAAATTGTCAAAAATAGCAGATCTCTTCCTTTTTTTAATTTTACCTTTCTTCAAAGAGTAACACATGGTAGTAGAGAACATCTGGAATACTCAAGATAGAGGAGAGAAAAGATATTTATAGCAAAGATTGACAGAGAAAGCAACATAATGTGCATGGGAACTGAGATCTGTGTGGTAATGGTATTCACCAAGGGGATGAACTGATATACCCACTGCAGTATTAGTTTGAATGTGTTAGCAAGAAAGGTGTGTCTTTCTTTAAGTTTTCCGGGCAGTGGGTCCATCTTAATACTACTCATTCTGTGCCTACCATTTTTTTACAATTAATACTTGGTCTGTTGTCAACTCATGAAATGGTGAATGGAGGCAGCCTCAAGATCCAGACTGGTAGTGCCAATGGCCAGGTCAGAAAAGACTTAAATTCCACACCAGGTTTTGTCTCCGCTTCAGTTACAAGTTTGTTCAAATGAGAAGTGCCAACTCTTCCTGTAGTGATCCTGGCCCAGGAGAAGAGTACTGTCAAAACTGAATTGCCCTACGTGACTTCAACAGCAGTAAAAGATATAGCACATTTTGAATTTCACAATATTAAATGATTTTTTTAAACATAGAGGAGTTCTTCAAAGAGTTCTGAAAATAAATCTCTTGCTATGTAAAGTTAAAAGTAATGAAATTTTGCCAATAGACAGTGCACTGCTCTCTTGCCCTGGGAGATGCTTATCATAATGTGACAGGGCCTTTATTATACATGTAAAAATGACATATTACACTTTATATTTCCAGAGCAGCAATGAACTCATTACCAGAAGCTGTTTATGCTGATGTTGAAGTGTTTTAATATCATTTCTGGCTAACATTGGTCTCAGTTGCTAGGTGGATGCATAAAGGGGCAGTACAGAAAGGAGGAAATAGGTAAGCTTGAGGTCTTGTGAACTCCAGTTCTTTTATCTATAGAATGAGGTTTACTGTTCATAGTTGGTATATTATAAGTAGATTCCATGCTTATTTACTTGTGACGATACCAAAATGTCAGTTCCACAGTTTTATATTAGGTTGAACGTACGCATTGCCATTTTTATGAGTCAGAGATTGTTAAACATCAACAATTTCATATAATTCATTGAAATACCTGGCATGCTGTAGAATAAGGTTTTCGAAGTCCACAGTCACATACATTTGCTTATTATATCAGATGCTATACTGAGTACCTTCCAAAAGTCATCACATTTAATTGTGATAGGAATCCAACTTGTAAATAATATTATTATTCCTGTTTTAAGATGAAGAAATTGAAACACAAAGAGGTCTGGTAATTCAAGATCATACAGTCAATGAAGGGTAAACACAAAACCAATACCCAGGCTAAGTCCAAAACCCACTTAATGCTTTGCAGTAAGTCCTCATAGGTATTCTGTATTAGAAATATCCTCAAGGCAGGAAACAATCTATTGGACTTCACGTAAAAAAAAAAAAAAAGAAAAAAGTGGAAAAGGCTTTTAGAACTCCTGTATAGTGCTAAAAACAGACAAAACATCTCTTAGGAAACTAATGAAGTAGGTTCATGTAAAGTATGGACAAGCAGGAATAGGTAAGAACTCAGACTTGTAGTTTTTGTTATTTATCTAATGCATGTCGTAAGTACAGAACAGCTTAATGAAAAGCCATTTTGTGCCCAACATTGTCTGAGAACAAAGCGAGAAACACGTATGTTAAAAGGAGCTGTATTTTAGATATTACAACCTAATGGCAGTAATTGTCTGGAACCAGAAACTTCCCTCACTGTGTATTTCTTTTTACCGCTAACTCAAACTCCTCCTCTTTAAACTGTGGTTTATGCTAAAAAGTAAACTTGTTAATATACTTGTATTATAATCTAAATCCGTGGTTACCCATATTTTTGTATTATTTTAAAAATTTGCAAACTAAACTTTGCTTCTTGGGCAGTATTTTTTATGAATTGTGATTTTACTGAGAAATTTCAGAAATTCTAAATAATTTAAATATGCCTGCTGCTGATTTTATAGCATTGTAGTAAGCCAGCTTAACCTATGTTGATTTATACTTTCTTTGGAAACAGGCTTCCTAATAATTTATATGTCAGGCATTTTGGAAAATATATTAAGCTTATTTATATGTTTTTTTTTCCAAAGAGGCATATAGAAGATTTCCCAACCATCGCACTTCAAAGAGACACTCAGTTTTGATACACACATTGGGAGTACATAACCAGTATTGTTATATGAAAAGAATATGCTATTAAGCTGTGAATGGATTTTCTGGAATGTACCCAGGTTTACAATGGGGTGGCTGTTACAAAACTATGAAATTTCTCTCTGTTAACTGTTGGTGTTACAATACTCACCTCTACAGGATAATGTCAGGTCATAATTTAATGAATGTAAGTATAATAACATTCCAAATTTATATCTTACCTTTATGCTACAGAAGCTCATGGTAATTTTACCAATGAAAAATTTTTACTAAAATTCAGCAATCTCTAGATACAGTTGCATGATAATATAACAGATAGCCAAGAAAATTCTATAATTACTTAGGAAGGGATCCGAAGAAAGAATATCATATACAATTGAAGCCATGATCAAAAATAGATAACCAATAATTAATCTTTAAAATTAGCATTTTTACCAGGATATGAATTTCAGAAATATTTCCACAAAAATACGGTTTCAAATTAAAGCCTTAGAATAAAACCGTTGACTCTTTTTTGTTTTGGAGTTGAAAGGAAGGGAGGAAAAGTGAAAATTCGATAAAAGAAAAGCAACCTGATATCATTTGGAATACTGTTATTCAGAGAATCTAGCTGTGTTACATATTCCCATCAGCTCTTGTCCTCCTACTATAGCTCCAGTCACCTGCTAGTCTCCGTCTTGAGCCAGTGCTGGGACCTTGGTCAACTACAACCCGGTTTATAACTGGCAAAGTATGCTGATAAAACCAGACCTTTTCTTGGAATTAGGTTAGCCTTGGAAATGAACCTGAAATTCCATGGGGCTGACTTGGAGCTAGAAAGGCTGAGGTAGCCATGGGAAGGCAGAGTGATGAGGAAACAGAGGGAGAAATAATCAGAGAAAATGTGAGGTAGAAAGATGAAATGATTGGAAGAGACTTCCAAAGAGGGAACGAGGTGCTGGTATCCATGAATGCTGTCTTGGTTCCCAGAGAGTTTAGTGTTTTGCTGCTTATAGACATATTGTAACCCGCTTTTATATCAGTGACTCATTATTGAAGTGAAAATACCCTAACTAACACAAGGGGACAATCCAGCGAGCACTCTGTCAATTTTTGTTTTTTCTTCCAGAAACATTACCTCACTTTGTTGAGCAGGCTTCTGTATACACACAAAGACCGTATTTTTCCATTTCCCCTTATTACAGATCCAAGACAAACTGAAATCAATTTAGATCTGTGCTAAAGTGTGGGAATCTTTTTTTAAAAAAACATTTTATTTATTTGACAGAGAGAAACACAGCAAGAGAGGGAACACAAGCAGGGGGAGTGAGAGAGGGAGAAGCAGGCTTCCTGCTGAGCAGAGAGCCCAATGTGGGCCTCGATCCCGGGTCTCCAGGATCATGACCTGAGCTGAAGGCAGTTGCTTAACCAACTGAGCCACCCAGGCGCCCCTAAAGTGTGGGAATCTTTAGGATATGTAATCTCAGCAAGTAGACTGGGTGGGGGCATGCATTCCAGTTCTGGTTGGTGCTGAAATTTATTACACATGCCCAATTTAGGATGTTTCAAACTCACAGAATCTGGCTTAATGAACTGATATCAACTTGTAACAAATTGTGCAGCTGTTGGCCTGCTTATTTAGATCAACCTGAAAAGACAGTCTATAATGCAGTCAATTAGCACTAAGTAGTGATTATTTAAGTAGTCACTGATGGATACCTGAGTAGTGTATACTCATTTAAAGCCTAATGAGCAATGGCAGGAAGGTTCCTGAGCAATTCATAAAGTTGGTAGACACCATTTATAGTCACTATTGAACATTTGTTAAGTTAAAGCATCTTACTGTCTTTAATTTTCCCTTTCTACAAAATGGAAATAGTTCACTTAACCTAACTCTATTTTCTGTGTGTGTTTTTAAAAAATAATGAAAGAGGGCACCTGGGAGGCTCAGTGGGTTAAGGCTCTGC
This sequence comes from Spilogale gracilis, assembly GCA_004023965.1. NCBI lineage: Eukaryota > Metazoa > Chordata > Mammalia > Carnivora > Mephitidae > Spilogale > Spilogale gracilis. The sequence continues at coordinate 5,636 of PITA01000491.1, forward strand.
CTTTGGCTCAGGTCATGATCTCAGGGTCCTGGGATCGAAGCCTGCATCTGGCTGTCTCCTCAGTGGGAGCCTGCTTCCTCCTCTCTCTGCCTGCCTCTCTCCTACCTGTGATCTCTCTCTCTATCAAATAAATAAATAAAATCTTTTAAAAATAATGAAAGAATTTGAAATTGTAAACAAGCATGTATATGAAAAAGATATTACCTACCCTCAAGACCAACAGTGGCTCTATCTTTTTTCATGTGCTACTTCTGATTAGTGGGTTCTATTTAAGTCTCTCGAACAGTCATTCTTACCTGGTTGCCATGGACCATCTCTAGATATGCTGTTAAATTCTGATCTGTCTGTAAATTTTTCTTTAACTATGTATTAGCAAAATCCATTAGCTTTCATGTGGCAGAGTCCAGTGTGCTGTGGGGAAGAGGTGAAGAACACAGGATGATGGCCTCCAGGAGGCAGAAGAAATTGAATATATTTAATCATATGTGAACATTTCCTTCGGTATAATCAAATATTCCCACTGAAACCAGGAGAGGCTGCTGACCACAGTCATAGGAATAGATGGGTATATGTGAACACGGATGTGGTGAGCAAGTTACACTGTAATGGGGATCCTATTGTAGGTGCTTGTAGATTTGTCTGTGGTTCCTGAGTGTCTAAGGATTCCAATTAAACCTCTCAGAAATTATGGAATTCAAAACCGTGTAAAGTGAGTATAAACAGTTTAGGAACTCTGACTTAGGATATCTCCTATAATAGATAGGTGCATTACTTCACTCCAAAAGGTTAATGAGAACCCAGAAAGATCCAAGACTACTAAAATCATGTTGCCTTTTTTGTAAGTTATCTAACCAATGAAATCTGTAATATTAAATTTATAGTTTTTATTTCTATATATTTCTTCTGAATTATAGACTCCAAAAAATAGACTCCAAAATTAGCAAGGCCAATGACTAATTACAACAGTACTAAAACAAAACAAAACAATAGCTCTTTTTCTACTCAGAATTTATACATCATTTCTTACTTTGTTTATAACTTGAGTAGGAGTTAATTGGATGGTTTTTGGTCAATGACAGGCTTGGAATTAAATTCAGTGGCTAATGCTTCTTAATTATATGACTTCAAACATATTTATCTTCTCTCGGATTTCAGATTTTTATCAATGAAATAGAATAATACACTTAACTTGTCAAATTATTTTCAAGGCTATTTGGAGGAAAAAAAGTAATGTATTTGGCATAGTGCCTAGTACATGCTATATGTTGAAGGAAAGGTAACTATTAATGTAAAGTGGAGAATTAACCTGAGGAGTTTCAGGTGAGGTTTGTTTCTTTTTTTGTGGTAGCCACCCTTGAAAAAATTAATTAGGGAAAATCAGTAGTAAGGCAAAAGGAAAAATCACTGAGAGGAATGCTTCTGCTTTCTAATGTTGACCATAATGCATTTATACTAACTGCTAAACTGATACTGCATTTATTTCCTGTGTAATATAAAAATATATATTAATGAAATAGAATAATAAATAGGAAAAATTAATAAATTGCATTTAAGATGGTTGGTAAAGTTTAAGACATAGTAATAAGATTTTTGCTTTTAGTAATACACACTAGGTAAATTAGTCCAAATCTCCCAAAGTTTCGAGTTTTCCGAGAAAACTCAAAATACTGAAAAAAATAGAAAATAAAAGTATGAAGGCATCAGAGTGCTTACAATGCAGTGAAAAATTAAAGGCCCACAATTTGAGAGAACTCAAAATTCAGAGCGGTGATCCAAGAACTCAGGGGGTTGTGTTTCCCTTGAGGAATATGCTATTTCTAGAAGAATGAAGAAAATACTGAGATGAGTGACTGAGCACACAGTCACTCATTTGATAGCCACAAAAGGTTACAAGAACTAAAGTTTCAGTTTTTTTTAAAAAAATATTTTGTTTATTTATTTAACATAGAGAGAGATCACAAGTAGGCAGAGAGGCAGGCAGAGAGAGGAGGAAGCAGGCTCCCTGCTGAGCAGAGAGCCGAATGTGGGCCTTGATCCCAGGATCCTGAGATCATGACCTGAGCCAAAGGGAGAGGCTTTAACCCACTAAGCCACCCAGGCACCCCAAAAGTTTCAGTCTTATCTGAAAAGTTTCAGGGCCTGTCAAGAGTGAGACGTGTAATAAACTCCCACAGTTGGCTTGGGGCCTGATGGGCTTAGATGTAAGAATAGACCAGAAGTTAACCAACACTCACAGGGACTGAATCCCTGCCTTAGGCCATGAGGATGGCACTGGAGATATATAAATCTCTGAAAATGGACTAAGTCATTCCAGAATTAAGATATTTAGAATAACCAGACAAAATCATGTCTGGATAAAGAGAACATAGTCATAAATCTCAAATTATTTCTACATTTTTTTTCACCTGAAGTGCCTGACACAGCAGTAAACAAAATCAGGCACATAAGGAGACAGTATTCAATAGAACCAGCAGAAATCCTAGAGAAACAGAATAATTGGTGTTCCACATGTTGGAATTATGAGGTATCAATGTGAAATAAGAACCATGCTTCCTATGTTCTGGAGATAAAAGACAACATTGATATGTTTAGTGGAATCCTGAAAACCAGCTAAAACTTGCCCTAGATTATGGAGTTTTTAAATATAATCAAGAAAATATGAAGAGTGAACAGACACCTATTTCTGTTACCAGTACAAAACCTACAAAACAATAGATGAAGCAATTTTGTTCTTGGCTAATATGGGCTAAAATAGTAATGAAATATTTATATAAAAATATTTCCCTATAGGAAAGAGTCATACATTTTGTGGTACAATTAGGTAATGTTTCAATTTCCATATAGGTCAGAAGCATATGTAAAAATTAATAACATTGCTAAACATTTGGCAGTGAAAAATTCAGTTGACTCTTAGAACTAAAACTTTTTGTTATAAAACTATTGATACAGTCTCTTCAACAAATGGTGTTGGAAAAACTGGATGGCAATGTGCAAAAGAATAAAATTGGACCACTTACACCATACAAAAATAAATTCAAAATGGATGAGGGACCTAAATGTGAGACAGCAAACCATTAAAATCCTAGAGAAGAACACAGGTAGTAATATCTTTGATATAAGCCGATGTCAAAGTAACTTCTTATTAGATATGTCTCCTGAGGCAAAGGAAATCAAAGCAAAAAATGAACTATTGGGACTTAATTGAGATAAAATTCGTGCAGTGAAGGAAACAATAAAATTAAAGGCAACCTTCAGAATGGGAGAAGATATTTGCAAATGACGTATCTGATAAAGGGTTAGCATCTAGAATATGTATAAAGAACTTATACAACTCAACACCCAAAAAACCCAAATAATCCAGTTAAAAAATGGGAAGACATGAATAGACATGTTTTCAAAGAAGACATCCAGGTGGCCAAAGACACATGAAACGATGCTCAACATCACTCATCATAAGGGAAATACAAATTAAAACCACAGTGAGATACCACCTCACACCTGTCCGAATGCCTAAAATTAACAACACAAGAAACAACAGGTGCTGGTGAGGATGAAGAGAAAGGGGAACCTTCTTTCACTTTTGGTGAGAATGTAAACTAGTATAGCCACTCTGGAACACAGTATCAGGGTTCCCCAGAGAGTTAAATTAGAACTACCTTACCACTCAGCCATTGCACTACTAGGTATTTACCCAAAGGATACAAAAATACAAATATTATACAGATTTGAAGGGGTACATGCTTCCTGATGTTTATAGCAGCGCTATCAACAATGGTTAAACTGTGAAGAGAGCTCCAATGTCCATTGACTGATGAATGGATAAAGAAGATGTGGTATATATACATGATGGAATATTCTCAGCCATCAAAAAAATGAAATCTTGCCGTTTGCAATGACATGGATAGAGCTAGAGTGTATTATGCTAAGCAAAATAAGTTAGAGAAAGAGAAATGCCATATGATTTCACTCGTGTGGAATTTTAGAAACAACACAAATAAACATAACGGTAAAAAAAAGAGGCAAACCATGAAATAGACTCTTAAGTATAGAGAACAAACTGAGGGTTGATGGAAAGAGATGGGTGAGCAGATGGATGAAATGAATGGTGGGTATTAAGGAGGGCACTTGTTGAGATGAGCACTGCATGTTATATGTAAGTAATGAATCAACAAATTCTACTCCTGAAACTAATATTATACTGTATATTACCTAACTGGGATTTAAATAAAAACTTGAAAAAACTATTGATGCAAAGTTAAATTGATAAAATGCCTAGTCATTAAGACCTGTGGTTAGTGTGTTAGGAAAATAACTAAGACAAAAACAAAAACAGAGAAAACTGTTATGAGTACATCATAATCCACACATCTAAGGACAGCAACTTTAAAACTAGGGTGCATAGGACAATTACTTAAAGTGGGATAGAGAAAGCAAGAGAGGAAGCAGAGAGAAGGTTTAGAAGGAAGGTCATTAGACTGTATTAATAAGGAAAAATTACTTGACATAAATAAAAAAAACGTCATTTCAAGCCTAACATGTATTATTGTAGCAGATCTTTTTTGTTATTAATAAAAACCTTCATAATGGATTTATGAATTTATATATTTTATTATAATTGGCAGTTTTATCCCTCTCAAATAAAACTTTATTGAGTTTTAAGTTTGAATCAGAAAAAAAAGTAGTTTTTTTTCATGAGTAAATGATAGATTAGAAGGTAAAAACATTCTGCCAGAAGTCCATCTCTCAAATTTTTAGTAATAGCAGGGAACAAGATTAGCTGTCTTTCCTTTAAACAAACAAACACAATTCTTAAAGTAACTTTTATACACCATTTTTTTTCAGATTATGCACTTAACTCTGAGTTAATGTAAAAATGATAAATGTGTGAATACTTTGAACCAGTTAATATCTTCTTTTCACCTGTGCCATTATTTCTAAGTTAATACTTGTGGTTTTCATGTGGTCACTGAATCTTTCTAATTTTACAGTCCAGAGTAACTGTGGAGAATATATAATAAATATTACTTAGCCTTCTAAAAGAGGTAAAATAGTCTAGGGGTACCTGGGTGGCTCAGTTAGTTAAATGTCTGCTTTCAGCTCAGGTCATAATCTCAGGGTCCTGGGATCCAGCCCCCGCATGCACTTTCCTACTCAGCACAGTTTACAAGACCTTGTATGTTTTTGTCTTCTTGCTGTCTGGCCCCGTTTGTTACCCTTCCCTGTTCCCCTTTTTCCCATCGATGCACAAGCCATGATACATTTTGTTCTCTTGTCCCAATGTTCCTTGCCTGGTTAACTCCAGGCTTTTGTGAATGCTGACCCCTTTACCTTGAACAGGTTTCCCTTTCCTCTCTGCTTTGATATCTCTGCCTGCCAAGGTATCTAGCCAGTAAAGCATATTCAATCAAATCTGGGTTGAGGAAACTAATTTTTGTTAATAGGTTAATGTATCCTCTAGAATTTTCTAGCCAGGAGGAAGATTGTTAAACTTAATAAAAAGATACTGGTATGCCAAGAGCCACGTCACCTGTACCACCAGTTCCATCTTAAATAAGATAAATTACCAGTCTGTGTGACCTTCATCTCCTGAACCACCATTTCTTCATCATAAAATCAGGGGCTTTGATTATGGGACCTCTGTGGTCTTTTCTAGTTCTAACATGTGATGATTTAGTCACTTTTACAGGATTATATCACACTATACCTTTTCTGTTTTTCTTTATGTTTGATGTGTATTCTGTACAGCTTCAAGGGTTTATTATTGAATAATCTCAAGGGGCTTTTAAGGATGCAGTGAGCTGACCTCTTCTCCACTTAAAAATGAAAATAGTAATGGTAAGCGTTAACATTTATTGAGGCCTGTGATTCTGAACACTTTATATGTATTATTTAAAATTGACTTTTGTCCACCTTTTCTAAACTAGGGACAATAAAATAAAGTTCACATTAACTTTTTTTGATATTTTAGAACAAGATCAGAGGCAAGTTCATATATCACTGTCAATAAATCAGTGGTACTTAAGGCAGCAGACATGAAGGGTGAAGGACTTAGCACAGGGTCACCATAAACAGAGACGGGGTATTGCTAGAAGGATGGTATTCCTTCTGATTTCTTCACCTCAGTAATGCTTGATAGTGTTCTATTTTAATGATTAATGATCAAATGGGTATCTTAAAATAACTACTGATACATGCACTTGTATTTAGAGCAAAATATCGATCAGAAAAGTGGTGAAAGTCGTAGTCATGGGCTTTTTATTTTTTTAATGGAATAAAAAAAGTCCCTCTTTCCAAAAAAGGGACAAACTAACAAAATTGTGGCAGAGATTAATTTATGATTGTTGTCTTTAAGCTGTGGTTTGCAAACTCAGATGCTTTCAGTGGGCTAGAATACTTGTTCAAGGTCGCATAATAGGTGACAAAGCCTGATCTAGCCTCAGGTATTGAAATAGGAATTTCTAAAGTTAAATACATCTTGATACTACATAATATAACAAATGCCATGCTATATTAAGCACTCTGGTGAAATAAGATAGGACTTAATTAGGGCGCCTGGGTGGCTCCGTGGATTAAAGCCTCTGCCTTAGGCTCAGGTCATGATCTCAGGGTCCTGGGATCAAGGCCCTCATGGGGCTGTCTGCTCGGCAGGGAGCCTGCCTCCCTCTCTCTCTGCCTATGTCTCTGCCTACTTGTGATCTCTCTCTCTCTCTGTCAAATAAATAAATAAAATCTTTGACAAAAAGATAGGACTGGGGCTCCTGGGTGGCTTAGTTTGTTGGGCGACTGCCTTCGGCTCAGGTCATGATCCCGGAAACCCAGGATCAAGTCCCACATCGGGCTCCCTGCTTGGCGGGAAGCCTGCTTCTCCCTCTCTCACTCCCCCTGCTTGTGTTCCATCTCTGACTGTGTTTCTCTCTGTCAAATAAATAAAATCTTAAAAAAAAAAAAGATAGGACTTAATTAAATCAATGAAATATGTTTTATATTTATGTTTTTATAATATGTATGTTTATGTATATTAAGGATATTTTTAACATCTTTAGCAATTTAGAGTTGATACGTGCATTCATTTTCCATCTATCCATTTATTTAACAAAAATGAAGTGATTGGTATGTCTCTCATACTGTGCTAAGTGGTAAATATGTGGCATATATAATGAACTCAGGAAACCAGTATCTTAAAGTAATAACATTTTGTTTTCTAACAATTTTCAATGATCAAGTATTTACTTACACTAGCATTTTACTCTCCCAACCACTCCACCAAGGGAAATAGTACAAGTAGAATTATTTTTATATTATTACTGAAGCAGAAATCATGGAATGGATTTGGAGACTTAGTCTAAGTGCAAGTTAGCACCAAGACCAGAAATTAAACCCATATCTTTTGACTTCTATCCAGTGAGTCTTCTGAATAGCTATATAGTAAGAATGATGCTCACAACCATTAAAAACATATTTCAACCCCATCCATTTGTCAAATGACAGTCATCAAAAATAATGTTCTTGTAATAAAGCAGGTTTACATAGAAGGAGATATCACACATCTGAAAAGCAACCAAAGGCAGAAACTTTTCCCTATGTTTTTCTGTTTCACATGCACCAGGTAGGAATAATAATGAAAAAAACATTCAGAGCTCCGGAGAGGCAAAGGAGTTTTTACCGTGACCTCACATGAACTTTGGAAATACATGAAAGCATAATAAAGCATTGGAATAAGTTGTCCATTCACAGGAGAATGTAATTTTAAATAAAAGCCCCAAAAGAATGCAATGGAAGGATAGGAACCTGTGGCAATTAAATGGCAAGGCCAGGAAAAAGTCTGAAATGGTGAGATGGATGATGTGTGACTAAAAGCATTCAAGTACAAATTATGAAGTAATATTAGCATTTTCCCATATAAATAACATATTTTTAACCAAATTAATTCTTCTTGTACTGAGATTGGGTTAATCAGGCTATATTTAACACACTGGTAAATGCCTAGATGGTTCTAGAGCGGGGTTCCCTAACACAACTTTCTGAAATGATGGAAATGTTCTACATATGTTTTCTCCAATATAGTAGCTACATGTGGTTATAAAGTACTTAAAAAGTGGCTGTTGTACTAAAGAACTGAATATTTAATTTCACTTAATTATAATTGATTTATATTTAAATAGTCACATGTGGCTAGTGGCTCCTATATCATTAAGTGTAGACTCTTTGGCATCTGTTTCTAAACTATGTGATTCAAATATTCATTTGACAAATTTGGCTTATACCACAGAATTTAAGGCTAGAACCCATTCTTAGAGATTATCAAAGCCACTAGCTTTTAGACTTTATTGACCAGTAATTCCCAGTAAGAAATTAAAATAAATTGGGTGTGCCTGGGTGGCTCAAGTCACTAAGCATCTGCTTTCGGCTCAGGTCACGATATGGGAATCCTGGGATCAAGCCCCGCATCAGACTCCCTGCTCAATGGGAAGTCTGCTTCTCCATCACTCAATCCCCCTGCTTGTGTTCCCTCTCTAGCTGTGTTTCTCTCTGTCAAATAAATAAAATCTTAAGAAAAAGAAATTAAATTAAATTGATAACATCATGCATATAGATGTATCTCAGATGTCCTTTGAAGTAGGTGGGAATCATTCCAAAATAGACTATTTTGATATTTTACATGCAGAGGGTGATGTGTATCTATCTATCTATATATATGGGATGAAAATGCATCAGCTGTGATGTGTATCTATGTATCTATCTATATATATGGGATGAAAATGCATCAGCATTTTGTAAAACAATCTACTCTGTACAGCTGTCAGTGATTTAATGTTTCTACTGTTTTGCTAATGTGAGATTTCATATTTTGCCTCTCTGAAGAATGACATTCATTTTTGATAACTCTTTAGTGCCATAAAGAAATATCCCAAATGTCATTAGGATTCTTTTTGCCAGAACTGATAGGCATGAATGGCACTTAAAATAAATATATTAATTCTAAAAAAAGAAAAAAAAACTTTCATAAAGAAAAAAAAATCTTTAGTATGTGGTTTGCACTGTAATATTTCTACTTCAATTTATTCCATTTTATAAGTCATTATCAACATTCAAAAAACTTTGCTGTTTCCAGTTGTTTCTTTTATAGATGAGGGAAGCATGTCCTGAAAACATTGGATGAACCTTGAAGTATGCCAGGAAAGTCATGCTGAAAGCCGTTGCTCTGCATTTGACAAGTTATGTTAAAAATAGACATTGGTTTGGGGTCCCTGTGTGGCTTAGGCATTTGAGCATCTGACTTTTGACTTCAACCCAGGTCATAATCTCAAGGTTATGAGATTGAGCCCCACATTAGGGTCCGTGCTCAGTTTGGTTTCTTCTTGTCCTTCCTCCTCTGCTCCTCCCCCTGCTCGTGCCCTCTCTCTCTCTCTCTCTCTCTCTCTCTCTCTCTCTCTCAAATAAATAAATAAACAAAATCTTTTTAGAAAACTGACATTGGTTTTCTTTTGTCTTCAGCTTAAAAGTGGGTATATTAGTAGCTATAAATGAATCACTGAATATATTATTGTATTAAGCTTCTTCCTCTGGGAAGCATATTTATCCCCAAATATATTTTTTCTTTGGAAATATTTAGAAGTATGATGGCTTATGCCCAAGTGTCTCCTTTGCTGCTTGCTCAGTAGAAGACTAGTCATGGAACTCTAACCTCACTGCTAATCTGTGTTAGACCCTTCATACAGGAAATTTGCAGGACCCAAAACTCATGGCACAGGTACATTCTTTGCCAAATGAAATCCTAATCTCCACCTAAAATTTGGGTCACCCTCAGTTCAGTATTTTGCCACATGATTGAAACAAGGCCAGTGATTAAAAAATACCCCATTATTTTATTTATCTTAAAGATCCTGAAAAAGAATAAGCACTTTTGGTCAAAATCAGTGGTGCAATGGTTTATCACTTAGTTTTATATTTGCTGGAAGAGATATTTTTAGACTCATAATTTTTTTTAGATTTTATTTATTCATTTATTTGAAACAGTGACAGAGAGAGTGAGAGTTGGGGCAGGGACAGAGGAAGAGGGAGACATGGGACTCGATTCTAAGACCCTGAGCTGAAGGAAGACGTTTAAGTGTCTGAGCTATCCAGGCAGCTGATTTACATATCTTTTAAAACTATATCCCATTTTTGTGTCAATATAAAGAATACAAAGGAAATAAAGTAGTTGTCCTTCCCCAAATTTCTTCCAGAAATTTTTTTCTGAAAATTTTTTTAAAAGATTTTATTTATTTTTTGACAGAGAGAAACACAGCTAGAGAGGGAACACAAGCAGGGGGAGTGGGAGAGGGAGAAGCAGACTTCCGGCTAAGCAGAGAGCCTGATATGGGGCTCAATCCCGGGTCTCCAGGATCATGACCTGAGCTGAAGGCAGTCGCTTAACCAACTGAGCCACCCAGGTGCCCCATTCTGACATTTTTTTTTTAACCACATTTAGTCCTTTTTATAGATACAGATTTTAAAAAATAAAACAACACGCCATTGTTCTCTATGTGCTCACATTCACTGGGGTGCAGCAGATCTTAACAATGTCCCTCTATCTTATCTTCTGGATTTTCTTCATAGCTGCTGACATGCCTTCTGTGGCTTTTGTTGTTGGCATCCTCTTGATGTTATCCGGCAGTGTCCATGGAAGGTGTTCCTATGACAAACAGCATTCATATTCCTGCCTCTATTAATCTGTGTACAACAGTAGCCTTTGTCCAGTCTTGATACCAGAAATAAGAAGCAGTTTGATCACACACAGATTGTGGTGGCTGTGTGACTGCTCAGTGGCTGAGAGCAAGAGGACGGATCATTGGTTTTAAGATGGATCCTGAGTATAGTTACATTAAAATGTTTTTACAAGGGCATACTTCAGTAATAGTTGTTGCAGATCAGGTACACTGATCATTGATAAATCTAGAGGGCAGAAGTTCAAGGAGAAACAGGAAATGCATTGTCTCAAAGTAGCTCTCTAAAACATATTAATTAAGAGGGAAAAGTCTTGACAGTATGGCCCCACAGATACCATTTTACCAAGTGAATAGTATGGACATCACCTTTTGTGAGACAAAGCAGTGTCTCCAAACCTTTGGTCTGATGGACTGAAAGGATTTAATCATGGGAAAATATTAGAAAAATAAAACTTGTGGGGTATTCTACAAGATAACTGCTTTGATATTCTTGGAAAGCGTCAAAATCATGAAAGACAAAGTAAGGTTATCATAGGTTATAAAGGCAACTGAGAGAGAAAAAAAAGTTAAATGTAATATTGCATCATGGACAGGATCATAGAACCAAAATAAGATATTAATAGAAAAACTGGTGAGATTTGAATTTCTTTAGGGGAAGCTGCATGAAGGGTATATGAAGCTGTTATTTTGCAACTTTTTAGTAAGTCTAACATCTTAAAAATAACCAATATATGCTTTATAGAATTGATGACTTACATTATTTTGTCACAGTAGTTCAATGTAGAGATATTTTAGCTCATTCAGTTTTTTCCTAGTATAATAATAATAATAGTAATAATCATAATCATTTTCCTTAGAGAATGTCAAACATCTTTACAAATATGTAACAACTTGTGACTATATATTTGACTATACTTGGGAGTCCAAATACGGCTCAATTTAGTACATAAGAATTTATACTAGCATTCCATAAAACATGCAGCCATCTCACTTTTTTTACTGACAGATACCATATTTAAAGCATATGCCTCCTTTTTTCTCAATTTCAAGTCTTTACTTAAAAGCTAGTTACCGGGTACCTGGGTGGCTCAGTGGGTTAAGCCTCTGCCTTCGGCTCAGGTCATGATCTCAGGGTCCTGGGATCAAGGCCCACATCCGGCTCTCTGCTCAGCAGGAAGCCTGCTTCCTCCTCTCTCTCTGCCTGCCTGTCTGCCTACTTGTGATCTCTTGCTGTCAAATCAATCAATCAATCAATTAATCTTAAAAAAAAAAGTTAGTTACCACATACGGTAAAATTGGTTTTAGATACAGAATTTAGTGATTCCTCACTTACATATAACACCCAGTGCTTATCACAAGTGCCCTCATTAATGCCCATCTCCCATTCCACCCATCCCCTGCCCACCTTCCTTCATCAGCCCTCAGTTTGTTCTCTGTTGTTAAGAGTTTCATATGGGTTGCTTCCCTCTCTCTTATTTTTCCCCTTCCCCTATGTCCATTTGTTTTGTTTCTTGGATTCCACATATGAGTGAGAGCAGATGGTATTTGTCTTCCTCTCACTGACTTATTTTGCTTAGCATAATACATTCTAGCTTCATGCACACTGTTGCAGATGGCAAGATTTCATTCTTTTTGATGGCTTGGTAATATTCCCTTATGTATATATATATACCACATCTTCCTTAGTCATTCATCTGCTAATGGACATTTGGGCTCTTTCCATAATTTGGCTGTTGTTGATACTATAAAGCATTTGTTTCTAATACCAGTCAGTACCAAGTTTTATCTTGTAAGTGTCTGGCTACACATTATCGTATCAATCAGTATAAAAACATTCCTAAACCAGTATAGTGGTTGTAAATACAGTCCAAAAGTTCTTGGAAATGTACATGGAAAATACACACGTTACTTTTCATGAAAATAAAAAAAATCAGAGCTTGTTTTCAATAGGACTTCTGAAACTGTTCACATGCTATGTAATCCAACACTGTTTTCTGTGTTCAAAATGGCTTTGTCTTGGAGAATAACTGAGGTAGAAACCTGCTTGAAGAGAGAGGAGGATCTTGCCCCTCACTGGTGTGTGTACAAATACATTAGGTGGCTTGCAGCACCCAGGAGCTTTTTACATTTGTCCTTTAAATTGCTGTGTTTTCCTGGTGTTTAATGTACTGAATTAAATGGGTTTGGAGATGTGAAGCTGACAGTCTTCATATAAAATCTATCACTGTTTTCATCTCCCCAGTCCAACAAATAGTCATTCTAAGCATGACCAATCACATAGTAGTGCATTTCCTGAGGGATGTATACTGAAATCTATGATTGTAGGGCCAGAGATGATAAAGCCTGCTGAGTTCTTTGCCTGTACATTTTAAAGGTTGATTTTAGCAGTCTTTTTCTTTTTTGAGCATCTAACAATAATTAACATAATTTTGCTTACTGTGCATAAACATCAGTCATTATGATGGTGCATTATTTAACTTAATTCCTATTAGGTGGATAACATGATTAGACTAATATTTGAAATTATGTAATTTGGGCTTGTAAATATGAAGCAATTCACTCACTTAACATCACTCTGGCAGATTTCAAGCCTGTAGAATCTGATCTCAAAGTCCGTATTCTTAACTGCTGGATCACACCGTAGGCAGGAATTAAACATTCCAAGATGAAGAAAACAATCATCTAGCTTTTGAAGAGTTCTAAGAATGAAAGATTAAATCCTCTTGTTTCCACAGGACAAGTATCAAGGAAATAATGAGGGCTGAGTGAGTATTTTCAGTTAACCATGAAATGAGCTAGATCCTTCATTCTTTCTCAGGTCATGCTATAAACCTCACACCATGTGTCTAGCTACTACTGCATAAGGGAACAACCCCAAATTCATCTTCAGTAATAAACATGTATCATTGCCCAAGAATCTCTGGATTTGCTAGGTCACTCTTGTATTATGAAGCAGGGTTGGCTAATCTTAGCTGGCTTACCCATATTTCTAACTTCTGCTGACAGCTTTCTGGGTGGCTTCCCTCATGTGCCTGACTGTCGAGTACCTGACAGTTGGCCTCATGTCTCGGATCATCCAGCAGGCTAGCCTGGCCTTGCTTACAAGGGGAATGGGACTCTAAAAAGAATGCAAAGTGTTGAGATCAAGGTTAAGAACAGTCACAGCATCGTTTCCATCACATTGCACATTGTACTGGGCATAGCAAGTCACAAGGCTAGCCTAGACAGATTCAGAGGAAGAGTAAATATATTCCATCTGTTGATAGAGGGGTGGTGAAGTCACATTTCAAAGGTGATATGAAGAATTGGAGATATATTTGCAATCATTTACACACACACACACTCATGATGTTCTTTCTCTTCTATAGATAGAATTCTATGACTTCATTACCTGAAACACTCCCTTAACTGCCCATGTTTTCTATCTCACATTTATCAGTCCACACATTGTCTAGATGTGTCTTACTTTTAAGAATCTACTAATGCTGGTCTGCCTTCCTGACACAAATGAAAGGATTCAATCTTCAGTTTTAACTTTTATGTGAAGAGCTAGAAGATAGGCTCTGGAGTATTGGCTGGTTTCTACTGTACTCTGAAATCCAATATTCTTTTGTGTAGCAAATGTGTTCGTTTGCTGAGAGTGAGAAGGCTCTTTTGGATAACCAGTCACCTGTAAAATATACTGCACTCCATGGTAAGGGGTCACATTTTTTAAAAAAAGTCTTCTTTAGTATAGCTTATTTGACTCAAGAATCAAAACAATTTGGTATCACCTTTTCTACAAGTTTAATCTCTCCTTGGTAGTGGCAAGGGAGGTTTGTTCCTACTCTACCTACTAAGTTATTAAGTGCACTTTTAATTACTCTACTTTCATGTATTCCTGTTAGCATCACTATGAGTTAGGTATTATTTCCACTTTATTGGCAGGAAGGAGAAGTTTAGAGCAGTTACATAAATTGTCTAGGGTACAGTTTAAGTTGTTAAGCAGAGTTTCAACCCAAATCTGTTTAACATAAAAGTTAATTTCCTAAAAATGAAATTGTACTCTGGAAATCATGAAACAATCAGAAAATTAGAATAATTCCTAATTCTGTTTAAGACAAGCAATGTATAGGGGCATCTAGGTAACTCAGTCTGTTGAGTGCTTCTATCACAACTTAGATTGATCAGATCAATGGGAATCATCATAGGATGTTTTAACAGTTTTTCTCTGATTATAAAATTATTACATATTCATTACAAAAAATTTGAATAGTAACAAAAAAGTAAAGAGAATGAAAATAAAGCCAATAGTCAGAAGTAATTCTTAATATTTTGGGGCATTTCCTTCCAGTATTTATGCATCATTTTTTAAACTGCATAGTTTACATCATATAAATGCATATACTGTTCTTTCTACATGATATAGCTTCAATTTTTTTTAAGATTTTTATTTATTTATTTATTTGACAGAGAGAAACACAGCGAGAGAGGGAACACAAGTGGGAGAGGGGAGTGAGAGAGGGAGAAGCAGGCATCCCACCGAGCAGGGAGCCTGATGTGGGGCTCGATCCCTGGTCTCCGGGATCATGACCTGAGCCAAAGGCAGTCGCTTAATCAACTGAGCCACCCAGGCACCCCTGCTTCAATGTTTTTAGCGTAAATAGAAATAAGACCTAAAAATCAGGGAATGAAGGGCAGTTGGGTGGCTCAGTTGGTTAAGTATCTGACTCTTGATTTTGGCTGAGGTCATGATCTCAAGATTGTGAGACAGCCTGGCATGAGTCTCCATGCTGGGCATGGAGCTTGCTTAGATTCTTTCTCTCCAGGGGGCCCTGGGGTGGCTGAGTGGGTTAAACATCTGACTCTTGATTTTGGCTCAGGTCACTATCTTGGGGTCGTGGCTTCTATCAGGGTGTTGGGCTCCAAGCGAGGCATGAAGTTTGCTTGAGTCTCCTTTTTGCTGTCCCTCTGCCCTTCTGCAGTGTTCTCTCTCTGTAAAATAAATGAATCAAAAAAAAAAGATTTTTTTCTCTTTCCTCCCTCTCCCTCTGTCCCCCTCCCCTCTAAAAAATTTAAATAAATTAAAAAATCAGAGAATGAAAGAAGATAAGTTATTGTGTTAATATCATTATTAGAATTACTGAATTTCATTTAATCAGTTACCAAAGGATTATTTATAGAATGTCTAATATTTAGACATTAGTACAAACATGGAAATGTAATCCCTATCCTTTAGAAACTCAGGCTGGTAAAATTACAATGTCATGGTAGAATAACAATAATATAAGTATATCTATAGTTTTCTGTGGGTGTTATAGAGAAGAGAACATTGACTAGGCAGTCATTCATTATACAAGTGATGAGACTTAGAATTTTTTGTTATTTTATATATGTATTTTTTGTTTGACATTTAAACTATACATATTCTAAACATGAGCTCTCACTGTAACACATAAAAAAATAGCCTAGTGTTTCAGTAAAGACACAAAGATTTTAATGTTTCAGTATTTGCAAAATGAGCTAAAAGGCACTGACCTGGAAGTGATTCCTCGCAGTGTTTGAGATTCACAGCTTTCTTTATTTTGCTTCTATTGTCAATAATCAGGGGTTTTCAGTTTATTCCTTGTTTTTTTTTTTTTTCCTTGCTTTTCTCTGTTTTTATGAAGCTGAGATTCTGCAAATGTTTGAAAAAGAGATGCAGTCGGTGAAAGGAACATTTTCTCATCTGTTACTGGAGACACTATGGAGGCATCATTCGGAAACTGTAGTTGGTATTCTCTTAATAAAAGGACTCACTTTCTTGGGGAACAGTATGAATCATTTATGGCTTCAGTAAGGGAAGAGGTTGTCCATTTTGCCGCCAGACAGGTTTAATACAACTAAAAGCAATGACAAAATGGTAGAATGAGATTTAAAGTGAAGTTGAACTGAAGTCTTCCAGATTGCAACACACATTTCATCAAAGTGTGTTTCCTGTGAAGCACATACTCAGCAAACTCACACAGCGGCAGTAGGGAGACGATCGTAATGTGTGTCTCAGGACTGGGGACTGTGGCTGTCTGAGGGCTGGGGACTGTGGCTGTCTCAAGGTCGGGGACTGTGGCAGTCTCAGGGTTGGGGACTGTGGCTGTCTCAGGGTCGGGGACTGTGGCTGTCTCAGGGTTGGGGACTGTGTCTCTATGAGGAGACACAGTGCAGTAACACTCTCCCTTTACTCTTTTTGTCTGCCTATTTCTGTCCTTTTCCCATCAAGTGCCAGACAGTTAGAGTAGATCATTTTATAAAATTAAGTTTGTATCTGTGATCAATCTGCTTATTAAAATGACAACCTGTTAGTATCTATTAATGAACATTTTTGAAGTTACATGGGGAAGCCTGTTGGCCCAACCGTAGTCAAATTAGCAGGAACTTGAATGGGAAATGATGTTATTAAATCTGCATTTAGCCATGATTAACATGCATACATTCAGCATTTATTTTGACATTCAGTACTCGCTGTGTGCTTAATTCTAGAAATGAAATGATGAATGGGATGCCATCCCTTTCCTCAGATTTTTTCCGTGCTGTAATAGGTGTATTATAAAATTCGAAGAAGTCACATATGTCACTCAATGATGTTAAGTGTTTAGCTTTCTGTAGACATTAGCATAACCCTGAAAACTGATCAGATCTGTCCGTTAGCCAGAAAATTCTAACAGAGTCTGGAGAGCCGTTTAGAGGGGTTTGTTGATGCTGGCAATCAGAGACCTTTGTTCCACTCGCAATGGGCAGGTGAGGATTGCATTGCTAGTGGGTAGCAGGAGGGCCTAAGGGTGCAAATGAAGGAAAAAGAAGGGGATATTTGTATTTCTCTGGACACATGGTGGTATTAACTTTTTTAGCAAAAGAAAAATTAATGCTTCCTAGGAAAATGTTGAACTTTGTTATATACATATTGTTATACCAAGAATGCAGGCAGCTCTTTTAACAGCTTCATACCTAAAGGTCTGACACCACTTAGATCACAAAGATTTCAGGTACTCCAGAATTTCTTGCTTTTAGATTAAGTATTTGATTGTCACATTTTTATTCTTTCATGTGCTAGTGGAGTTTAGACTAAAAACTATAACAATATTTATTTTTAAAAATTTGTATTGGATAAAATGAACTTATAACTGCTTATTAATTTGAATTTCTAGAGGATGACTTTTAAGATTGAAGTTGAACTAAAGTATTTTAGGTATTTTTTTTTTAAAGATTTTATTTATTTATTTGACAGAGAGAAACACAGCTAGAGAGGGAACACAAGCAGGGGGAGTGAGAGAGGGAGAAGCAGGCTTCCCGCCGAGCAGGGAGCCCGATGTGGGACTCGATCCCAGGTCTCCGGGATCATGACCTGAGCCGTAGGCAGTCGCCTAACCAACTGAGCCACCCAGGCACCCCTAGGTATAATTTTATAATATATAACCACTATTTTATAACTGTTAGATCTGTATGGTAGGCATATTAAAGATTAATTTCCAGAAGATTCTTTTAAAGAATGGTAACCAAAAACAAATGACTATAGTACTCATTTATATTTATTATGTAATTTTTCAAATGGAAAGATAATTTTTAAGTAGATACCATATTGCAATTGCTGAAAAATAAATTTTTAAAAATATTGTTTAAATGTACTGTATCTTACTGTGTTCAGATTAATAGACATTTTTATTGTACTCTGTCATAAATGTCCTCTTTTCCTCCACTTTCCAAAATAAATTCTGCATTTATTTCCAAAAAATTATTTTGGAAAATGAAAGAGTAATGCTTTTTTGTGTATTATCTAACCCATTTTTATATTTTCAAAGATTAGATAACCAGAGTGATTGACCAGAACCTTTTTTTTCTAGCCATGTAGATGTGTCTAGGTCTACCTTGGTCAGAGCCCACTCGAGGTATTGGATACTTGATTAGTGAGCTAGTAAGTGTTTATTTGAATGCAATGTAGGCAGCATGGTGTTAGTTACTTTAAAAAAAAAAAGGACAAGGCATTTTGTAATAACATATTTGTATTTTTGGGCTCAAAAGAGAATAGTTTGACCTTATACTGGATTCACTGATTATTTGGGTTCCCTTATTCAGAAATGTATGTTGTATCTGCCCAAGCACCAGATAGCATGCTAGATATTGGGAATATAAAAACAAATACTATTGTCTTCAGAACTTAGTAAGGAACAATGTACACAGAGAGTAACCAGTAACCAGTAACCAGTACAAGTAATTAAGCCCCTTGATAAGTGCTATTATGTCACAGTGAAAGGGGTACTTACCATTTTACCCAGAGAGAAAGTGATTAAGCTTGCTTGGAAGAGCATGTCTAATTGCTTGATTACTTTGATGTAGTAAAATAAATCCACTACAATAGTTATAAAATGCCAGTGTGTAAATAGGCATGGTCCAGTTTATGAGCATTATTCTGGAAACTCAGTCAGCATTTAAAAAAAAAAACAAAAAAAAACTACTAAACTTTTTTTTTTTTTAAAGGTTTTGAATTGTGAGAACCCACATAAAATGAGTTCTATATTGATTGAACTAATTGAATTTCAGTCATGGCCTTGAAAGAAAATTGCTGGGCAGAAAGAATAGAATTAAAACTCAGACCCCTCCATTGTTATAACCTAGAGAAGAGATGTTTAAACACTGTTCCTTTAGGATCAGGCCACTATTCTGTATGAGTGTGAAAGGAAGCCCAGCCAGAATCATGTGGTAGGCAGAGAGAAAAACACTTCAGGAGGGACTAGCTGATTGACCACTTGGTATCTTGGTTTCTTCCCTTATAACACTGAAAATATTTTCAGGGTGCTTCCATATACAAAATTGCATTTTTGTTGTTCTACCAAGGAGAAAGCCAGTAAGTTTTCAGAAACTTTGTTGCGTGAGAAAACTGTGAAAGAAAATAAAATCTTTAATAGCAGGTTCACCAGTAATTTAAGACAGCAGGGCAATATCCCAAGATTTGAGAAAAAAATGTAAATCTATATTTTTTTTACTCTTCCATCTTCAGTCCATAGGCAACATTAATGTAACCCCAGTATGTATGTTACATTATGATAAACATTTCCTTCTAGCAAAGTTATATATTATGTTAATCTGTTTAAAACATTTATTTGAAAAGTGCTTCATATTGAGAGCAAAGAAATAGATCAGGAAATGTTATGTAAAACAAAACCAAAAGTAAAACAAGGCAAACGAAATATGAACATCCATTTTCTTGATCTATAATAAAAATCGTAAGCATTTCTATTTATGGTCAATCAGACTAATTTATCTGGTAGTTAGTTTTATATGTGTTCCTTTCATTTTTTAGCTGAGGGACCTGAGGCACAGTAACACTCAATAGCTTTCATTGCTTTATTAGTTGCCTGGATTTTCCTTATGGATTTCTGTAATTGTGGATTTCTATGTGTCAGTTTTATCATCAATAATGTGAGTGAATTGGATTAAATCAGATCTTAGGCCTTTAGGATTTCTTTTTTTTTTCCCCCCTGGGATTCACATAAACTACACTTGCATATACAGCTTTAATGTAGCATGGATTTTTGGACTATGTGAGAAGAAGGCACATTTGTCTAGAATTCTTAGTTCTGTTCCCATAGCTGCATGTTTCCATCATCTCATTCTTACATTTTAAAGATGAGTCTTCTTTTCCTATCCCTTTGCACTTTCTCTCCCTCCCTTCTTTCTGTAATGACCCATCTGGAGCTTGATCTGAATACAGGAAAATATTGTGCTGTTGTGGGATTAGAGAATTGTCCCATATATTCTCTGTTATTGTGTAGTATACAGTCTGGTGGAGGCCCTAGCAAGTAACCACCCAGAAGCCATGGTTTCAACAAGAGATAACTTCACTCTCATTTCTTCTTCAATTCACATGACTAGGTTAATTTAACCCCCTCTTTAAAAAAAAAAAAATATATATATATATTTTTTTTTTTTTTAATTATTTGAGAGGGAGAAAGCAAGCACAAGCAGGGCGGGGCAGAGGGAGAAGCAGATTGTCTGCGGAGAAGGAAGGTTGACACAGGGCTTGAACCTAGGACCCCTGGATCATGACCTGAGCCCAAGGTCAGTGCTTAACCAACTGAGCCACCCAGGTACCCCTAAGCTAACCTTCCTTTTAAAAAAATTACATTCTTGCTCTCATGTCTATACCTAAAATCCTCATCTCCTCCTTGACTTTTCCTAAACTAAATTCAATTCCTATACCTTGCCTTAAAACTTTCATATTGCCTGTTGCAGTCATATTTCCCATTTTCCCCCAACACTCTGCTCAGATTAGGTCAGTCTCCTCACTACTTGCTGACTTCCTTAATTCCCAGTGTAATGCTCCTGTCTGTGCCATTACTCCTGTTGTTCTTCCTTTCTCAGTGAAAGATATGATAATGCCATTTCTTACAGGTCCAGCTCTATTCTTATCTTTCCATAAAGGCTTCCAGGACCAAGATAGCCTCTTTTCTGGTTTCAGGCCCTAAATAATGAATCTAATCACTGCCTTCTAATGATGAATAGTGTTTCCACTTGGAGTTTGGGTTCTTGGTTTTCTCTTCTCCCAGCTCCTTAGAAACTTGAGTAGGGGTGACCTATTAATAAAACCACAGTCTAGAGCTTTGTTGTTCTTGTTATTTTAGTCAAACCTATATTTACTCTAAATTGACAAAGCAGGAATCCTTTATTATAAAGTAGACACAACTGATAATATAATTATTATTTCTGTGAATAGATGATGAAGTGAAAGGATTAAGATTTTCATGTATGGTGTTGGTTAAAAAAAAGAACCTCTACTTTTATTTATTCATTTACCTGTGTCAGTACTTTCTGGTGTATTTGTGTCTGACTTTTGCCTCCATAGATGGGTTCATTAGTTCCAAAGCCCTGAATTCCATACTGTGTTTCTTTGCAAGAGAGATGTATATGCATGAAAAGATGAGTGTCTAAATCATTTTGAGCATCTGTTAGCCATTTCAGTGTTTTACCTTAAGCAGTAAGGTGTAAGTGGAATTGTATATTGGATCTCCCATTAAACTGTGAATGGGAGCACTCAGCAAAACATATGGTTGTTAAACATATGCCTTTAGCCATCCTGTGCTCTTCTTCCATAAGTTCACTCTTCCCTTTTATAGAGGTTGCTGAATTTGCAGCTTCTGTCTCAAGGATTTTTATATCCCAACAAATCCATTAAAAATCTTTCCACTGAGCATCGTTGCTTATTCTATACCTTCTTGATTAAATGTGACTCAACCCATTGATTAGGAATTGAGCTCTTCTGATTATTAAGGAAAGAAATAGAGAGACACCTGATAATCAGTGGTTAGAAACATTATTGTATTTCCAAAAGGTTTTATGTGTGTGTTGACCATTGTTTGCTTGCGTTCTAGAAATAATTGTAAACGTTTAACTCTTAGCCCAGTGCTACTAACATTTCGCTGATACCTGTGATGGTCAAGGTACTGTGCCAATCACCATGGAATAATAGGGATGAGAATGGCAGTATCTGCTCCTTAGTAAGGAGAGTAAGTAGCAGACTTGGGCTCAATTCTCCAATTTCACTAGATAAAATATGATCGGTATCAGAGGAAGATTATCAGTAGGAGAGAAGACGAAAGAAGTAATTGGTTTTGCTAAAGCATTCCTTGGTCACCTTTTCATCATGGCACCATACACTAACAGGAAACATAAATAACAGAAGTGTGCCATAAGATTAACCAATAAACTCAAAACTGGAATGCCTACTATCTCCCAAGAAATGTAAAACTCATGTATTTGCAGATGTAATACATATCACATGTGTGACTACATTCCCTGAAGAACTATATTTCTTCCTTCACCACAAACACTGAAAAAAAATATAGTTTGGAGTCTAACCCTTAAGTTATTACTATATATCATTTCAATGGTAATAAAACATGTGCCCCGTGTTGTATGTTGTGTTCTTATTTAGTCTCAAGGCTTTATTTATATTACTTAAAGGAAGCACAGTTTCAGGTTATTTTTTATTTTTGATTGAAAAGCCATCTGGATAAATGAGTGGAAAGATAGCACAGTTGTCAAGATGGAGCAAAACCATATAATAGCAAATAGTCCATGGGATAACTTTATGTTTAACAACATCTCTCAGGTCACTTTTATGGCTGACTTGTCCTAAATACAGTTAATCATTTGAATTAAGATCACCAGTGACGATCACATATTTCTACCACTTAGTGTGGCAGTAAGCAAATTACTTAACCTACCTAAGCTTCAGTCTCTTCATCTGTAAATGAAAATGACATCTGTCCTCACAGTACTCAAACTGGTTTTAAAGCTGAACAAAAAATGGTTTTCTTAATCTAAAATGTGCTGCAGTTTTGAAGTGTAAATCATTATAGTTTTCATAGATGTACATTAAATTTGCATTACTATATTATTAGAAGTAAAAGTTAATACTTCACATTTTCTTTATCCATTTATCTGTGGATGGACATGTAGGTTGTTTCCATATCTTGGGTACTGTAAATAATGTTCCAATAACCATGGGGATAGAGCATGCTCTTAAAAATGGTTTCCTTTTGGGCGCCTGGGTGGCTCAGTTGGTTGGGCGACTGCCTTCGGCTCAGGTCATGATCCCGGGGACCCGGGATCAAGTCCCACATCAGGCTCTCTGCCCTTGGCAGGAGGCCTGCTTCTCCCTCTCTCACTCCCCCTGCTTGTGTTCCCTCTCTGGCTGTGTTCTGTCAAATAAATAAAATCTTAAAAAAAAAAAATGGTTTCCGTTTGTTTCTTTGTGACAATTTTGGTCAGAATGATTGTTAAAACTCTGAGTGAAAGTTGTCAGAGAAACAAGGTGAGAAAGCAAGAAGTTAATCAGAATCATGATGTCTTTACATATGTACTACTTGCCCATGGTGTAGGTGTTGTGTCCCCCTACCCTCTGAAAAATACAGCCACAGTGCAAATCTCCACTCCACCTCCCAACAGCTCCCCTGATGTGAGATCTTGACCATTTTGATAATTCCTGTTATATCTAAGTGTGCTTGTGTAGCTAAGACTCATAGTACCATTTTATTAGCAACATTTGACCAAATTTGGGTCTAGGCTAAATTTACGAATTAACTGGCTGTTGAACAAGTCAGTTACTTTTGGTCTTTGTTTCCTTGTATAAAAGATGAATATAATATTTAGAATTTTTTTCTCTGAATTACTTCTGTTTCATAGTATTATATGAGCAAGAAATGAGATGATATATATAAAAGTGATTTGAAGAAAATAAAATGCTATCCAAGTATGAGTTGATATTACATTTTTTATTATTATTTTACTGTGCTGATACCCAAGACTAGAATAGTCTAATAGCCTAATGCAGTGATATCATCTGATCTAGCTGGACCCAATGACAGTATTTGTGAGACAAGAAATTTGTGATAGGGGGTATTTGTGAGACAAGAAATTTCAATTATTTATGTCTATTTGAGTGTGGCTTAGATGTCACATTTGAATTACTCACACAGTGAGGATAAAGACTCATTCATATGGATTTAGCCATACTATATTTTTCTATGATCTTCTTTAAAGATGTGGAAGGAACAAGATAAGTAGACTTCCAGAACATATGTGCTGCATATCTCATAGTAGATAATTCATTTTATTGAGGGGGTGACTGAGGGAAAGAAATGAATGAATTTGTTCCTATAGGTGGTTAAAGAAAAAAGGAAATTGAGAGGCAGAGAGCAGAAATGAAGAACCAATAGGAGAATGTTAAATGTCAGGAAGTCAAGTAAACAATAAAGCTACTGAGAAGAATATAAAGGAGAATTAGTAAGGGAATGAAGTGTCTGATAAAGAATGAATATTACTATTAAGTTGTCTAGATAGTTGGGAGTAATTTGAACACTACATATAAAATTTGCCTATATACTATTTTCCTATTAGTAAAAATAGATCGTGGACGTCCATATTAAATGTTGAAATTTCTGTTCTCCCACTGGAAATATGATAAGATTTATATAAACACAAGCCAATGCATTTCCTCATTTCAAGAGAGATATAGTAAATATGTTAATTGAATCTGATGCGGAGGCACTTTTCATTTTGTCAGCCTCTAGAATACAAATTAATTATGAGTTCTTTGCTTTTTCCCCCACAATAAAAGCAAATTTCTCATAGCACTGTATTTCAAAGACATCAAGCACTCAAGTGGATATATGTCCATGTTTCTTAGTCTAAGGAATTACACTATTGTTGAAAACATTTTAGGGTTCTTTACATTATTGTCTTGGGATGCTCTGTGCTAATCTAGATCATTTTATAGGTATAGCAACTAAAGAGCTATAAAGTGAGCTACCGAGAGAAACTCATAATACAATATTAAATTAGATGCTCCCCCTAAAGTATAAACTACATCTAAAAAGTGAGTTGGGTACTTTGTTAAGTACATGCATTTTCAGAGCTCACTGGGGTACCATTTAGTACATTGGAGCAGTTCTTGCAAACTTCCCAAGAGGTCTGAAAAAGTGAATGAGTTTCTCAAAGTGCCTGTTTTTTACTCTGGGGAACAATTGAAGTTAGAAGAATCTGGCTGAATAAATGGCTTTCTCCCTTGCTGTGTATTAACAGAATGATTGCAGTCAATACAAGATTTTCCCATTCTACAAACTAGGGTGGGGAGAAGTAATCTAAAACTTGTGTCTCTGGCTTTCCTTGCCAAAAACTCTGTTAACTGTAATCATTTTGGGACAGCTGAAATTAAGAACTTTGGGGAAGCATGATGAACTGTCTGAATGAACTATAGAGATTTTATGCAGGACATAGTATCTTTCACAAAGAGAAAAGAAACTTTCCTCATGTACTAAAATTACACATGGTTTCCAGAGGGTCAGGGTGTAATATAGATAGATTTATTCACTCTTCCAAACCAAGATTTATACACTCTTCCAAACCAAACCTATGGAAGATAACTTTAGGTGACTAAAAATAAAGGTGGATATTTTTGTTACAGTTACTTCAAATAAAAATTTCCAGTTACTACATATATGTAAAATTGGATTAAAAAATCCATTAAGTTTTTGTTAAAGCTAAAACTGAACTTTTCTATTTTCTGTATTTAGGAAAGGTCCTAATTATATCTTTGTTACTGGGAATAGTAATGATAACACAACAGCTATTTAATATTATTTGTCATTTTGCTGATTACCAATGTTAGCATGATAATATGAAAGTTAGCATATTACAAAGAAAGATAGAACTCAACTAAAGAAAGTAAGTGGGATGGTAAGAGTGCAGATTTTGGAATTGGTTCATCTAATCTGGTTTCACTATTTATTATCTGGGTGAGCTTGGACAATTGAGTTCTTTAATTCTTTTTCTCTTAAGTATGCTTCATTAAATAACACATCTTAAGTTATTTTGGCCATTAAATTGAGTGATGCAAAGTGCTTATAGTGTCTTACACATAGCACTTATAAAGGTGAACTAATATTGTCATTACTACCATTATTTATTCTTGTCCCTTTTTCCCATAGATTTTTAGCAGTTTTTACAAATTGTGCCATTGGCATTTATGTTGATTGAATTCATTGAAAAATAATTTCCTCCTTCTTAACTAGTGAATAGATATTAGCTAATATATTTATATGAAGAATTACTTCATGAGGCATAATGTTTCTTACTTTTAAAAAGGGTGCCAAGTGGATGGTGAAGTCCTCAAGGAATTTGTCCTAATTTGTTGACAAAACTTGGACACGAGTATGTTTATGTAGAGGGTGGATTCTAATTTAAATGTTGGTCAGTGATCAATGACCAGAGGATCATAGCCAGTTATTAAATTCCCTTATACCTTCCATGTTTTGTGAAATCGATAATAATACCTTGGTGATCTTTCTGATGTTTTTTGGAGGCATATTTGCTACCATAAGGACGGTAGTCATTATCTCTCTCTCTCTCTCCTTTTTTTTTTTAGTCATTACATCTTGAATGATTTTATTCTGTTCTTTTATAATTGTACTTATCTTGGGACAGATATACAGAAAATAAGATTCTTTTCAATGAGACAGGTTAAGTGAAGCTTGACTCTTCTAGTGACTAAGAGGAAGAGAGTAGGATGCTGTTTCACAGAATCTGGATATAGTGGTAAATGACTTTCAGTAGGTACGAGACCAAAGTATGAAGACAGCATGTAATGCTGAATAAGACTGCCTGCCTACAAGTGGTGCTTCTATTCAGTTGCCCCTGAATATAAGATGCTATTTGGTTTTCATCCATGTATTGGGAAACATTTAATTTTGCTTCTAATGCTGAATTTTTATATATGTATACAATAATGCAAATGTAATGTTCATGAATGAGAAGCTTCATGACTTCATGCTTCAAAACCACAGAACATTCTAGTTTAAGAAACCAATGTTTTATTTGAGTTTTGAAACCCAGTTTGAGCACTGAATATTGATATTATTTCCATTTTCCAGGTGACGAGATTGAGGTTTTGGTAAGTCAAGTAATTTGCTTATTGCAACACTAAGTGGTAGAGTTTGGATGCAAAATCACAGACCCTTGTTCCTTTTCCATTACACCATTTATTCCTTGTGCACTTTCATTTGACTACATTTAATCTTATAGATCATTCCATTCTTCGTTTCTTCTAAAAGAGTAATGTTTCTTTAGTGTTTAATTATGTATTTTCCTTCTATTATCTGCATTCAGATGTCATTTTTACTGCTTAGTAGCTGTAAGAACTTGTATAACTTAATCCCTTGAACACTGTTTTGTTTTTCTCATCCGTAAAATGAAAATTCTCAGGATTCTTACTTAAAATGCAGATTCCCTCTTGGACCCTTGAATATGTGTGTGTGTGTGTGTGTGTAAAAATACATACATATATATGTATATATACATAATATTTTTGAGCAAGTTAATGTAGTGATTTTTATGCACTCGTTTATCTTAATTTTAGCTTTATATATGTGTTCCCCGATGATATCCATTTTTTTATTTTTATTAAGATTTTTATTTTAATTCAAGTATAGTTAATAGACAATGTTATATTAGTTTCAGATACACAATAGAGTCATTATCCAACAACCCTATACATTACTCAGAGAGTATTATGCTAGATTATATCCATTTTTAAAGAAATCTACATATATATGACCTATAACAATTCAAAGAAAACTTTTCTTTAATTTTATATTAACTGGTAATATTAAATTATATACTAAGTAAGAAACTTACTGTGAATTTTATTTTTTATTTTTTATTATTTTAAAAATATTTTATTATTTATTTATTTATTTGTTTATTTATTAGAGAGAGGGAGGGAGGGATAAGGAGGGAGTGGGGGCAGAGGAAGAAGAGGAGAGAGACAGACTCTTAAGCCGACTCCATGCTGAGTGTAATGCAGGGCTGATCCCATGACTCTGAGATCATAACCTGAGCTGAAACCAAGAATCAGAGTCTCAACCAACCATCTGAGCCACTCAGGTGCCCCTTACTATGAATTTTGATAAAACATTTTAATATTATACTTTTGCTACTTTTGGAGCACAGGATTTTGCCTCTTTAATTTCTTTAAGTTAC
This sequence comes from Spilogale gracilis, assembly GCA_004023965.1. Taxonomy (NCBI): domain Eukaryota; kingdom Metazoa; phylum Chordata; class Mammalia; order Carnivora; family Mephitidae; genus Spilogale; species Spilogale gracilis. The sequence goes on from PITA01000491.1 coordinate 33,892, forward strand.
AGGAATATATGTGCATTTTAGGAAGTTTGTAATTTATGGGAAAGTAGACAGAAATACAGACTGTTCCAATTTGGTCCTCTTCCTGCTTCATTGCCTGCTTCTTCTCAATATTCTTTGCTAGTCTTTCCTCATCATCCAGACCTATGAATGTTGAACTTCTCAGGGTTCAGTCCTCAATATCTTCCTTGTCTACATTCTTTCCTGGTGATGTTAGCAAGTTTTCTTCCTTTCAAGGTACCTCTGCATGCTGACAACCCTTAAATGTACATATCCAGCCCTTAACTCTTAAGATTCTAGTTTTTTATGTCTATCTGCATATGCAACATTTTAATTTAGATTTCAAATAGAACTTAAACTGTACATGTTCACATTAAAATCCTGGTATTTCTGTAGTTTCTTTATCTCCTGTTGTCCAGTTACAGAGCTAAAACCAAAACAAAAATGAAACAAACAAAAAAAACCCCAATTTAGGATTATCTCTGAATCCTGTCAGTCTTTCCTCCTTTATTTCCAACCTTTAGAAAACGCTGCGGGTTCTGCCTTCAAAATGTGCCTAGAATTCTATTGGCTGTTCTCAATACTGTCAGAATCATGGTAATAAGAGTCAAGTCAGGTTGTTACCCCGCTTATCAGAACCTTCTGTGGCTCCTCATTTCATTTGTCCTTCTGCTGTCCCTACAAAATATTTCCTGACTTCCTCTCATTAACTCTCCCTGTTTACTTCATTCCAGACATGTTGGTGTCTTTGCTGTTCATCTAAAAAGGTCAGCACATTTCTGACATAGGACCCTGGCATCATTGGTTTTCTTTTCTCTCTTTCTTTCTTTCTCTCTTTCTTTCTTTCTTTCTCTTTCTTTCTTTCTTTCTTTCTTTCTTTCTTTCTTTCTTTCTTTCTTTCTTTCTTCTTTCTTTCTTTTTTTCTTTCTTTTTTAAGATTTATTTATTTATTTGAGAGAGCATGAGATGGGGAAGGGGCAGAGGGAGAGGAAGAAAGAGAATCCCAAACAGACTCATCATTGAGTGTGGAGCCCAACTCAGGGCTAGGTCTCTGGACCCTGGAATAGTGACCTGAACTGAAACCAAGAGTTGGATGCTCAATCGACTGAGCCACCCAGGCACCTCTGCATCATTGTTTTCTAAGCCAGAATGAGTAGCCTCCTTCTCTCCTTCAGTGGAATACTTCAGTGTTCCAGTATCTTCTTTAATAATGTTTCCCTGGTCATCATAATCCCAATCCTCATCCTTTGTACTCCCTTAATTTCCTATTCCTTTGTTCTATCTCTGTCTCTGTCTCTGTCTCTCTCACACACATACACATACATACACATCTGTGTTTTCCTCCCTCTTTATTTTTTTTCTGTTTTATCCACCAGAATGGAAAGTTCCATTAAAGCTGGGACTTTTTGACCATTTTGTTGACCGCTGTATTTCTAGTAACTAGAACATACAAGATGCTTAACAAATGTTTATTTAAAGAATGTGGAGGCACATAGCTTAAGTTTTGGTTCTTTCAAAAGCAGAATTAAAGTGCAAGTACTTTATTTGGAAAATGCAGAGAACACTGGCGGGGAAGCAGAGAAGTGATGTAAGGGAGGGATGGCTGACAGCTTCCACACTGGTGACTGAAACTCCATCCCCCTGGAAAATGCTGCAAAGTGTTTGCCTCATATTTATCTATTCCTGGCAGGGACAGGCTGGTATATTTACCTACCAGTTTCTGAGAATATTTGTTGAAGGCTACTCCCTTTGAGATGTTAGTTGTCTTATATTTCTGGCCTGTCTATCTATCCTCAACTACCAAGGATACGACTAAAACAACAACCCAACAGTCACACACACAAACCCAGAAAACTTCAGCTATATGTAGATAACTTGGAAAAAGGGTGAGGGGTACACACGGAAAGATCTCATGTGGGTCTGAGCACTGCCATTATCTGCGACATCTGTTATAACCCATCTTATATTGTAGGTTTATTTTCCATCCTGTAAAAAGGTCCTTTAATTATCCAGGCCTGTATTTTGGGAAATAAAATATAATGGAGTGCAGAGGCCTCCAAATTGAAAATTTCTATTGTTCAATATTTACAAATGAATAAAGGACCTTATTAATGGAATTAAACAGATGGCCCCAATATTTCATTGTCACAGTAAAATTTTTTACACATGACATGTTTATATACATAATTTCACTACAGCTTTGTAGATCTTTCAAAACCCTTCTGCCATTACCTTCCACAAAGTCTCTTTCAATGATAAATCAGTCAAAGAAGAAAAAGGAAAGGAAACTGAAATGAACCAAAGATGACTTGTTGATTAATAACCCAGAGGACATTCCTGAACCATATGCGAGCTAAGAATTTTTATGCCTTATCCATGAAGCATATCTGATAAGACACAGGTAACACAATACTCCTTAAAGTTATTCTTAAAGATCAGGATGCCAGACAGCTATCCATTGGACTAACTCAAGAGATGTATAGATTATATGGCTCCTCATATTGTAGATGAGTCTGTCTTTAGACTGAGAGTAAAAACAAGAATTGATGTATATTAGTATTAGTTGGCATAGCAATTAGGCCCCTAAATTGGCCATTTTTTTTCCTCCGAAGGAAAAGAATTTTGGGCAAGAAAGTGACAAGGATGTTATCAAATAGTTCTCCATATGTTTGAATGCATATTGAGAAATGCCAAAAATCAGAAGACACATATTAATTGACTATCGTATGGCACCCCACCATGTTCTGCACATTTTGCCATATATACAATATTATTTAATTCTATTTGCTTTATCAGATAGATGTATATATATCTACCAAGATGCATAAAATGATATAGAACCAGCAAGAGGAAAGCTGATTCAGGTTTGTATGGCAGTAAGTCTATGTTCTTTTTACTCTACCATCTTACGATCAGATGTACAGTAAAATTCAGGTCCATGTACGACACACACGAACATACCATATATGCAAAATGCAACCCATGGATTAAGAACTCTGCCTCAAGAGTTAGTTTCCTTGGATTCAAGTCATAGCTGATATATTATTACTTGTGTCTCCTTGGGCAAATTAATTGATCTTTATATGGCTCACGTTCTTCCTCTATAAAATGGGGTTAATAATATTACCTTTTTTATGGATGGTTGTAAACATTAAATGAGTGAATTTACCTACAATATTTAGAAAGTACCTGCCACATGGCAAGTGTAAAAATTAGTATTATCTTATTCATGCACCTGTTGAGTACTTTTAGTCATTGTTTAAGAAAAAAACTTGCAACCTTAAATTTTTAAAATCATTTGAAAATAAACAGGAAGAATATTAATTTTACAAACATAGCCCAGATTATTGAATACTGATGATGATAATTATAAATATCTATGATAAATGCATTATTTTACAGTACAGGGGTACTTGGTGGCTCAGCTGATTAAGTGTCTGACTTAGGCTCAAGTCATGATCCCTGGGTCCTGAGATTGAGTCTCTCCTCAGCAGGGAGCCTGCTTCTTCCTCTTTCCCCTGCTCATACTCTCTCACTATCTCTCTCCCTCTCTCAAATAAATAAATAAAATCTTTAAAAAAATAAATCACTGTAGTGTTTTGCACACATTTTAAATACATACAAGCATAATATTAAAGACTAATATAGAAGAATTGAAGGAATGATAAAGATTGAAAGATTTAACAAGCAATTTAGCAAGTAGTGAAGATAGTAGAGAATTCCATGGGGTATGAATATCTCTCTTTGAGACAGAAAAAGCAGTGATTTGTTTTTTACTGATGTTTTTACCTCATATCTTCCCAGAAAGAGGAAAGGAGAGGGCACGTAACAGAAGCAATCACAAAGGTGAAATAAAGTAGCAATAGAAAAGAGAAAGAAGATTTATGCCAAGACAAACCTCAGAAGAAATTCCAAGCTGATTCCATGATTTAACACCTGCCTGGAAAAATGAGGAAAGTTACAGGGCTAAATAGTAAAGCAAGCGAATGCTCATGCTCATAGCCAATGCAGAAAAGAAATAAAATTGCCTAACTCTGTGGTGGGGAGATGGAGTTACTGTGTGAGTTTGCCAAGAAAGCCTAACTGGTTATTTACAGATAGTGTATATGCACTTAGTGGTTGATATATATGCAGTATGGTGTTTTTAGCTAAATAAGCTTCTTGAAAGAAAATTTATGATAAATATCTTATCCTTAGGTCTGATTTATGAATAATTGTGTGGATTGAGGTCATACCTGCATATTTTAAAATTTTACTTAGTTTGAAAATTTTATTTGACTCTCTTTACTCCCCCTTTACCAAGTAGCCTGAGTAGAAAGGAGGTGAACTTGCTGATCATGTTGAGATGTTAAATGTTTCATATTGAGGTCAACTTCTACTGTAATTCAGAAGATTCTCATTTTTATGATATGCTCATGAATACAATGTGGTACATTCTTTTATTTAAACTTTGTTGAGAGTAACATGTGGTCAAAAATAATAACATAAAAGTATCTGAATAAACAAAGTAGTCATATGAACTACCAAGAAAGTATATTATGGCATGTTTAGCCAAAGGAGAGGAAAGCTAGTTCTCAACCATATTGATTATTCTGATTATCAAGAGGGAGTACTACATTAGATATGATGCAGAAGTAGATTTTGCCATTATGAAAACTGCAACTTCATCTCCTTTCTTATATAAAGTGGCTTTCAAAACGTTTTGACTGGGATCCAGAATAAGTAATATATTTCAGATTGCAATCTATTCCACACATGTGTGCATACACACACACACACACACACAAATTGAATCAAAAGTTTATTGAACTATTACCCTTTACCCTATACATGAGTACTCTGTTTTATTTTGTGTTTGCCCTATTCAGTTCCAATCTATTCCATGTTTTAAGAAATTCTGTAAACATTATTTTTTTAAAGATTTATTTATTTGTAGAGGTGGGGAGGGGAGAGGGAGGGAGACTCTCAAGCAGACTCCCCACCAAGTGCATAGCCTGATGTGGGGCTCGATCTTACAGCCCTGATATGATCTGAGCCCAAATCAAGAGTTGGATGCCCAACTGACTGAGCCACCCAGGCACCCCTGTAATCATTCTTTAGATTGCTCTCTTAATCTATTAATGGTTCAAACTACAACTTGCAATTTGCAATGCACAGCTGTACACATGCCCAAGAGACACAGAACACAATATGTTTTTCTCTTGTGAATATCTTTAAGCTTGACATGGGCTTTCTGCACAGCAGGTACAAGAACACAGTCAATTATATATTTGGAAAGGTAAAGGAAAATGTAAGTACGGGACTAACAGAAAGGAACACAGTATATCTGTGGAGATTAATTTCTTAAAATTGGTGAGAAATACAAGTGACGTATGTGCTGGAGAGGAATAGAGGCTTTATGTTTGGATCCCTTCATATTGCTGATGAAGTAGCTCTTTCACTATGCATCAGCACAGAGGTATTTTCAGAATGCAAGAATATACACTAACTTCATGACTAGAGTCCTAAATCTCTAATCTTTTCTAATTCCTACATAATTTTGTTTTCAGTAGGGATAAACTCTGTAAACTAAATTCATTTGCTGAAGATAATTGGTGTGCTCACATCTTGTAAAAGTAGTTCTGAAATACTTACTGGACGTAGTGTGTGTGTGTTCTCCACAAAATTAATTCCGGAAAGATGTTAAGTTAGAACTATAAATGTATACTTTGGTATTTTTAATGCAGTGCATAAAACTTAATATTAAGCCAGTCTCTTCAGAAACATTCTCAGAATATTAATACAAAATATAAGCAAATAGGTCAGTTGAAAACCAAGACCAGATTAACTCATAGTAAGAGGAGGTATATCATGTTCATACTGAAACATCCAAGAATACTTATCACAATGCCTAAAATGGAAATTCAACATATACATGGATGAGTAAACAACTATCCTAAAAAATAATAAATAACTTTGGAAAAGTACCTTATAGATTATGCTTACATTGATGGATATTAGCAAAATCATATTGTTATCTTTTTTTTAAAGATTCTATTTATTTATTTGACAGAGAGAAACACAGCCAGAGAGGGAACACAAGCAGAGGGTCTGAGAGAGAGAGAAGCAGGTCTCTCACCGAGCAGGGAGCCCGATGTGGGACTCGATCCCGGGTCTCCGGGATCATGACCTGAGCCGAAGGCAGTCGCTCAACCAACTGAGCCACCCAGGCGCCCCCATATTGTTATCTTTTAACATCTAGTTGAAATAAGCTGCACATAAGAAAAAAGGAATTTAGGGAAGAAGTTTGAGAGAGGGATGAGGTGTGCAGTGTCTTGGATTCTGATGGCTGAATGGAACCCACAGACAAACATGCATATGCTTATTTAGGAATATATCAGAGGATTAGAATATAAAAGAACAGAAAGAGGGAAACTTCAAATTTGTAAGCTGTAGTGAAAATATTTTCTATTGAGAACCCTTCTCTTTTTGAAGTTTTTTGGGTTTTTTTGTTTGTTTTTAGTTGTTTTTTTTTTGTTTTTTTGTTTTTTTTAGTTCTTATTTAAATTCCAGCTAGTTAACACACTGTAACATTAGTTTCAGGTATACAATTTAGTGATTCAACACTTCCATACATTACCTGGTACTTATGATAACAAGCATAGTCCTTAATTCCCATCACTTCTTTAACCCATCTCCCATCCACCTCCCCTCCGGTAGCCATCAGTTTGTTCTCTGTAGTTAAAAGTTTGTTTCTTGGGGCACCTGGGTGGTTCAGTTGGTTAAGCAACTGCCTTCGGCTCAGGTCATGATCCCGGAGACCCAGGATCGAGCCCCACATCGGGCTCCCTGCTCGGCAGGAAGCCTGCTTCTCCCTCTCTCATTCCCCCTGCTTGTGTTCCCTCTCTGGCTGTGTTTCTCTCTGTCAAATAAATAAAATTTTAAAAAAAAGTTTGTTTCTTGGTTAAAAATAGAACAATCTTATATCCAACATTAGCAATACTAGATGTATTATGCAAAGAATGCAAAAATACTAATCCAAAGGGATACATGCACCCCAGTGTGTATAGCAGCATTATCTACAACAGCCAAACAATGGGAACAGCCTGAGTTTTCACCCACAGATGAATGGATAAAGAAGAGGTAGTCAGCCTTATTATATATTGTAAGGACATATGTTGTAGGAATGTAAATACGTGTGTGTGTATATATATATATGTGTGTAGGAATATTAGTCAGCCATAAAAAATAATGAAATCGTACCATTTGCAATGACATAGATGGTGCCAGAGAGTGTTGTGGCAAGCAAAATAAGTCAGGAAAGGCCAATATCGTATAATTTCACTTCTGTGGAATTTAAGAAACAAAACAAAGGAGCATAGGGGAAAAAACAGAGATAGAAACCAGGAAACACACACTCTTGACTATTGAAGTATTTGTTTAAGATTGCTTGAAACCATTTATAATGTACAGTAAGGTGCACTTATCAATAAAATGTCCCCCCAATTTTTTCCCTAAGCATGCATGTTCTTACTTATTTGCTTCTATTTGTAATTTATTGTATCGTATTTAAAAATTGATTTTTAAGGATTTAGCACAAATAGATGATCCATACGAAATTATCAATCCCAGAAATGATAGAGTTTGAAGGAATAGGGGAGAAATTCTTTTCATATATTATGTAGTTACTACAAAAATTCTTGAATATTTTACTATTGAAAATAATTACTGAACTCCTGTACCTAGAGCATATACTAGATTATTAGATATACTGAGATAAATAGAATATTAGCTCCATTAGCCAAAAAAGTCACCAGTGACTGTATCTTACACCACTATATTTCTCTATTGGCTCTTTTGACAGTTTGTAAGTAACCACATCACCCCTGGAGGAGTGGCACTTACATGTCTGACAGAGCTAGACAAATAGATTCAGTCATAATTTTGGCTCTAATCAGATAGAGTTATCATTGTGCTGACAGCAAACTCCTGGCTTTGTATTTATTCCCTAAGTAGTGTGATTAAAACCTTGTGTACACTGACAACACAGTATATCATAATTAAGAATCTTGTTCAAATGTATAATCCCATCTATGGTACCCTCAGGAATAAATGATCACTGAAATTTATGTAGCCACTGGAAACAAAACTCGAAAAACCATGTAAGTCTATGTATATCATTATAATTAGCTCCATGTCTGACTTCTGATAAGCTTGACTAGTATTTCTTTTATTTTATTTAAAACTGTTATATAGGGGTGCATGGGTGGCTCAGTCAGTTAAGCACCTGACACATGATTTCAGTTCAGCTCCTGATTTCAGAGTTGTGAGACCAAGCCCTGCATGATGCTCCATGCTGGCCATGGAGCCTACTTAAGATTCTCTCTCTCTCCTCCTCTGCCCTTCCTCTCTCTCTTTCTCTCTCCCTCTCTCCAAAAACAAACAAACAAACAAACAAAAACTGTTCTATAAAATTTTGAATATTTCATAAGCATCCTAAAACCATGCAAGTGAGAGAAAAATGTTATCTTCATTGAGTGTGGAGCTTCTCATATATTGTCCCTAGACTTGTACAGGTTTGGGGATAAATAGCAACCTGAGTATGAATGTAATGGAACTTGAGTTCCTATTTAAAGCAAATCAAAAAGGGCATCTTATGACTTGGAGGCCTCTAACTGCACTGAAGATTTACCTAACCTCACAATGAAGAGCCATGTTGAATAACATTCATACCCAATATGTACTGATTCTATTTGTGGTGAGCTAAGAAACTAACAGCTTGAACTAAAGTATATATTTAAATATTTCTGTGGGATCTTTCTTATAAAGGAATTGTTTCATTTCAAGAAGGCTATTTTCATTTACCCTCTTTGTGTTCTCTGAGGGGGGAAAAATGTTGCATTCAGCTCAGACCAACAGATTAGATTTGTATTTAGTGACAAGGCAGTCTGGCTGTGACATCAGTCATTTCAGGGGGTTGTTGTTAGCCTTATGACCAGAAAAGTAATCAAGAGTAAATTTCTGGGGGTGCCTGGGTGGCTCAGTTGGTTAAGCGACTGCTTTTGGCTCAAGTCATGATCCCCGGGGTCAAGTCCCACATCGGGCTCCCTGCTCGGAGGGAAGCCTGCTTCTCCCTCTCTCACTCCCCCTGCTTCTGTTCCCTCTCTGGCTGTGTTTCTCTCTGTCAAATAAATAAATAAAATCTTTTTTAAAAAAGAAAAAGAATAAATTTCTGGTGTTAAAAAAGGGGGGGAATATGAATTAAAGTGGACACAGTATTTAATTCAGATCTCAGCTTCCCTTTCCTAATCCCACCCATTTTAAGCAAGACGTGTAGTCCACCATTCTTTCTCCTCATTCTCCCATTTTGCTTGCATGGTACGGCCATGAAAGGTAGCATGTTTCAAAATTATGTCAGTCATCCTATTTGTGCTGTCACTGTCTGTTCCACACCCATAACATACATCAGTCATGAATCACAGCACTCTTCCCTGTTGAACTTCCCAGCATAGTCAAAATAATGTCTGACGCTACCTCTACTCATTCTCCATCCCTGGCTCTTAGCACAGGCTTTGGAATTTGAAGGACTTGGTTCACATCTCAGCTCTGCTACTCACGAGCTTTGTGGCCTTTCTGACCTTTATTTTACTCTCCTATAAAGTATGTTAATAACTTAATAAGGTTGTCGGGAAAAGCAGAATGAACTAAGATTTGTGAAACAGTGCGTAAGGCATGAAAAGTGACAAATAAATGAGAACATTTATTATTTCAGAAACCATCTAATGTATTACCAGGGCATTCAGTACATATCATGTCATAATATTTAGCAAACTGTTTTATTTGTCATTGTCACTATCCCAATAGCATTTACTCTCCATGAGAGTGGAAACCATATCACGTCACCCAAGTGTTCAGCACAGTGCCTGGCTAATGCTAGATACAAAGAAGTATTTGTTGAACAGTTGTCCTGAGCATACCACCCACTGCCCTTATGGGCCATAATGATTCCATTTAGCCTTTTACTTCCAAACAGAACTTATCAGTCATTTCAATGAATTGGTTGCAGTAATAACCTAAAGTACTGGGGCACCTGGCTTAAGCATCTGCCTTCAGATCAGGTCATGGTACCAAAGCCCTGGGATCAAGCCCCTTTCCTTCTGCTGTTCCCCCCTGCTTGGTACGTGTGCGCTCTCTCTCTCTCTCATTCCTTCTGTCAAATAAATAAATAAAATCTTTAAAAAATTAATCTGAAGTATTTTCAGATGATAAACTAGGTACACTGAAGTTCACAATGACCTAATTTGCTGTCCTTGCCTGATTAAATGAGGATTATGTGTCAGCAGAAGGAAGCTTTTAAAAGAATACACATACAATCACCTTAACGTGTGAAAGCTTGATAAACTTAGATTTAAAAATTGTTGTCTATCTACTTATAAAGATTTTATTTTGACCTCTTTCCTTGCTTTGTTGTATTATAGGTTTTCTTCCATGCCTAGAATTTTGCATTTTATTCTAAGATAGGAGGTGTCATTGAATTATAGGGTATATGAAAGTAAAAAATGGTGGTCACAAATCCTCTCCTTGATATAATTTAAAATACTTGAATTAATTTGGAATTCAGAATTAATTTATTAATAAATATTGAGATAACAAAAGGAAAATGAATACAGGAAATATCTTATATAGTTTAACTTAAAAAGTGTAGGTATTCCACTTTTACTGTAGCTGCCCTACTCTGACCCTGACCCAGAATCTGTATTCCCTAAGTTCTGTTCTGCAAAAGACAGTGCAATGTCTAAGTCATGGCTTTTTTCTATATGGCAAGTTCCCTCTTATCACACAGAAAATGTATGATTCCTGGTCTGTAGTAGACCTGGTATTCTTCCTCACAGTTCTGAAATTCATTTAACAGATCTCATGCCTCTCTATTATTGACACAGTGACTGGCCTTCTTAGCCCTCAGTGACACAATATGCTTTAACCTAACCTTCAAAGATGATAGTATTAGTAAGTGGGTCTTTGGGAGGTGATTGGGTCATTGGGTGGAATCTTTGTAAATAGGATAAGTGTTTAAAATAGAGGCTCCAGAGAGATCCTAAGGAGGCTTGGGATCTAGATATGAGATCCTACATATGAGGACACAGCAAGAAAGCCCCAGTTTTGAGCCTGGAAGAGAGTTCTCACCAAAATGTGCTTCTGTTTATTATGCCTTGGTCTTGGACTCCCAACCTCCCAAACCATGAGAGATGTATTTTTGTTGCTTATGAGCTACCAAGTCTGTGATATTTTATTGTGGCAGCTTAAGCAAAGATACTGGTTAAGGTAGTGTTATCTTTTATAATAGAAAACTGAAATTTTCAGTGAGTTAACACAATAGAAATGATTTGTTGTTCAAGTCATAGTCTTAGTTGGTGAACAGTTTGGCAAGTGAACTCTCCTCATAGTCTTTAACATTTTACTCTCCAGGTTGTCATGATCATTTCCATGCCAACTGACTGGGGAATGGAGGATTTCGTGGGCATGCATCATATTCACTTGTATACTATTGTTTAAAACTCCATCTTATGGTCATACTTAACTGCTAGGAAGCAGAATGTGTAGTCTACTGTATATCTAAGAAGAAGAGGCAGTGTTTTCTGATGAACATTTTATAGTCTTTGCCACAATAAATATACTTTAACACAGAGGTCTAGAATCTAAACATATGATCTATATAATAGGAATTACATCCACATGTTAACAGTGAGTGAGTCTGTAATGTAGGTTGTAAAGGTTAAGCGACTACCTAAAATCATATTGCTAGTGAATGGAGGTTTCTAGGAGATCGAGGCTCTAGTCGCCAATCTAGCATTCTTTCTGATGTGTCATTTGGTAATAGAGGTATAATTTGTCACATCAATCACTCCCAGAAGCGTTTCTGCAGTTAATGCAAATAGGGCATGCATATACTTTTATTTAGATTTTCCCATACATTCCTTTCTCTCGATTCATTGTTAATATGAACACAGCTGAAACTTAATAGTTTAATTAGAAGTCATTTCAACATCATTCATTTTATTTTTCTTTTATCTGTTACTAGTAATTCAGATTTTGAACACTCAGGACAGAAAATGAAGTGTGTTTAACAGGTTTTCTAGCCTCCTTTGAAAATACTGATGGTAAATAAAGATCATCTAGTTATAACATCCATTGTAGTGTTCTTCAAGTGCCATTTATGTTTGATTGCAGTGCATAAATATGGTAAATACACTTAAAATTTATTTAAGACAACTTTGTATTAGGAAGCCCTCTTTTTCATTTCTATTTCTTAACTGCTTTCAAAATTTTAGGTGATTTTTTTCTATTTTAACGATTAAAAAATAGTGTCATTCCTTTCATTACCCATATCCTGGAAAGCATCCAAGTAGTACAGTAGTAATTTAAGGCCTTTCAAGTTCTGTGTCATTCAATTAAATTCCTGTGCCTTCTGATTCTAGTAATTGTTATTTTGTATTGTGATTGAAAGGTTCTCAAGTATCACAAAAGAGAGAAAGGTGATAGGATTAAACAGTAAAATATTTTTTTTTAAGTGTAAGAGAATCCATTTTTAGCTCTAATGCATTGTATAGCTTGTAGCATTTTGAGCAAAAGTTTATGCCACCACCATGGAAGTCTGTGACGTTCATGTTTCTTTTTCATAGGCATTCTACTGTCTTACAAAGACTTCAAAAGTCTTTACTACCCAAGTAGCACACATTCTTTCCTGTCACTGACCCAGGGGCTAGAGAGGGGATTTTGTGTCATCTGTTAGAACATTTGAACATTGGGCAGTTTAAGGTCACTACAGACATAAATTAGAAATTCATGGAGTGGATAAAATGAGAAGAGATGGAAGAAGGGATAATAAATGTGTGTGTGTGTGTGTGTGTGTGCGCTGTTTTGCTTTTTAGTTTCTTCTCGAAAGAGTTCTTACAGTTATACAAAGGCAGAAATGAGCATCTCTGTTGGAGAAAAATAGAAAGCTTTGGGTGACCAATATTATAAACCCTCCAAATATAGACAAAAACTGAGGGACTAAAGAGCAAGGTGTATTAGTGTATAGTTCTGGCGTATTTATCAACATTATTAAGGAGTTAATGCCACAATAATGGAAGACACTCTATGAATACTAACTTGGTAGAATGAGTAAGAGTGAAGTTCTCTAATTTCATCTGTTGATGAAATAGCAAATAGTGTTGAACTCTATGAGCCAACCATTGGACTAGATACTATATAGATGCCATTCCTACCCTCATGGAGTTTATTATAGGCTTAAATATATTTCTTAATAAGCCATATTCATAATTTTGAGGTCACTCACATTTATTACTATGAGGGTCAGTTATTACAATTTCAGGAAAATGCTGGTACTTCCAACCCATAGAAATTTTTAAAGGTATTTGTCTATTCACCAGATGAGCCTACAACTTTCCATTTTATACTTTTTTAGAATCTCTTATTACCATATTTTGTATTCCTTCTGGTCACTTCATCTAACACTTTGTCTTAGTTTTAGTCCATTATATCACTCTTCCAAATTCTATAACGAACTTCTCAGCCTTGTTAATGGAAGGCAAAGCAATTTGCTTAGTCCCTACATTTTTATAGGAGTTTTTATATAATGTAACAAAAGGGGTTATGAAACATTTTCTGCAAAGGGCCAGACAGTAGATATTTTAGGCTTTGGGAGACATAGAAGATCTCTGTTGCATATTCTTTGTTTTTCTTTGCAATGTTAAAACCATTTTTTGCTTGCCAGCAATGAAAGTAAAAGGAAGGAAGGAAAGGAAAGATGGATGGGGGGGAGAAAGAAAGAAAGGGAGTAAGAAGAGAAAAGGGAAGGGAAGGGAAGTGGGAAGGAAAGAGAAAAGGGAAGGAAAGAGAAAAGGGAAAAGGAAGAAAGGAAAGGAAAAGAAAAGAAAAAAGAGCAAGCCATGGGAAACTTTGCACAAAGGGTGTATTTCGTTGACTCCTAATTATAACCTTTACAATCAGCCATTTTTGAAGTTCAGCTGACAGCTATGTTCCTGAGATTTCTCCTTAGTGCATCTCCAGTTATAAATTAGTAAGGAAAAATAGAAGAAAAAGAAGGATGGAAAGGTAACCAAATGCATTGTTGTTTTCTAGCATTTACTTCATAGACTTTCAATAGGAGTAAATTTACAGATGAGTTATGTGTTATTTATGTTATCTACAAATTAAAGTTTTTCACTTTAAGAATTATTTTATTCTTAGACATTACTGTGGTCAGGATTCTATTGACTGAAACAACCCCTTTTCTTTGTGATGTTTTGTCTAGTGGCAGCTATATGCAATCTTTTAAAATTACCCTATATTTTGTCATAATATGAGCAAGAAATCATAGGATATGTATTGTGAAGGCTTTACAAAAATATCCTCTAAGGGGAAGTAACTAAAATTTTGTTGCAACATTACACATTATCACAAAAATAAATGTGATGCCTCATTTTGAAAATATAACTCTTCAAAATTGGCTAAGGCTTTCACCTTGGGAAATGGATTAAGCCACTTGGGTTCTTGGCTGGTTTTCATAACCAAGGCAGTTCTTCATAGCACTTAAAATGCTAAATTTAACTGTCAATGTGTGGTCTTGACCTGCATTGTAAAAGTTGTCAAAGTACAAATAATACAAAGCTTTTACCAAGAGAAGAAATGTCTACATTCGTCTTCCTGAGCATCTCCCTCCATTTCCTACCCCCAAAGGAATCTGTCAGTTATTACTGAAAGGCTTAAAGGATAGTTGGTTTTAGGTTATTCATCACATTTTTCCTTAGGTCAGCAGTTGTTAAACGTTACAATGGATAGGAATCACCTGGAAGCCTTTATTAAAATGTACCTAAGTCTTTTTCACATGCAGACACTGATTCAGTAGTTATGGGGTGATGTTCAGGAATCTGTACTTTTTAAAATGTTTATGCAATTTCTCAGGTAGATCATGTGTATTATCACATTTTAAGAAACACTGTTATAACCTATATAATGCTGATATTTCTGATTACTGTTAAAAAAAAACTCTATTTTCTCTATATTTCCATACCAACTTCTATTTTTTTTCTGCTGTGATACTTATATCTGCCATTGAAGGAAAGTGTGATTTTGAGGAAGGGAGAATCCCGTCTGGGTTTTTAAGTTTTATTCCAATATTCTTTAAAATATGGCATGCTACATTTACTAACATGTGTCTTTAGACATTTGTATACGCCTTGTGAATATAGAGGCTGCCTTATTCATCTTTGTGTCTATTCCTGAAGCTTTGTGCTTAGCACTTAGTAGTAACTCAATTAAAAAAAAAGATGAAGTTCTTAAAAGCACCATTCAGTGAAGTACTATTTGGAGTGGGACACATGTGGTGATGATGGCAGGAATCTACACCTTCCAAATATGTTTGGATTCAATGCCATTTGAATTTCTGGAACCACGACCATATGTCTGCCACTTCAAGAAGTTAGTACTTTTTTGAGTGGTATCAGGATGGCTTTGTCAAGATAGAAATAAAATGAAGCTTGCTTAGTGCTTTCATTTGAAGATGGTATATAGGAGAATATACTGTCCCTCATAGCAGCAAATAATTAAACAACATGATATGGTTCTAAATAAAAGCCAGTGAAATTTCATGAGTATGTTAAAAAAAAAAAATCTGTCGTCAAGGTGATAAAAACACTGTATTCTTTTGAACGTGGTTTTAGAATCTTTCAAAGGATCCTAAAGAGAAGAAAAATAAACTTGGTTTTGTTTCAAATGATTTAGGCATTCCTGATTGAAAGTGGAAGTCTAATCCCAGACTCTGTCACTATATATGTAATCCTTGGTGAGTTATTTAACATAACTGTATCCAAATTCCTCTTATTGTCAGAGGTGGTCCTGTATTGCTCTTAGAATTCTTTAGAGGATAAAACTGAATGATGCTTATAAGAGTATCACATATTTGTGTACTGTTTATTAGGAAGCTATCCATCTTATCTCAGAATAATATTCCAAATTGGTAATTTACTTGGTGAGAAACAGTGTTAAAAGCAATATGGTTCATGATGCCAGTGCCTGTGTGTTCCCAGTAATTTCCAGCCCAGCACCTCTTGTCTTGTCAAATTACAGATTCTCCAGATTTACCTCTCCTTTCTGACTAATCATTCATGCAAAAATATTTATTAAGCATCTATTATGTTCCAGGATAATCCTAGGTACTTATGATACAACAGTGGCCAGAAGAGTCAAAAATACTTGTTCTGATGGAGTTCACATTCTATTGAGAGAAGGGGATACTGATAACAGATACATAAATAAAATATGGAGTATGTCAGATGGCAATAAATATGATATAGAAAAATAAAGCAGGGTAGGCATAAGGAGCTAGAGATCTAGAATTTTAAAAAGATGGGCTTGGAGAAGTCCACTGCGGGGTAACCTTTTGAGAAAATAATGAAAGAAAGAATGGAAGGACCATATGGAGATAGAGAAGAGTATTCCAGATAGAGGAAAACAAGTGCTAAAGCCCGAGGTGAATGTGTGCCTCGCATTTTTGAGAATAACAGAGTAACCAATGCAGCTGGAATGGAGTGAACAGAAAAAAACAATTATAAGAGATTAACATCATCTGCTCCAGAGAGGTCTGGAGGGTGGAATTGGGTAGGGGTGTATAGATTCTATGGGGCTCTGTAGGCTATTATAGAGATGTTGAGTTGAACCAGATGAAAAGCTTAAGCCTTGGGAGGTTTTGAGTAAAAAAGCTAACATCTTCTGGTTTAAATTTTTTTGAAAAATGGCTCTGGCTACTATTGACAACAGGCTATAGAAACACATAAATAGATGCAGGGAACCAATTAGAAGGTCCTGTGATATTGCACGCAAGAGATGATAGTAGCTGGGACCTACGGCGGTTGTGATGAAAGTAGAGAGAAGTAACAAGACTCTGGATGTTTTGAAGGTTGATTCACATAGTTTGATTATGGATGGGATGCAGATTATGGTAGAAAACAGGTCATTGTGTTTTGCATAAGGACTTAGAAAAAGGAGTTGCTTTTTAAAATTAGGACTACTATTGAAAAGTAGTCAAGTGGGGAGGAGTAAAGACCAAGAGATTTCTTATGGCTCTGTTTGGGTTCTGATAAATATTACATTTCCATGAGAAGATATCAAAAAGATGTTGGTTGTAGAGTATAAATCATTTAAAAATGAACATGGTTGATACACATAGCACTAGTGTTTTGTCCTCAATCTGCTTGGACTCCAGTATCATGTCGTGTTTTCACTGACCTAATGTTGAGTAGCTGGGTTGACATATACCATCAAATTTGACAGTCAGTACCATGAAGCAATATATTCTTCAAGTTAGGATGGGAATACCACATTCATTTTGTCCAACATACATTTATATTCATGGACAAATCTATAATGTGACCAAAATTATTATCATGTACATTGCTTTAATTGGTGGATTTTCTGTGATTTTAAATTATTTTATAGAATCATTGTATATATACTTTTTTATATTGGTAGACTACAATTCCATTGTCTACTGGAATAAATATATATTCCTCAGTTAGCCAACTAGACATTAGAATACAAATCTATTCAAATATTTAAAGGCCCCGAGCACCTGGGTGGCTCAGTGGGTTAAAGCCTCTGCTCTTGGCTCGGGTCATGATCTCAGGGGCCTGAGATCCAGGCCCTCTTAGGGCTCTCTGCTCAGCAGGGAGGCTGCTTCCTCTTTTCTCTCTGCCTGCCTCTCTGCCTACTTGTGATTTTTCTCTCTGTCAAATAAATACAATAAAATATTTAAAAAAATGTTTAAAGGCCCCATTTATATACAAATATAGATATATAGTCATAGATAAAGATATATATATATATATATATATATGTGTATATAAGTACTTACACATATCCCTGTATATACATTACATATTTAGATATGTATGTTTATTGACGTGGACACTTTTGTTTTGGTAACGAAACACTAGCTTTTTTCTGGGAAATGATCTCATCTTACCTTTTCCACTGCCCATGTACTAACTCTAGCATTCACAATATGGTATATACTCGAGAGAGCCAGGGGTGAGCATCTGCCTCTCACTATCCGATCATAGTCTTTACCTGACAGTTTGATACTGAAGTTAATCAATAGAGATAGTATGCCTGTGGGAAATTTGTCTATAAGTGAAAAACTAGGGAGCTAATGACAACATTTTTACAATACAGCTCAAAGAAGCAGGCAAAAACAGAGAGGAGAACATTAAGACTATCAGAAGACAAATGGAACACTAAGACAACCAGAAGAGAGAGATTAGATTAGGAATAAAGATCTAGATTAGGAATAGGGAATAGAAAAAAAAATAACAAAGATTCCTGATAGTGTTGGAGTTTTTGATTTTTTAGTACAAGGCCTCACTCCCGACTTTGGATTTCAGTCATTTCCATACACTTGCTATAAATAAATAATTTCAATTAAACCAGTTTGTCTGATTCTTGGAATCAACAGAATTGTAATTAATGTGTGACTGAATCCTATGTAGATTAAGGTAAGAATGCCTCTTCTCCTCCTCCTCTTCCTCCTTTTCCTATTTTTCTTTCTTCTCTCCTCCTTCTTTTTAAAGTCAATACCCAATTTATTCAAGACTTTTCAGAGTGTCTATGTTCAGAAGCATTTTTTTCCTAGAATAACAGGAAAGAATAATTTTGTTTCATTTATTATCTTGTTTATGTTCTTTGTATTCTAAGACTTAGCATTGATCAAATTCTTGGTATTGATCAGGGAAGAGAAGATTTGGGGAAAGAAAAATCGGTGGCAGTAAATTCCACCATAGTACCCAACATTATTATTTATTTTATTTCCTCCAAGTTTAAAAGAAAACAAAACTAAAAACAAAAAAACAAAATTTTCAATAAATAATAGAAACAAAATACTCTCAACATTTATTGAGTACTAAATGTGTGTCATTGAGCAAATTATTCTACTTTAATTCAATTTTCCTGTCAACATTATGCAAGATATCATTCCTATTTTATAAAAGAGGAAACTGAGAACTAATTGGATTTATTCCTCCAAGGTCTTACAACTGTTGGCTGGAAAGAAGATATAAGACTCTAATAACCACTACAATTTGCCTTATATGTGCACAGAAATTTCCAGGAAGTTTTGTTGCATGAATATACTGTCAACTGACTATGAATACAGCTCCAAAATACTATTATAAATTACAGTTGTACCCATTCCACTCCACATGATGAAAATTAATGTAGGCCACCAAAGCAGTTGATTTCACATTTATCTTAATAATCCATTCCAATATTTGATGGTGCTATATATGCAATATTTAATGACCTTGGGCTTTAGGGATTTTTGATGGTATTCTTAATTTCTTAAAGACTATTTTTTCTGTTATATATATAGCAGAAATAGAAAAGATTTGGTTACCATAGTTTAAATGACATTTCACATCAATAGGACATAAAAGAGCATTACACTTTCTGCCATCCCTAAGTGAATAAAATCAGTTTCTTCATTCTTCCATCAGTGGTGGTTTTCCAGCCTGATGATCATGAAAATGTATCTCATCCTGAATGCTTTCCAGGTATCATAGATCCTGTCAGTTTTGGAATCCAGAAGGCTTCAATTTCAAGACATCCACATCATTATACTACTCAGCCAGAATTCAGCTTCCAATGAAACTGGTGTCAGATTTCAGTTCAGCTCCATGTGTCATATGCCAGTTTTTGACATAGAATACAAAATCCTCAGAGTGAGGGCGTAGTTGGCCCAATTACATTTTGGGCGAGACTAAATTCACTAATGTGCATCCACTGGGGGGAAAAATGTGACTTATGATGCCATTTCACACACACACACACACACACATACACACACACACACACACACATATGGAGAGAGAGAGAGACTTACATACAAATTTATTTTAATTGGAACTCTGATTTAGCTGTATCTTAATGTTTATAAATGCATCAGGTCATTACCTTAAAACTGCCATAACACTGTGCTGTCCACGAAACTCACTAACATAAATTATAGAGCTCTATTATTGCAAAATTAAAGAAAATTAATATTTTCCCATCGGTCTATGCTTTCAAAAAGCATAAATTAAATATAGTAGACTTATGCTGTGTATACATATTGGGATAGACTACATACTGGACCTTGAGAAAGCTTCCTGTAATCATGCAGGAAGTACTCTGAAGCCCACCTCTTCCCCTTGAAAGATAACTTCAGCCTGTGTTGACTGAGAGGTGGACACATGCAGGGCAGGAACCCATCCCCACTTGTGTTTTTGTTTTTGTTTTTCTGTTTTTTAAGATTATTTATTTATTTGACAGAGAGAGACATAGTGAGAGAGGGAACACAAGCAGGGAAAGTGGGAAAGGGAGAAGCAGGCTTCCTGCTGAACAGGGAGCCCCATGCAGGGCTTGATCCCAGGATCCTGGGATCATGATCTGAGCTGAAAGCAGATGCTTAATGACTCTGCCACCCAGACATGCCCCTCCCCCCTGCCACTTGTGTTATAATATACCAGAACAACCCTTATCTGGTTATTGATTACATGGGCTGTGCTGTTGCTGGCCACAGTTTTCCATGTTAGCCCTCTTTCTTTCTATTTATAATCGCTGAGTGAAATGACACCATACCACTATGGTTATTTCCTCCTAACAAAATATGCATTTTCTGACCTACATTTTCTGCCTAATTCAAGCCATCTGCTGGTGAGTCCACTAGATATTTTTATATTGATGGTTAATGAGAATTGATAGACGGTTTCATTTCTTTCTTTTTTAGGACTTGACAATGAATACTAGCTTGAGAGGGGACCTTTTATATTTTTATAAGTCTTTTATATTTTTATATTTTTAATGATGCAGGCTTCCTTGAACTGCAGTTTAGAAAGTATAAGTAATTTTGTGCTTTGGCTTCTTTAGAGCTCAGTACTTTTATGATTTACCACCAATATCTTATATAACCATTAGTGTTTGGAAATGGTTTCTCTATAGATAACAGTAGAGAATTTCAACATGATGCTGTCTTTTTGTCACAAAGTGTACATTAAATTTCAATCTGGTGAGAAGTATTTTAAAAACAGATGCAATTTCCATTGCTTAGTACTTGAGAATCAGCTGTTGGGCAATGCTGAGTGTGTTTACATTCTTATATGGTGGGCTTATCTGTATCAATTGGCATGAACTTTCCAAAGTAGAGATTTTAGATCCAATTTTCTCCAGATCATAGTATAAAATTGAATGAGCTAAATCTTTATTGCCTTTGATATGGTTTGGGAATAACGTTTATATTAGGCATAAAAAGTGTAGCTGAGGTGGGCTGTCTAGGATTTTAAATTGTAACTTTATATTTAAAGAAAAAAAGCGCAGCTCAGGTGCTTTCATAAGCCTCAAACAGGGCACTTGCTTATGGGAAACTGAGAAAGCAGATTGTTGACCTTTGATAGTGTGTTAGTCCTATTGTTTATCCTCTAGCAAATGCATTTGGACTTGTCAATGCACAATCATAGCATAGAAGTTAAGTCATGGGCGAACATTTGCATTTATTTCCTGGTTTGACAATTCTAAGAACCTGGAAGAAAGACAATTGAAAAATTAAGTTAACTCAGGCCGAGCCCAATAAAAAGCAGTCCCCTAAAAATGTCCCATAAATGATATGGTGAGTGCTGAAGATGCTGAAGACTAATTTATATATGACCAGGGAAATGGTATCAATCATCTGTAATTTCATATCCCTGTTACTGACAGTAGATTATTAGCAAGTTTATAATGAATAATTTTGAAATTTCTGGGATACTTTTTGGTGTAGATTATCATTTTGTGTGACCTATAGAACAGTGGAGTTCCTAGGGTGACAATTTTGTCTAATCTAAGCAAGGGCTTAATCTTGGGGTCCATAAGCAGATGAAAAAGTATTGAAGCCATTGAGTGATAAGATACTAATATCTGTTATAATTCTGTACGATGCAGCCATAGAGCCCCACTGGATTGGATGTTGACAATAATTTTGAATAATGGACTTGTCTCTACTTTTGCATGTAGGAAGTAGCTCCATTTCATAACCATATGCCACAGAGCAGGTGGCACAGGTCACTGGCAAGTGTCAGTCCTCAAGACAGAATTTTTAACACTAGCAGTCCTTTCTTCTGAAATTCAAAGTTTAGTTTATGCCACAGTTATCCTTGCAATTCCCTGTGACTCCTGAATTTATTTTGCAATTATTATCTCAGTCATCACTTGAGGTTCAGAGGTCAGTGTAAATTTAATCCTTAAAATATAAATTAGGGTCAAATATATTAATTAAGGTCATTATCTTTCTATTAGCTTGGAGGCTGTAGACTTTTTTCCTCCTGCCTCTAGTTCTCCTGGGATTATCCTTATCTTCCTTTGTTGTAAACTATAGCAGTGGCTGAGAAGCCAGCATGTTGTCCTGGTTTGACAATTCTAAGAACCTGAATTCTTTATTCAGCTTCACCCCTTTACCTTCTGTCTTATTATGACTCTTCCCAGAAGTACGAACAGCCCTTTTCTGTGCATTGAATGGCCTATACCTACCTCAAGTTGATAGAATCCCTATGTTTACAATTGAAGAACCTAAAGCCCAGCTGTTCCAAGTGATTTCTTAAGGTTACCAGGTCATCACAGCAAAGCAAAAAATGCATGCAACCCAAGAAATTCTGTCTCCTAGTCCATTGGAAGAGAGATCCACTGTTACCTACTGTCTGTACAGTAAATGGAAATGCCATGCTTTAGCTGAATCAGAGTTTTCTCATCTTTAAAACTGAGATAATAATATCTAAGAACTTTGCAAGTGAATGGCTCAATATGAGATCATACAAATGTACTAACAGGTGCTCAATAAAAAGTAATTATTTTTTTCACTCGTTAGTGTTATTATGTCTATATTAAATTGAATCTTCTTTGTAGACTGAAATTATATGTTCCTTTCATCCCCTTGACTTCCTATGAGATTTTTAGTGTGCTTATTTTAGTTATCTGAAAAATCCTGGGGAAAAGATGTGCTACCTCTTTCCCAAATTAAGATTATACATAACTTTCCCCCCTAAAATAGAAGGTTTATATACAGCAGATAGGTTATATAAATATGATTACTGTTGCATTTCTAGTACATTATGAGGCAACTATGTTTTTAATATATTGAAGATGAACCTAAGGACTTCATTTTTTGTTTTATTTTGTTTTGTTTTGTTTTTAATCTACCCAGTCTTCATGTTTGACTAAACTACAGGTTTTCACTTTGCTGAAGAATGTTTCATGAGCTAGATATTGCCATTAGCAAAGGTAATACCCCAGTATTCTTCTATGAAATCCTGTAGTCTGTGTGGGCTTCAAGTACCTGGCATAATTCAAGTTCTCAAATGAAAGTTAAGTCTCACACTGGCCAGTGAGTTGGCTTCCTTGTCCTAGAAGCTCTTCATTTACTTGGATCCTAGGGCTCCAGACCCTGCAGTGTCTCTTGGGCCACTTGTTTCTGGTTTCCTTTCCTCCCTCTTTCTCTTCCCTAGACCTCCTGACACTGATGAGTCCTCACGCTTAGTACTAGGATTTTTCTTTTCCTTTCCCTTCTTCCTCTTCCTTCTCTTTTTTTCTCACCTACACTGATTTCCTCAGTGAGCACATCACATCTCATTGTAAAAAATCTTCAATACATGCTGATGACTCATAAATATACAGCTGGTTCTTAAACAACAAGAGAGTTATGGGTGTTGACCACTGCACAGTTGAAAATTTGCATGTAACTTGTTTTAAAAAAAGATTTTATGTGGGGGTGCCTGGATGGCTCAGTCATTAAGCATCTGCCTTCAGCTTAGGTCATGATTCCGGAGTTCTGGGATCGAGCCCTGCATCCTGTTCCCTGCTCTGTGGGAAGACTGCTTCACCCTCTCTCACTCCCCCTGCTTGTGTTCCCTCTCTAGCTGTGTTTCTCTCTGTCAAATAAATGAATGAAATATTAAAAAAAAAAGATTTTATTTGCTGATTTGACAGAGAGAGAGAGAGAGAGAGAGAGAGAGAGAGAGAGACACTGAGATGGAACACAAGTAGGGGGAGTTGGAGAGGGAGAGCAGCCGGGAGCCTTAGTTCCATTGAGAGAGAGGGAGCTTGATTCTAGGACCCTGGGGTCATGGCCTGAGCTGAAAGCAGATGGCTTAATGATTGAGCCACCCAGGTGCCCCTGCATGTAACTTTTGACTCCCCCAAAACTTAACACTAACAGCCTACTGGTGACTGGAAGCCTTACCAATAACATAAACAGTCAATTAACACTTACTTTGAATGTTATTGTGTTATACACTGTATTCTTACAATGAAGCTAGAGAAAAGAAAATGTTCTTAAGAAAATTGTAAGGAAGAGAAAATATATTTACAATACAATATTGCATTTATTAAAAGAAAAACCCCACATATAAGTTGATCTGTATCATTCAAACCCATTTTTCAAAGGCCAACTGTGTATCTCCAGCTCAAAGTTTCCCTTGAACTCCAGATTTCTAAATTCAAATGCCTACCAAAATATCCAGTAGACATTCCAAACTCATTGCATACAAACATGAACTTTAAAGTTTCAGAAGGAAAGAGAGGTAGAGAAGTAAAACAGGGAAAGACAAGAAAAAGAAAAAAATTCTGCTTGACATATTGTCTCCTTCATGTCATGTAATGCTAGCTCTACTCCTGACTGCTCCAGCCCAAAGTCCTCAGACTCTTTTTCGAAATTTCTTTTTTCCTCATACCTATCTCAGTTCATTAGCAAATCCTTCTAATTCCTCTTTGAAAACATATCCTCCTTTGAAAACACATCCAGAGCCAACCATTGCTCATGCTTCCTTCTGCTCTGCTACCTCCCACCCTGGTTCTCCCGTGGATTATCGCACCAGCCTGCTGACTGGTCTCTGCTTCTACCTTTGCCTCTTTCTAGTCTTTTCTCAAGCAGCACGACTCATCTTGTTAAATCTTAAAAGCCATGTAATGATTCACCATTTCTCTCAGGTCAAAAGCCAAAGACCTCTGTTCTTCTGTTACCTTTCAGACATTTTCTTCTACTTTTATTTCTCCTGCTGACTCTACTTCAGCCCCAGTCGCCTGTACTGGGCACACTGTCTCCCTCAGGTCTTTGCACTTGCTGTTAGTTTTGTTTGGAATGTGTTCCTCAGATATCTCTTTTTCCTTTAGAGATTTTTCTTAAAAGTTAACTTTTCAATGAGCCATACAAAGACAACTCTATATAAATGGTGGCACTTATCATAGAACTTCTAATATGCCCCAGGCTGCTCTATTATTTTTACCATGGTGTTGATCTTCTAATGTACCAATAATTTCATATTGTTACATTTATTATTACTTATTTCTATTTCTCCACTGAAATGCAATCTCCACAAAGGCAAGTATTTTTGTCTTTGTTCACTTATGAATAAAATAAGTATATAACTATTGATAGAGGGAAGGGATGCATTTATTACATATACCCGTGCTGTCACATTGTCTTCTACTTCTGACTTCTGACGCATCACTAGTCTTCTCTTGGGAGAACATGAATACAGGAAAACATTGTTACCCATAGGTTTATGGCTTAATCACACTGTATTCTTGTTTGATAATAGTTGATTGCCATGTCCAGTTTTTTTCCAAGGTATCGTCAGCTTTACTAAAATTGTGCTGTATAATTCAAAATTAATATAAGTATCAGGAAACATAAGGGTATTGCATGAATTCCCTATACTGAAAGTACACATAGTTATAATCATAAGGCCATGAAGTTAAATGCCTGAAAAGGACTTTTGAGATCTAATCTGTTCCCTGAATTCATACTTGAATAGACAGGTCCAGTTCATTCAAAAGTCACATGTTATATGCCTTTTATATTTCAGGTACTGTTGTGGAAGTACAACCGTAAGGGTGACATTATTTTTAGCTTCAAGAAACTTCAAATCTTAAAAGACAGAAAAGCAAACACCAATCTCATTAGTGATGAGATTTCCACTTTAGTAAGAGACACCTGAAGAAGCCCTGTTTGACATCCAGCCCTTGAAGTCACTTAGAGCGACAATGTTTCTTCATCACCTAGTTCTAGTGCAACAGAATGAAAGGGGATCCAGGCTTTGTTACAAAGGAAAAGGAGAAGTATCCCATCTACTCCGTATTTGAAAGGGGCTATCTTCATGGTCACTAGGGCAAAAATTCAGCATGTCTGTTTTCTAGAAGTCTAAAAGGATTTTTTTTATTCAATTAGCCACTTAACAATTGTATATTGATGGCCTCTCTGTGATATGGGGCAAATCTAATTAAATGTAGCAAATTTGTTTCTAATTTTATAGCTTCTTACTGATTTTATTGGTCTATTGTAATATTAAAAGTATGACTGAATATGCTATTTTGGATTGTCACAGTAGTGCAGATTTGAGAATTGAATTCGGTGTTCAGTTTGGTGCATGCAATTTCATTAATCATGTACAATATTTGCATAAAGCAAAGCAGTATTTATTTACAATAATTGCAGGGATGTGATAACACTTTCTTACTAAAACTTTATTAGAAAAAGACCAAAAGTTGCATGTATTCTATCTCTCTTTCTATTGACTAAAAAGGTAAAGAAGAAACAGATTGTATGTCACATATCTTACACTTTGAGTGATATGGAAACACCTGTTGCCATCGCATCTATCAGAAATAAATTCTTACCCTGTCCCACAAGCTATGTTCATAGGTTATAAGGTTTTTCTCTTAGATCGCCACAGTTAACTCAGACTAATAGTCAGTCTTGTTACCATGGGGAACAGAAGGTGATAAAGCATAACTGGATGATATAGGCAGCAAGAAGTCAAGAATTAAAGAGTAATAACAGGACCAACCCATGCAGGTGGCTTCTCTCTCTGAAGGAAAGGTGACTGAAATGTAGAGGAATGTTCCAGGTCACATTTGGTTTTATTGTACTCACATTTACTTCCAGAAATGAAACAAAGATCTTTCCTCCTCTTCAGTTTTCTCATGTTCTTCAGTCCCCTAGGAACTGGTTTTTGGCCCAGTGGTAGAATAGTTTCCATTCTCCAATACTGATTTTCCTCCCAGTATCCCTTCAGCTAATTTCTTTAGACTCCAGTCCATGCTATTTTCCTAAGTCAGTCAAAAACTAATTGTTTGGGAACTGTATTAGGTATAAGAATTAGGCTAAGCTCTCAACTTGGAGTGTGAAATTAGGGGAATAAATTCTCAAAGCAGGTTCACACAAGGCAAGTGGGAACAAGACCTGGCTTGGGTCGGGTTGGGGGCAGAGTGGGTGTGGTACCCTGTAATAGAAGACTTAGACTACAAGGCGGTTGGTCCTGGAGACACAGTCCAGTCTCCTAGAAGGCAGGCTATATAACCACGGGTGAAGTACTCTCTGAGCCTCATTTTTCTTTCTGTAAAATGGGTAAAATCTTGAAGACTAATGCACTTGGCATATTCTCAACTTTCAATATATGTTATTTCCTATATTCGTTATGGTCAAGAGAGAACTCAATTTAATGAGTCAGTTAATGGATATAGTTACAAGTGAGTCCCTCTGTAGATAAAGGGGGACACAATATCATATATTTTTTTTAGTTTCTGCTTTTGAATCTTATTTTAAGAATTCTTCTTAACACTGAAAACAGTTCACCCTAAGGTTTCCTCATTACCTTCATGGAATATGTTAAACTCTCTTGTGGAAAACAGTACGGTATACTAGAAGTCTCTCTCTCTCTCTCTCTCTCTCTCTCTCTCTCTCTCTCCCTCTCCCTCTCCCTCTCCCTCTCCCTCTCTCTCCCTCTCTCCTGCCATTAATGATACTTAGTTTTTTAAATCCTAACTCTGCCACATACTAAACAATTTAATTTCCAAGCCACTTGGTATCCCCTTGTATTAGTTCATTTATAAACTAGGAGTAGTGATACTCTGTACTTCACATAGTGATTTTGAGAATTACTATGTAATCAGCACATGGTAAGTACTCATTTAAATGATGGTTTTGACTCCAACCTTATATTATCTGGTGAAAAAAAAAATCTCCGCCTTCTTGACAAGGTTGATATGTGGATCGTATTAGAGCAGTGAAGCAATTGGGAAAGAGTCTGCATGTAAGGAATAAGAACAACCCTGCTGACACTTTTTTATGTCTTTCAAAGGCAAAGGGACCTTGACTTTTATGCTGCTTCTTAACCTTACTTAATACTTTTTTTCCTAAACCTTGTTTTCAATGCTCTAGTCATTTTATTTGACCTCTTGATTTCACAGCATAAGGACATTTAGCTTAAGCTTGAGAGGAAATAACCTTTAATCTCAACTTTTATGTCAAGAAGCCTATAGGGCTTTAGCAATCAACTTCTTCCAGCCAAACTCTGAAGAGGCTGAAAGGGGGTTTCCATCCATCCAGAGATCATCTAAATCTACAGGGCTGTGGTCTTGAGCTCCTACAGGTGCACAAGTAGGATAAAGCTTGAGTCATTCCAATTAGCTGTGGGAACTTTCAAGTTATACTTCACACAGATATCCAATCTAAAGAAGTTTATATTTAAATTTCTGCCATGTAACCCTTATGAAGACAATTTAGCCCAGATAATTACTCTGCCAAATGGATATATTTATTTATATTTATGCTTATTTATAGAATTTTTTCCTCTTTTACATAGTTCTTATTTGATTTGGGGAAGGTAATCATTATTTCTACTTTGTACAGACATTTTATAAAGATTAAAGGTATTTTAGGGTATTATAAATCAAACCAGGGATCCCAAGTGATAAAAGAAAATGGTGTATAGGTTGTTCTCCTTACGAAGTTCAATTAACTGTAGATCAAGCAGGAAAAACTATTGAGTAATAAGCCTTTTGTAATGCACATTTATGACTTTTCTTAGGAAGGATTATGTAGTAGTAATAACTAAGTCATCTCATTATAAAACTTGCGGTGACACAAAATTATGATTCTGAACATTAATCCTCATTGTCCAGTAATTTAAATATGTAGTAGATTGAAATAAATATTATCTCATGCTTGAGTATATTACGGTATTTTCTTTTTCTTTTTGATATTTTCTTGAAATAAAATCCTGATATTAGTTTGTTTCCTTGAAAAGGAAGAGGTCAGGCACCTGGGTGGCTCAGTGGGTTAGGTCATGATCTCAGGGTCCTGGGATCCAGGCCGCATCGGACTCTCTGCTCAGCAGCGAGCCTCCTTCTTCTGCTCTCTCTGCCTGCCTCTCTGCCTACATGTGATCTCTCTCTCTGTCAAATAAATAAATACAATTAAAAAAAAAAAAAGAAAAAAAAAAGACAAGGAAGGGATCAAGAGAGATTCCTATTCTCATTAACTGATTTGAATGTTTTGATTTGAACACTTTGATTTGAATAAAAATATTCAGGTCACGTTTTTATGTAAGTTATCACTTTTCACTTAACTGAGGCAAAGAAATACTGTTAACTCCTGAATTTCTATAGGTAATATTGGTTTAATTAATAAAATGTGAATTCTGCCTTCTTCTTATTAGGTTGAAACACATGCCTTTTTTACTGTCTAACATATTTGATGCACAACATGGCCATTTAGCTCTAAAAGAGATCTGTCTTACCCTTCATTTTTACATTTTGTATTCTTGATTATCTTAAAGATTATATTTTTTAAAGATTTTATTTATTTGACAGAGAGAGAGATCACAAATAGGCAGAGAGGCAGCAGAAAAAGAGGGGGAAGCAGGCTCCCCGCTGAGTAGGGAGCCCTATGTAGGACTCAATCCCAGGACCATGAGATCATGACCTGAGCTGAAGGCAGAGGCTTAACCCTCTGAGCCAACCAGGCTCCCTATTCTTGATTATGTTAATCCATTTCAGCTGCTATAATAAAATGCCACAAACTGGCTGACTTATAAATAGCAGAAATTTATTTTTCTTAGTTTTGGAGGCTGGGAAGTCCCGGATCCTAGTGCCAGCAGATTTGATGTCTGGTGGGAGCTCACTTCCTCACCAAGAGCCATCTTCTCACTTCCTCAGGTGGTGGAAGAAACTAGGGAGCTAGGGCCTGGGGGGTGGGAAGGGGCTCTTAGTAAAAGGGCACTAACCCCATTCATGAAGGCTCTACTCTAAGGAGTTGATCACATCCTAAAGGAGGACCTGCTGATCCCAGCATCCTTGGGATCAGGATTTCAACATATGAAATTTGGGGGGATGCACATATCCAGACGATGGCATTGATCTTAAGTAGGGAGCTCAGTTGAGAGAGCACTGTAGGTAGGAAATGAAAGTCCCAAAACTTCATTGAAAATATTTTCTTCTTTCCAGTTGTTTTCTGCCCCTCTCCCAGACTACTCCATATTTGTAGTTCATAGTATCTCTACTCAGTTTACCTCAAGCTAAATTTTTCTTTTTTTCCTAAACTACTAAACCTGGGAATCACACCAAACCTGAATCTCACCTGTTTCTCTATATCCATCCCTGTTGGTACTACTTTGGTTCAAGCCTCCAAAATCTGTCCCTCAGTCTGTTGCAAAATTATCCTAACTAGTGTCCCTGTCTCTACCATGATCTATTGAAAATGAGAATCTGCCCATGTCACTCATTCCTAAGTGGTTTCTTATTCCTGTAGAATAAAGTCCAAGCTCCTCAACAGAGCATACTGGGTTCTAAATGATCTTGCCCTGCCTTTTTATTTTTCACATCTTTAGTACATATGACTAGATAGAAAAAAAGAATTCCTTAAAGTTTTCCATGTACCTCCTGCTTTTTGTCTCAATATTTTTGCTAAAACTCCTGCTCTGGAAAAGTCTCCCCATACCTTTTTTTCTTAGCCAGCTCCTACTTAGACTTTAAGGTTGAGTTCACAGAGCATTACAGGAAGGTTTCCTTGGTATATTTTCTCTGTCATTCACAGATGCACTGCCCCTTTCTTTTCCCCCCATACTGGTACAGTGCACTTTCCTATGATTTCTGAACTGGATTTTATGTCACTAGTATTCCTTCACTGTGAAAGCTCCTTGTAATTTATTTATCTTTGAATCTCTGGCACCTGGCTGAGTATCTGTTCAGAGTAACTTCTGAATAAATTTGCTGACTGAATGAAGATAAGAATGTTAATGTTCCTAGGAATCCCTCAAATGTGTTTTGGATCACATTTCATCATCAGTTACATACAAAGGCTCTAGAAAGGATTTCTGTGTGCATTAGGACATTGGGTTAGTAGCACCTACTTTCCTTTCCAATTTCAGATTCCCTGATATTCCCCAACCAGAGGTGTAGAAGCAGGTAAGAGGTGAGAATACTGACCTTTGCCCTTAAAGGCTTCAGTTGTAATTACAGGAAATACAGCTTGGGGATTTTTATAATAGATGTAAACATTTTATATTTATAGTAAATAGGATTTGTTGCTACTTGGGTAGTGTTTAGTATAATCCTGAATCATTATTGAAAAGATTATAATAACATCCTCTAACAGTAATAATTCATTATTGTCTCGCTGAAATCCTGCCATCCAGGCCAAGGTCATTATCAAACTATAGGCATTTCGAGTCATCTTTCTTTGTCTAGAACACGGCTAGCATTTCAAGTGAGTAAAATTCCTGGAACAGACCTTAGCAGGGCAGCAGGTGGGGGATAAATCTCTTTAAGGGAAGTAAATAGTTGTGTTTAGGATTCAAATAAGATAAGACACAAAGTAAGATAAGGAGAATGGGCCACATTCAGGAACTTTTAGAAGGCCTGGGAGACATTTAAAATGTTGTGATACAACAACAAAAACGTTTGTAATGAAATATAAAAAAAAAATTGGAGAAGGATATAAAATTGTATGTAACATATTGCTAGATATATGATAAAGGAAATAAGAGTAAAACATTAATAGTGAAAACTACTTTTTGATATATGGGTGCTTATATAGGAAAAGTCTATGCTTGAAACTTTTCATAGTAAAATATTTGAAAATTCACGTGTTCATGGCCACTTCTGTCCAAGTATATATGAATGAAAAACTGGAAGCAAATGACCTGAATATTTGCACTAAGAAAAAAAATTAGGTATGCTTATTTTTCTTGGTTTTTATAGTTTTGGAACATTGTAAAAAGTAAAGGCAAAATTGCTTTAGCTAACTTTGGTTCAAAAATAAATCCTTAATCAGATTAAGGGAGTGTGGACACTTGGACTTTTGCTACCTATATGACTTCATAGAAATTATTTAGTTTTAAGTTCCTTTTTAGGAACCTGTGACCAACAATACTACCAACTTTCTGAGTGTGTCATTACGACTGAATGTTTTAATGCAGGTAAAATGCATAGGGTAGGGCTTAATACCTCTTAAATATTGAGTAATATTTTTAGGAAACTGACATTTTGCAAAACAATTATACAAATAGCTCTCCCTCTACCCCGAGTATTGTGTTCAGTTAGCAGGTTGTGTCCTATTTAATCCCGGGAACCAGATGAGCATCTTTTTTCTTGACATGAACTTTATTTTTTTCTTAAAGCCTGTTAAGTATTTTGAAGAGCTCGGGAAAGAAGCTCTGAAGCCTCATCAAAGGTACAGTAGAGCGATAGCAGCCCTTGGAGGAAGTCAGAAGTAGTGTTGAGTTTTCCACAGAGCAAGCACACTTTGATTTTGCTCATTTTAGAGAACAAAACAGACTTCCGTGGCCATTAGCCCATTAGCACTCCCTGGGGAGAGAACTGATCAGAGATGAGACACTATGTAGAAACACAGAGCATAGAGAACAAATAATCTCCCAAGGTTCAGTGCTGATTTTTGTGCTATCATTGATTTCTTCACCTTGAACGATGGCTAGAGTTTGTGTAAATGCAGCACACACCTCTCCATGCAGTTGTTTATAGCCCTAACTTTCAGACTTTTCATTACAGAAGACTCATTTTCTCTTTCTGGGCTACATTTAGCACTGAGATGATAAATAGCTCCACTGGGCTTGGAGGAGGTTCTAAGATTATAAATTGTGGCTGAAGTACATATCCTGTCTTTTCCCGAAGAATTCCTTTGATTCATTTACTCCTTTTTAGTAAACATGCAAAATACAATCCTGAGCTATCTTTGATGGATTACTTTATAGGTACTTCCTGGCTACGGAATCCTGAACCAGATATATCCCGAATAGGGGTCGGGAAATCGCCAGAGTGTGCCCAGGTAGGAGAACTGCCTCAAGAGTCCTGATTTGGCTGCAGGGGGCTATAAAGCTAAGGCCTATCTTCCAGGATGAGAAAATGAGAACAGGGAAGATAAACTTAAATGCATCGTTGTACTCAGTTCCATTCTGGCCACGGACTGGACTCCTGCTGGGGATAGTATGGTTTTTAGGTGTTATTGCAATGTAGAGAATTGCGCCTACCCTAATTATGCCAACCTGACAGTAAAAATTATAGTGGGTTTATACTATTAGCAGGATTGAAATGCTTTCTAGCCAGTAGATCTAAATGAGCATGATTTTTCTCCATTGCTTTCTGATTACATGGCTTTCCTTAAAGACAGATATGTTGCTTCCTCCATCTCTATACACCTGACATGATGGACATGTAGTGAATATTACATAAAGGTGTGTTATGTGAATGAATGAATGGGCTATTTTGGTAATTCAGCCATCATTATTTTACATAAAAATGTTTTTGAATACTGAACTTAGAAGTTGTATTCTTGATGAGTTCTAAATGTAACATATGACACCGGGGGGTGGGGAATCAAAATGTTTTTTAAATGATAATTACATATTTTTCCTATACTCACAAATGATCACAGTTAACATTTGGGATACCTCTATACTTTTTTCTATAACACACACTCACACTTTAAATAATATGATTTTCTAAAGAAGTCATTGTACCATGATTCATTTTAACCTGTCCTCTACTGATGAATATTTATGGTTGTTTCTAATATTTTATTTGAAAGAAAATAGACTTTAGTTAGATTTTTGCACATAATCAAGAGTAGATTCACTGGCATAGAATTTCTGTGTGCTTTTGGCTCTAAAAAGAATATTTCTATGTTTTGCGTATTTTAAAAAGTCAAATTAACTTATGCTGAATATATGAGTATCAACATTAAAAATTTAAAATTCAACTGTCACAAACTCAAACTTTGGCATTGAAAGGATCCTAGAAGGAACATTTCTTGTATTACCTTTGATATGTGCACTGTATTTACCCACTTGGTTATTACCATTACATAGTTGTAGCTTTTAGAGTTTGGTATATATCAAAAGTCTGAGCTCTGGCATCCAAAATGTCTTTTTTGCTTTACTACATCTAGATGAAATTTATACTGTCTTCCAGGCTTTGAATATTGCCATAAAGCAATAACCATTTGTAAATAGTCTGGGAACTCGATTGCTTTTCAAAAGTCGACACAAGTGGACTAATAGACTGATTAGCCACATATCTGTGGGTGTTTGGGTGTATGTATGTATAGTATGTATGTATAGTATGTATGTATAGTATGTATGTATAGTATGTATGTATAGTATGTATGTATAGTATGTATATACTGTATGTATATACTGTATGTATATACATGCATAGACAATGGTGAGATAACCATAATAAGCTGAATCTTGGATTCAGTGTTCTCTATGCGTGTATATGAAAGAGACAGAGAAAAGAAGGGAAAGATGGAAAAATGAGAGAATATGAATGATGAGGGATTTAATGCCTTGTTTTTTGAGGCATTTTTACCCCCTTGGTTCTACAGCTCTAGGTCTCATTTCCCTTTTGTTTTGTTCTCATTTCCACTCTTTAATTACTGATCCCTCTCTTCTCATCTACCACTGTACTTGAGTTACTTTAATGGTATCCAACCTCACCTCTGATCTCTGTTTTTTTTTGTTTTGTTTTGTTTTTAACCTCAGCCTATTTCTTTTTCCAGTTCTTTCATTCAGCTTAGTGGCCTCAAGTGACAGTAAAATATGATAGTTTGCCAGAAGGAGCTTTTTTTCTTTTCTTCTTCCTATTTTCTAATGTTGGAACTGCTTCTCTATTTTTCTATTTCAGTACCTTCTCTACCTCCCAGTCTCATGGGTTTCTTTCTCATTTCCTCTCCAGCGATTCCCCAAACCTGTGCAAAAACTGACTCAGCAAATCTTGATGACTTGAGACTCCACAAGGGGCTGATGAATAAGAGCATGCAAGTAGGGCAATGGGCAATTACAAAAGTAATGGGACTTCGGTGGTAAAAACCATCAGGCCCCACTATAAGATTCTCCAAAAGATTCCATTGAACCTTTTCCCATGTACCAGCCCGTGCTCTTTCCCTTTGCCTGTTGGTAGTTTTGATCTCATCCTCTCATTATCTCTGGGTCTTGACATATTTATTGGTTGAGTTTTCCCTCACTTGGATGTAATTGCTTTAGTCAACCTCTCTGCTTTCTCCTCCCCTCCTCTCTGTTCCCCTCCTCTCCCCTTTCCTCTCTCCTCTCGCCCTCTCTTATCTTTTGCAGTACATCTCCTAGCAGTTCATAAGCAGTATAATAAGGGAACTTCACTGTACTGCATGGCAAAGGAGATGCCAGTTCCTAGAATATCTGTCTTGCCAAGTCCAACGTGGTATTTTTTTTTAAAGATTTTATTTATTTTTTTGACAGAAACACAACGAGAGAGGGAACACAAGCAGGGGGAGTGAGAGAAGGAGAAGCAGGCTTCCTGCCCAGCAGGTAGCCCGATGCGGGTCTCGATGCGGGTCTCGATCCAGGGTCTCTGGGATCATGACCTGAGCCAAAGGCAGTCGCTTAACCAACTGAGCCACCCAGGTGCCCCAAACCTGGTATTTTTAAAAGCATTCCCCTCACACAGGAGAAGCTGTAGGCATTCTATTAAAAAAAAAAAGATGTATGCACATCTTTCTCAGTACCCAAGGTCTTTCTAGGCTATCCTTCTTGCCAGACTTACTTTGCTATCACTGTATCTCCTTTACTCGCATTGTCTGAACTAATTTCTTGTCTTCTTGCCTGGATCATCTAGATAGATGCTTTTTCCCCTAATTACAGCTTGGTTCTTTATTGTAGCATCACCATTACACAGTATCTTTAGATTTTCCTTAGCTCTGCATTCTACTCCCTGAGGTTGATCCCATGACAATGCTTAGAACCATCTGTGATTCCTGGAACCCAATCCAAATTATATGCAGAGAGTTCGCATAGGTTCAGATGATGTGGTCTTTAGTCTATGGTCTTTATTTATTTATTTTTAAATTATTTCCTCAAAAATAGCAATAAAGGTACATCATTAAGAATTTAAACTTTGGAATCAGACAAACCTAGATTGGATAATAAGATTTGCCACTGAAAAACAGAGTGACTCTGAGAAAATTTATGTAACTACTCTGAATTTTACTTTTTCCATTGATAAAATACACATGGTACAGCACCAACCTCATAGGCTTATTACAGACGTGAAGGTACTATAAGCAAAGAACTTAGTGCACTTCCTAGAACATAAAAAGTGCTAATAAATTATCATTACTATCTTTATGTCTATTGAAATTGATGAAATTGAGTTTGTAGCAGTAGCAGGAATTCTAGGGCAAAGTAATCTATGAATGCATTTTCCATGAAATATTAAAATCTAGGTAAATTTAATCTCCACAGGACCACCTCCTTTATGATGGTGCTGTTTTTTTTTTTTTCCCATGTTAAGTGATTAAACAATCAAAACTACCAAAAACATGAAGAAATGTTTCACATCCTGAAAATGGAAGCCACTGTATTTGTATAAATTCAGATTTTTATATTGTACAGATTGGGGATATTGGGAGATCTACAAGTATGGGCTTTATTACCACCACCTGGAATTGTGAAGCCTCACCTATAAAAGACAGATGATAGTCAAACAAGAATCATAAAGTTTAGGAGAATCTAGGGAATGCTGCGCTAAAAGGAGGAACATATCCATAAAATGAAACATTAATGTTTACTTCAGGCACACCATTTTCATTCTGGTTTTCTTCCAAGGTAAAGCTCCCTAATTCTGCCAATTTCACTTGTGTAAGTTTGTATGTTGCAGTTTGGCATTGCATTTTATGGAGGTGGGACGGGGAATAGCTAATTCTTATGATCTTCCTTTACCTAACTAAGCTTTCCAAAAGAAAATTTCCCTTTATGCTCATTGACCTAAAAATGAAGTACTGGTAAGGAAATAGCACCTCTTAGGGAATGCTTCTCTCTCACACACACATGCGCGTGCACACACACACCACACACACACACGCTGTATTTTAATGAGATGCTTACTACATCCAGACTCTGAGTCATAGGCCATTCTCCATGGCTCTCAACCATCATGCTCCTGAATGTGCTTACTCCAAACCCCTGGGAAACAGGCAGTGAGGACTATTTTAGGGGACAATTCCCCATGCTGCCACTTGGTTGTACTATATTAAATAGCTCTTCTACTTGGAATTACAGAATTCTGGAGTCATAAGGGGTTTTAGAGAGCCCCAAGTTCAGCTTTTCCTAAACTGTGTTTCAAGGTAATGCTATTATCCCAGGAGATGGCAATGTGAGAAAAAAAGGGTGGGGTGGGGGTGGGGGGGTCTGTGGCCAAACAGTTTAATTAATTAAAAAAAAAATTATAGTTGGGTCTCTGTAACCATTACTATGTTAAGGGGACTGTGAATCTCAAACAAACAAACTGAAAAAACAACAAAATGTGTAGCATTTCCCAAATTCCACCACATGAATTGCTTTAGTATCCTTTGGTGCACAATCATATCCAGTAGTTTGGGAAATACCATTGTGATTCTAACACTTTGTTTTACAGATAAAGGAAGAGTACCCCTGTCAAGACCAAAGACTGTCATTTTACTTTAGTGAAAGTCAGAGTCCAGTCTGAAAGTATTAAAAACTCACCAGAGTTGATGGGAACACATGGACAATTCATCTTCCTGTTTGGAAGCCCTTTCTGGCTCCCAGCACCTTTTCTCCCCCTCCACTCAATATTAAATACAGCCCTATACAGCTTAGGCTGCCTCTGTGGGAACCTGATGCCGAAACCCCTTTTTGTTTCCATAGTGGAGAAGAGCAAACCAGAACTCCCATTGTCTTGTTGACTGATGTGAAACTTGATCGCATTCACCACTCTCTACTTGCTCATCTTATTCAATGTGAACATTAATAGTGACACACTGATAGTGACAGAGAGTCATTTCATTTTTTAGACCTATTGCCTTAATTTTCAGTTACAGTGAATATAGCATTGTCTCTCCTTGTCTTTTGTAACAGCAGTATTAAGATTTACAAATTATTTGTTTTTTAATTTTTTTTTAATGCAGAGTGGATCCTTACTGTGTGTCTAAGAACGTGGACATGCAGGGGCCCCTGGGTGGCTCAGTTGTTAAGCATCTGCCTTTGGTTCAGGTCATGATCCCTGGGTCCTGGGATTCTCGCTGTCTCTCTCCTCTCTGTCAGATAAATAAATAAAATCTTCAAAAAAATAATAATCTGGACATGCATACCGGGTGGATGAGGACCAGTAACAGTTCAGATTAAGAAGAATCAATGCCTTCTTTATCTCAAATACAAGAAGTCATGCACTATTATGGTAAGAGGGAAAAGGAGCATTCTGTTTATATAAGCTGTGTTCCTCCAGGCTTGATGGACTTGAGAGTTTCAAATGACAAAGTTAAAGCATTGACAATGTGTCTCAGGCACCAGGACCCTCTCCTCCATACTGCAGATACAAGGGTCTGTCTTCTTCTAATACAGGGCACCCCTCACTATCTCCATTGAGAGTCAGTCATGACAGATCATAGCCGAAGGGAAGCGCAGAACCCTTCCCAGTACACACACAAGCACATACCTCTGTACATCCACATTAAACCAACCTCTCATGAGAGGAAAAGAAAATCTTCTTGGTAACTGTGACTATTTGAAAACTATGTCAAAGCAAAGATAATTCCCTTTCCTTTCTAGCACCCTAATTCAGTATTATATTCTCATTCTCTTGTTTGTTCTTTGACTCTGTCTCTTTGCCTCTCCTTCCCTCCATTCCTCCTGGTCTCTTGTCATTGGACCTCTCTGACTCAATTTCTCTGTTTATGTCTCCCTACATCCCTCCTTCCTTTAGAATATTTGTCTTTCTCCTTATCTCTATTTCTTGTCCTCTGTCGGTCTCTGTGTCTTCTGTCTTTTTTTCAGTCTCCATCTTTTCCTCTCTCCCTCTTTCTCCTTTTCTCTCAGCTAACCTAGAATTACTGACATTGGTTGGGCGGGAGTCATCAGAGTCCCAGCTGTGGTCAAACAACTGTGCTAACAAGCCGTCATCATCAGGACTCCATATTGGGGCAAGACCATTTCCTTTGTCCCAGACCAGTTATTTTAATCCAGTTGTTTTAGGTTAAACCCGTAACTCACTACAGAGTTGTCACAGAGTGATGAGAGGTATGTCTACTCTGGCCTAAAAGGCAACTTCAATGTTTGAATTCTTAGAAGTACTCTAACACTTCAGCTCTTGTTTCTACCTCACTGTTTGATAAGTGATTTTCAAAACTGTGGCCTTGGACTCTGGACTTCCTAAGATACTTTTAGAGTGTCTGCTGAGTGAAACTATTTAAAAAAGAAAACCAAGATATTATTTACTTTTTCACTGTATTGACAATTGCACTGGTGATACAAAGGCAATGATAGGTAAAAGTGTTGGAATCTGAACACAGTTCAAAGTGGTAACACCTAACTGTTTTTAGTAGTCTTTTTTTTTTTTTTTTTTTTTTTACCATAATGTATTTAAAAAAAAAAAAAAAAAAAGAGTAAAAGAGATGGGCACCTGGGTAGCCCAGTCCGTTAAGCATCCAACTCTTGATTTTGGCTCAGGTCATGATCAGGGTCCTGGGATGGAACCAAGACAAGGTCCCAGCTCAGTGGGGAGTATGCTAGAGAGTCTCTCCCTCTCCCTCAGATCCTTCCCCCATTCCCTCTCTGTCTCTCTCAAATAAAAAAATGATAAATAATTTTTTTTAAAAATGGAAGAAAACCAGTTCACCTAACAGTATCTTTGATGATGAGGTAGTATAAATTATTATTTTTAACACCCTCTGACTAAATATCTTTTTAATAATTGTATGGTTTTGGATGTGAAGCACATATGTCACTTTTGCTGCAAACTGCAGTAAGTGTTGTCTCAAGCAAAAGGACTTGTGTGATGGGTTGATTACAAGCTAAACAAACTACTTTTTCACTTACCATCATTTTAATGTGAACATTTAACTTATAGTCAAAGTAGAGTTGTTGAGACTGAGGTATTTGGTATATATTTCTCAAAATAAACAGAGTGACCTTGTCACTTCAAGGAAAAAATACAAGATTTGTATTTCTATCTGTTGCTCATGAACAAATTAGAGCTTTCAAGTGAATAAAATTTTGAAAATTTTTCATATGCCACCCCACACTTGATGACTTCACAATACTTAAAGAATTTTCTGATGAGGTTGGTAGTGATAGTAACAAACTTTTTTTTTTTTGGTGCTGTTTAATTAAACTCAATTTGAAGATGTGCATAACTGTGTCATTGGCTTAGGGCTCAGGCACACTGCTTACATTATAATTCTAGGGCTCATTAGATGTGTAAAATATGACACATAATTTGTCTTTAACTTCAGTTCTCCATCCATAAAGCAGATCTAATATATTCCCTTTTCAGGAAGTTTATGCTTATTATATGGATGAATATATGTTAATATGATAACACATTGTAAGAACATAATAAAAGCATCACTTTTTATTAATATAAATTGTGATAACCACACCTGTTTCATAGACCTTTTTGGATTTTAAATAATACAATAAATGGAAAGTATCTCAAGGAGTGTTAGGTTCTTTATTTTTTCTCTTTTCTCCTTTATCCACCCTCCTCACCTCCAACCTAAAAATAAAATGTGTATTCTATAACACAGACCAGTCAGGAATACAGAAACTAAATTTGTTTTGTTTTTGTTTTTAAGATTTATTTTTTTCATTAGAGAGAGTGAGAGAGAAAGAGAGCATTTAACGTGTGCACAAGTAGAGGCAGGATCAGGGGCAGAGAGAGACAATCCAAAGGAACTTCTCACTGAGCACAGAGCCCAAAGTGCTGTTGATTCCAAGACCTGAGCTGAAACCAAGTGTCAGAAGCTTAGCAGATTGAGCCACCCTGGCACCCCCACCCCAGTTTTTTTGTTTGTTTGTTTGTTTTAAGATTTTATTTATTTGTTTGA
Source organism: Spilogale gracilis (assembly GCA_004023965.1). Lineage (NCBI taxonomy): Eukaryota > Metazoa > Chordata > Mammalia > Carnivora > Mephitidae > Spilogale > Spilogale gracilis. The sequence continues at coordinate 75,095 of PITA01000491.1, forward strand.
GAGAGAGAAAGAGAATGAGCGGAGGGAGGGGCAGAAGGAGAGGGAGAAGCAGATTCCCTACTGAGCAAGGAGCCAGACAAGGGGCTCAGTTCCAGGACCCCGAGATCAAGACCCACCCACACCTGTTGTCTTTTAACAAAGAAAAAAAATAATATAAAGAAATGTTTGGATAGCTTTGGAGAACAGGAAATAGCAAACCCAGAGGTTATGCAGAGATATGAACATAGGAAGCAGCTCCACCCTTAGGGCTTGGGAAAGGAAAGAAGGAATCCAGCTCTGAGGAGAGGGACCCTGCAGTTCTACCGACCACCCTTGGAGGTGGTGCTTAGCAGCCAGTGTTAGGATCTGAGGAACTCCAGGGAAGAGGTATAGGCAGCTCAAACTCAAGAATTCTCAGAAGGGAATACCAGCAGCCCAGTGCTGGTACTTCTGAGATGACAGAATGAACTGGTTCTGGAAGGACACAAAAATCCATAGACAGAAACTGATCTCCACTAACACAGTAAAAAGATGATTCCTAAGACAGTACTGACAGCCAATGAACATGAAGGAGTAAGTGCCTTTCCCCTTTCTCCTGCCCCTCAATCTCTCTTCAGTGCCCCCTATTACAAAATCTAACAGGAAGTCATCAGGCAAAGGAGAAATGTGGTGTGCAGAGACCGAGCCCCAAAATCTCAATGCAGAGTACGGAAGCTGGAAGAGAATAGCTTAAACACAGACAGAATTCTTACCTGGACTCTACTGAGAGGAAAATTAGAGTGGCCATCTTTGTTTCAAGTCTATACCTGAAGTGAACCTATTAAGGGGTCTTAAGATGTCAGTATTATTTGGTGAACCCAGTGGGCTCATTTTCATATCTAGTTTTCGGGAAGAGAGACTCACTTGTGCCATCCAGTACAGTTGTAATTACTGTTTTTGCAGAAATAGAAATCCGGGAAGCCGCCAGGAGAGTGAAGCAACAGAATGTGTTCTAAAGTGACTAATTAAAAATTGATCACTCTGACATGCCTCCTTAAGCTTGAGATGTTTCACACAATCAGGTTTTCAGTGTTTTCCTTAGTGTGATTTGCATAACCAAGATTTTATTTAACTTTTTTGTGGAGGATTCTGTGGTAATGGAACCAACATAGCTATTAAAGGGATAGAGTTGGGCTGATGAATAAATGTGACTTCATTATATTCTATGTGATGGACAGTGTAATTTTTTGTAATAAATTTGACTTCTAAGGTATGTGTGTGTGAGAGACAGAGAGAGAAAGAGAGAGAATGAGAGAGAAAGCTAAGCATAGCCACCATTAAAATTGCTAAATTTTTGCAAGAGAGTGTACCTGGGAGATTTATGAATGAGGTTTCAGTTTGCAAAATTGTCAAGGCTAGAATATGAATATATATATATGTATATAATGATTATATACATGGAATTGTGTTTTTCATAATAATTAAAGTGATTAAAAGCAATGAATAAATCTTTCAAATTCATATGATGGTTTTATGTATTAATCTTTTAGAAGCACATCTACAAGTATCCTAAGAAAAAAAGTCCTAATATTCAATTTATTTTTCTTTCTCTGACATACTTGCTACAACTTGTTGACTCTCAGACTTTTTTTCATCTTCTGCTCCACAGTTATAGTTAGATCATTGATTTTGAAACAGATGACTGAAAATACTCATTTTGATGTGGAAATTGTCTTATACCCTTATTATTATTTTCTAATATCTATTTTAAAATGCTCACTGACTTACAAAAACAAAAATAATGAAATTCATTATCTGAAAATACAGCAATAGTGTCATCAGGAATGGATACATCAGTTGGGAGTGTGGATCTGCAGGCTGGAAATACGTATGTGATTTTTTTTTTTTTTATAATTAGAGCAAAAGCAGTTGGATGAAAACTAATGTGAGGAATTTGAAATGAGTATTGGAAGGAGTTAAATTTTCTTCTATGTTCCCAAGAGTTTTTGTTTCATTTCATTTAGGGAATCTGTTGGAGATGGTTTCAAGATGTAAAAGTTTTATATGTGAAGTATCCCAAATGAAGTTGGAAAATCCATGTTGAAATTGCTTCATGTTCTGGTAAGATGCAATGATTCTTAATATGTTGACCTTTGGAGAATGTGATGAGGAATGTGCCGTGTGTGTGTGTGTGTGTGTGTGTGTGTGTGTGTGTGTGTGATGTATAAATAAAAAAATTATTTAAAAAATGATGAAGGTTTATAACCCAGTGAACAACAATTTGAGATTCAAAAACAACTTTTTTTTTTTTTTTTTGCATGTAATAATTCTCTGGCTCCTTAGAGGAGTGGGATACAATAAGGAACTCAAATTTGTTATTATTGATTTGTCACTTTGTATACATACAGTATTGACATTAGTCAGTATGTCAACACAACAGCCCCAGGAATAGGTATTATTTCCCTCACAATAGAGATGTGATAAATGGAAGTACAGAGAAAGTAAAACCTTGTCCAAGATCATGTCACTAGTAAATGACACCAGAGTGAGTTTTTCCTTCCATGCTGCCCCTAGCCTTTGTGTTAGGTGAGGCGCCAAAGAAGTAATAATGTAGGTTGAGGGAAAGACCCTCAAGTTTTAAAATGTAATTTAAAAAAGAGTTGTAATTGCCTTCCCTCAGATATGAAACTGATGTGAAGGAATTTCCTTTATATTTTTACTACTCTTGAAAAGAGAAAGATTTCTGTAAGTCATTGAGTAGTTATATCGATGATGGTATTTCAAAGAAATTGAAAGTTACAGAAAAACTGACATAGGAAAATGTGTGCTATAATTTTCCCATTCACCTTTGCTGTAAAATGAAAATCTGTGGCAGGCTTCCCCTATACAAATACTCTGTCGTGGCTGATGACATAGTTTAATGGAACTAGTACTAATTATTTCTTTATAGCTAACTGGCATACAACTTGAGTAACTTGAGTCTCATTTCCCTTTTTTACTTATATCATGAGGTTGTTCTCAGAGTCTGTTGAGGTAAGACATAATATATGGAAAACACCTATAATTCTGCCTGGCACAGAATATATATTCAATAAATAGAAGACTTATCAAAGACCTAATGATGTAACAACTTTTAAAGCATTTATTATTTTGTTATAAGTTTATACATAAAGATTTGTAATTAAAGAAATGCTTATGTGAAAGATATTTTCCATTCAGTATTACATAAATTTAGGCTCAAGTGTATTTTATTTGTGTAGAACACATCTATTTGGGGCAGCTGCAGATTGCTGACTGAAAACTTAAGAATTCCAGTACAATTACTTGCCTTCATTTATAAATTGCAGAACATGGGCTCTTTTGTTCTAGAGACTCAAAAGAACCATTAGATTTAGTTGATCTAACTATCCTACCTGAACATTTTCAAACAGATTTCCTCTGGTGATCATAAACCAGATAACCCCTGTGTCCCTGTGAATCAGATTTGCTTGGGTTATTCAGCAGTGACTGACAACGTGGGAGGATATAAATCATTCTCTGGATGGCCTTCGTGCTAACTGCGTCTTGGTTCTCTATTGGTAATAATCAGCAGCATTTTGGTGGGAGCAGATACCATTCCTGAGTTGAGATTACATTTTAACTCTGTGTTGTGAAATGGGGGGGGGAAGTACCAATTTTCAATGTGAGATTCTGAGAAGCCTTCAACCATCCTCAAGTTCCAATGTGTCTTCATTTTTTGATGGTGGAGTAAAAGCTTATAATATTAAAGAATGCAATGAAGATACGAGGCTAGAATCTCCAGCATAAATAAACAAAGTCTCCCCCACAGCACCATGGGAAGGGAATCTAGGCCAGTCTTAAACTACTTCCAATTAGTTTGCATTCTGAAAACACCTGCAAAATTGTCCATGTCCCTCCTACGCTGCATTACTTCTCCATTCAGGAGTTTTGCAGTTGGACAGAAGTTCCTAAACAAACAATCCCAAGTTTCCACTTTATATGCAGCTTTGACTTGGGTTAAAAAGTTTTAGTTGTTTCTTAGGGATAGCATTTTTGTCGCATAGGGCCTCATTTTTCTTTGCTTTTTCTCTGAAATAACCCAGTTTTTGCTTCATGTCTTCTCACTCTAAGATGGTGAGCTGTTATCCTCTTTTAATCTTAGTATTCTCATTGTAATGTGAGAATCATAACAGTTACATTGCAGACATTTAAGGATTACAAAGAATATGTGTACGCCACCTAGAACGTCGCTGATGAGCTTGCATGGTAGTTATATATGTAGATCTGCTAAGACGTTTGATTAACATGTGAATGCCTTAAATATTCATCAACAACTTTTTAGGATCTTCCAGAATAAGGATGGAATTGATTCAGTGGATTGGGGTGACTCATGAAGAAGCCTTAACCTGAACCTAAGTGCCTCGCCAGAGAAAATAAGCATTGTATTCATTAATTATGAGGCCAAGGAAAACAGACTTTTACCTTAGGTTTGTTTGTATTACCTGTTTGGTTATGTGCCTTTATCATAAGCTTTTTCATATTTGCATTCCTAGGCCATTTGTTCTCAAGCTTTGAAGTGTTTACAATAATCTGGAGAGCTTAGTAAATATGTAAGATACAGGATCTTACGTCCGTAGGACAGGATGGAGTTGGGTCCTAAAACCCACATTTTATACAATTCTGCTATATGCCATTAGCTGAGGCTTATTATTTTTCTTTCTCAAAGCTTTAAGTTTTACACATTCTAGTTCTGTATTATTGTTATAGGTCAAATTGAACCACTTCACTAACAATTAAAATAATAACTAAAAAACTGTTGAGCTTCAGTGATTCTCTGCACTTATTTGCCAATAGGGTGACTTTGCAAAGATTTTGATTTCATGAACATGAAGAAGTTGATAGAACAAGTAAGGGTTAAATAAATACATAATGTATTGTCTTAGTTCATTACAGCTGGGGTTCTGATTTGGCTGATGCTTATTGAAAACCTTCTAATAACTGGTAGCTTTCATATGCTTTAGTTTACCAGATCTTAATTCTAGTCCTCAGTAGTTAATATCCCCATTGTACAGATTAATAAAAAGAGATTTGCATTCTACAGATTAATAAAAAGAGATGGTTGCATCAAGTTCTGAAGTTAGGAAATGATAGGGCTAGGACTCAATCTTGGCATCACGTCGGTAAGCAACTGCAACAGCTGCTTTGTAATCCTAGGATAATTCAGTTTTTCAGTCATGAGAGGTTTTGTTTTATGGCAGCCAACAGCATAAGCACATATGGGAACAATCAGCCTGTATTTGTTTTGTGTAAGCTTCCTAACACTTAATTCACTCTCACCTGCTGAGTTAGACTCTGAAAGGCATCAGTGGAGTAGGCTTATTTCATCTGCTCTGTAAGCTACTCAGACCTTTTCTGAAAAAAATGTCTCACATATCTTCTGCAAATTCTTGTTGTTTTTCACCAATGTGCTTGTTGATTTTCATTAATTCTGCTGACTGTTTGAATATCCTTTCTCAGATAAAATGACTATGAGAGATTTTTTTTTTCCCCCAGTTCAATAGCTGGGCATGTAATGTTCCTATGAATGAAGTTTCTGGTCTCCTTTGTATCTAGGTTTGGCTGCGTGTCTAAGTTCTAGCCAGTGGAATATGAAGTACAATAATGTCTGCTACTTCTTGGTCGTGCTCTTATGGGGTAGAATATGCATCTTCTCCTCTTAGTCTTCCTCTAGTAACTTGGAAAATGAATGTGGAGTGGGATATTCTGTTGAACATCTTGTATCTTGCAGACCAGGACAACTATTTGAAGGTGACAGAACAACAAAGAAGGAATCTAGCCCCTGGCTTAATGTATAGAGCAGAACAGTCCAGGATTGTTTCTCCACTGAATGTTGTATGAAAGATAAATAAGCTTCACTTGTTTAGCCATTGCTATTTGAGCCATTATACGGGGTGGGATGGACATCCTAAGGAATTGATGCATTCTTCTGTAAATGTGTTACCCACCGAATGCTTGGCATACTGTGACTCTTTTGGGAAGTCAATCGAATCCCAAAAAGCAGCACAGGGCCCTAAATAAAGAATACTGTCATAGTCACCCACATACTGTGTATCTAGACTTTGAACCATCTCATCTTGCTCATTTTATTCCATTCTCATGACCACCTTCTTCCAGCCCTGTTTTTCTTTCAGTTGATCCTCTTCTAGGACAATACATAAATTGTTACTTTTTTCTCTCTTTTTGCTATGGCACCTGTCTTTCATGCATTCACAGTGTGAAGAAGGCAAGTGTGAGGCCAGAAGAGAAATGAATCATGAGTAGATTTCGGGTCCTGGCCCTGTCAGGAACACTCAGAGTAAACTTACAAAAACACATCAGGCTACCCAAATAAGACTTAGCTATAGACTACATGAAGAGGACTTCTTAGATTTCTGATACCTAGGTAATAGCATCCAAATCCACACAACCTGTACGATTTTCTTCATCGTCCCTTCCTTTCACCTAACACCTCATCCGTCTATCCTCATTTGCAGATAGTACAAAACTAAATTTTATCTTTTCACATTTAATATGTTTCCGTGGGTATTTATGTTAGAGAATATTTTAAATCTTTAGTTATTTCCCTAGTAGCCAAAGAATGCCTTAGTGTCTTATGTGTGCAGTGTTCTTCTAGCTCCATAATCTAGTCTTGAGTTATTCAGTTACAATTATGCTACAGAGAATGCTCCCTACATGCTCCCTGAGATGACTGTTTGTAATGACATGCAAGGACCCTGCCTGAGATCCCTTGGTTCTTTACCTTGCCCCCCTTTTTTAAAGATTTTATTTATTTCCAGAGTGAGAGTGAGAGAGTAAGAGTACAATGAGAGGGAGAAGCAGGCAGAGGGAGAAGCAGGCTCCCTGTTAAGTGGGGATTCCCAAAGCAGGACTTGATCCCAGGACCCTGGGATCATTGACCTGAGCTGAAGGCAGATGCTTAACTGACTGAGCCACCGAGGTGCCCTTATCTTGCCCTTAAATACTAGAGTTTGTATACCTTCTGACTAGCAGAGTGCATGCTTAGTATGTGCCTCATTTTAAAAATATCTCAGTATTTTATTATTCTCTGTCACTCCCTTGATGCTTCTTCTGTTTTTGAACATACTTGCTGGTACCTTCAACTCCATGGTCTACATACAGTACCTCATTTCATTCCCCTGAACTACAGAGGTGTAGGTATAATGACTGTGCTCTAGTTACTCACTCAGCAAACATTTACTTAGCTCTTCTTTCATGCATTTTGTTTCAGGCAAAGGGAAGGAAAAGTCAGTTGCTCACTCTCTAAGAGGGAAGGTCAATAAAATAAGTAAAAAACATACAAAAAAGCCCTATACAAAACCACAAAAAAACCTCAACAGCTTTTAAGTGTAACAACTTAAGTCTTTGGCAAAAACACCTTTTAAGTTTCATAGTATAAAACTTAAGTCTTAGGGGTAGAGAGCAGGAGAGAAAATTGCTCAGTTTTACTGGAGGAGGAAGAAGGGGATAAGATCAAAAAATGTTTCATGGAGATTCTACTTCATTTGGATGTAGAAATATGAGGAGATAGTCTCAGACAAACTAAATGATGATTTTCCATAATGGCACAGTAGTTAATGGTAGAAGAGGGGCAAGGATCCACCCTCAGGTACTTCTGAAGTCCTGAGCCAAGCATTCAGCATTCTTGCTGTAGAGTTCTTTGGATTTTGGCTATTTTTGTAATTGAATGCTATCCACGAGTTGGTACTCCGCCCCCACCCCCTCATCACTCTTCTCCTTGCTTCTCAGCACTTGCTTCTCAGTTATAGTTATACTATAACTTATGTGGCAGAAATGATATACAAATTCAGATGTTTTGCAAGGAAACAACTTCCAAATCCTGAGCTTCCATATGGACTCTTTCCTAAAAGTGATCCAAATGAGATTCCATTTATGGAATGCCAGTTCTGCTTCCCACCTCCCCTTCACAAATGCTCCTCTTTCACTTTGAAAAACAAAGGCAAGCTATTACTTTCCAGGGTAGGCCATCCTGTGAGTAAACACCTCAATGATGATCAACCAAGAGAAGATCCAAGAATAAAGTGTAGCCCCTGAGAGATAGTTCCAGGAAGTAAGTAGTTCAGAGAACAAATAAGGAAGAACATCTGATTTCATTCAGGTGGCAAATCTGTGCAATGGTCCTGTCCTAAACTATTAGTTGTCTACCACTTGATTAGCCTTCTATTCACCCACCTTACCTTCTTTTAGATTCCCTCTTGAAGATGGGAGCTTCCAATAGTTATATACCCAAGGTTTTAAGGATTTAAGGAATATATATTTATATCATATATCAAGTATGTAATAACCCAGAAATTACATGTTCTGGAAGTATACAAACGTATGATATACTTGTGTTTGATGTCAGCTTTACAAGTGTTGTGTGTGTGTGTGTGTGTGTGTGTGTGTGAGAGAGAGAGAGAGAGAGAGAGAGATTATGTGTGTGTCTGTGTGTTTTCAAAGTTATTTCAAAGAAAAAATATTTGAAGACCTTCTCCCAAGTGTAATTGCTTTTCTGAGGAGCTGCTGAGGGAGGGTAGGAGGAGACATATCCCAGGTCTCCATCACTCCCTGCCTCCAAGCATTTTCTGGCTTATTCTTGATGTTATTGGATATTTGCCTTTTGGATAATTCAAAAGTGAATAGCAACCCTTAAAAGATAAATACCACCCAAGTATTTTATAATGCTATTATTCTGTTGTTGATTTGCCACCATTTTTTTCTTGAAGACATTAATAGGTAATACATAGGCCACTAATTTTATCTGATTTTTAAAAAGGTGATGCATGTAAGAGGTTTCAAGACATACGTATCAAATGAGTAAACAAATGAGTGTAAGTTTTATCCTACTGTAAAAAGCATTATGATGAGAGGTTTAAATCTTTCTTGAGAACATGAGAGCAATGATACTATTATATCTGTGAGCATTTGTCTAATTTTGAAGATTTATTTTCTGATTTAGTGAGCTTACTTTATCTTGGCTGGGCTTATCACACAGTATTAGATGATTTGCATAGTATCATTATCATGTAAATGCCAGGGAGGCTCTTGTGGTATTGTCATTATAAATCGCTCCAAGCTATATCCAACAATCACTGAGAAAGGAGTAAGAGGAGAAAGCCTGTTTCTTCTCAGTTTTGAAGAATGACAGTAAAATTGTGATTGCAGCATAATTAAATCTGTACATCTAGATGCTAATAAATGCCCTGCTGTCTGAGAATTCAAAAGAAGTGTCAGGCCTCTCAGCCCTCTCTGGCACTGGTCACAGTCTCTAGGCTTTTTTTTTTTTTTTTTTTTTTTTTTTTTTTTTTTTTTTTTTTTTTTTTTTTTTTTTTTTTTTTTTTTTTTTAATAACTTTTGCAGCTAATGACTAGCTCAAAAACTTTCAAGAGGATTTTGCCACTTTATATCCCACATTAAACTCCATTACTGAATCAGCTTATTTCCCTTCAGCAGTATTTTTTTTCTTTCAGTCTCTTTTCTCCTCTCACCCTCCCCTACTCTCTCTTTTTTGTGGGGAAGGAGAGTGGTGGTACTTTGGGGTGAAGAGGTAAATATGAGTGTTCCTTTTAGGATGCATTAGTCAATTTTCTTCTTTTCAGAGGCATTTAAAGCAGGAAGTGCATAAATAAAATTAATTGCATAACTCCCTAGATACCTGTCAAAATCTTGACATGTGCAGTCCCTATAATTGGCATTGTATATTCAAAGTAAGTTTTGCAAACAGCAGGAGCACGAGCGGCATGAGAGCTGCCTGTTAAGTAGGGGCAATCTTCAGTAATGGAGGGTCTGTCGGCAATCCTTCATAGTTATAGCAGCTACTGGTCACAGTCCTGCAAACCCGCCTTCCTCATTCCGATTTCTTGCACAGGTACACACACAAAGTCTTAGGGCCTGTTTTATATTTCATTAGCTACTGCAGTCTTGTTGAATGTCGTGGCATATAACCAAAGTAAAACAACTGTTAGATAATACTAGCTTCAATGACAAACAAACCCCAAGATATATAATAGTCGAAGCACAATAGAAATTTAAAATCAAATAAAGTCAGATTTTAAGTCACGTAAAGTCGAAAATAGGTGGCTGGTACATGGTCAACTATTATTTAAGTAGAAAGTCAAAGATCTGGGCCTCTTCCATCTTATGGCTTGCTATTTTAAAAATGTGAGTTTTGAGATCACCCTGTTTCATTTCACTTAGCTGGCAGTGGGGGAAATGACATAAAAAAAAATATGTAGGTGTTTTTGTGGACCAGGCTGAGAAATGGTGGACCACACCTTTCACTCCTGTTTCGTTGGCCTGAACTCACCAATACAGTGGAGGCTGGGAAAAATAGCCTACTTATGTGACTGGAGGGACAAAATTTAGTGGGCTGATAGCTAACCAGGATGGTGTAAGACTTTGAAACTGCAGTCGTTAGTAAATGTATCTGGGGGAAGCAAATGACCAAAAGTCTCGGCAGACACAAGGAAATGAAGAAATCATAAAATGTAACATAGTCCTTCATTATGATTTTTATAATTCTATTGATTTACTCATGCAGAGTGAAGAACGCTGATTAGGTTTGCAGCTGATGACCACTGAAACACAGCCACAAACAATGCTGGGCCCCATTCAGACAGCTTAGTTCTTACAGAGACTTAATTCTTACAGAAAGGAGACGTTGGTCTGTTTATTCCTTTTTTTTTTTTAAGATTTTATTTATTTGTCTGAAAGAGAGAGAGAGAGAGAGAGAGAGAGAGAGAGAGAGAGATTGAGAGAGCAAGCACACAGCAGGGCACATGCCAAGTAAAACAGGCAGAGGGAGATGCGCACGCTCCCCACCGAAAGGACCCAGATGAGGGACTCTATCCCAGAGTCCTGGGATCCTGACCTGAGCTCAAGGCAGACGCTTCACCACCTGAGCCACCCGGCATCCCTGGTCTACTTATTCTATTTCTGAATCTGGATTGGGTTGTAGATGACTGCAGTCTTAATAAAGGTAAATACCAGCTTTTAGCTCAGAAAGAATTCAGAAGGATGGGGATAAAAATGCACTACAGTCACTCATTCATTTATCCCCCACACATTTATTAAGTACCTGCTATATACCAGATACTGCATTTAGCCTTGAATATAGAGAAATTAGTAAGATAGAGCCTTTGCTCTCAAGACTCATTGAGAGGAGCAAACCTGTAAAGTAATAAGTAATTATATTATCACAGCTATAATTCTATGAAGGCATAGTTGGGGAATAATTACCTCTGCCTGGAGATATCAGGGAAGACTACATAGAGGAGATGCCATTTAATCTGGGGCTAGAAGTGTGGGTCTTTTCAGGCAGAGAAGAGACTTTTAGGGAGCATTAAACCATGGTCAACTATATGAAAGAGCATGGCAGCCCAGGGGAATGAAAGAAGATGACATAAGCAGAAGTGGGAAGGTCTTTTGCATGTCTGGAAAACAGAGGCTTTGTAATAGGATGCTGGTCCCTGGGAAGCCCGTCTGTGAACCTTATTACCAACCTCCAGCAAACTGGGATAGTCGGTCTATGAGGAAGGTCCCAACAGAGGAAAGAGTGAATGATCATTTCTTCATCTCAGCATCTTAGAGCCTTTAATAGCATTCTAGTTGCAGGTCATAAGCACTCCTCCTTGCTCACCCTGTGGTCACACTTTCTGCACCACGTATTCCCAGGCAACTGTGAAAGGGATATACAGCTACACAGATAGAATTTGTTGAAATTACATAAGTATGGGAAAGTAATAATAAAAAAAAAAAGTTTGTTGACTTTAAATATAAGTTGGCCATACATAAATACGACAAATCAGTGTCCTGCTATTGAGCAGTTCCTATTTAGTGGTTCAGTTTGGTTCAGTTTCTTCCTGAGATCTCTTGTTTCTTCCTGAGATCTTTTTGTTTCTTATCCATCAAGAGCTGAAGAGGTACTATGACCTCTGCCCCAGTGGGATTGGAAGGTGGGGCTGCTGCCCAAACAGATTTGGAGGGTGGAGCATAAAGCCAAAGAGGATTATTCTCAACTCTTAATATTTAATGCAATATTCCTTGTTAGGTTTTAGCTTGAGGCTTTTCCCCCTTTATTCTTTCTGACATCTTCCTTTTGGAATGGTATTCCTAATCCTGTGTCTGTTCTACCACTATATTTTGGAAACAATAACTTGTCTCATCCCATAGATTCACAGCAAGTAAGGAGTTTTGCCTCGGGATCAATCATACATAAAGTCTTATCCATACCAGATTTAGATGACATGTAGGTCAGACTTGGGACTTGGAGTCAATACTGGGATGAGTTAAGACTTTGGGGGCTGTTGGGATGGGATGAATGTATTGTGCTCCAGAAGGACATGAGTCTCGGGATTCAGAGAGCAGAATATTATGGACTGAACACATTGCTTTCAAATCCATAAGTTGAAGCCTGATTCTCAATGTGACTATTTTTACAGTTACCTTTAAAGAAGTAACTAAGGTTAATGGAGGTGATAGGGAAGAGTCCTAATCCGATAGGAATGGTGTTCTTACAAGAAGAAGAGACACCAGGAGTGTGATCCCATAAGAAAAAGACTATGTGATAATACAGTGAGGAGGTGCCAGTGTGTAAGCTTGAAAGAGAGCTCTCATCAGAAACCAAATCTGTCAGAACCTTGATCTTGGGTTTCTAGCTTCCAGAACTGTAAGAAGATGAATTTTCGTTGTGCAAGCCTGTCCAGCTCTGGTTTTTTGGTTTCTTTTCATTATTTTTAAAGATTTTATTTATTTGACAGAGAGAAACACAGTGAGAGAGGGAACACAAGCGGGGGAGTGGGAAAGGGAGAAGCAGGCTTTCCACAGAGCAGGGAGCCCGATGCTGGGGCTCAATCCCAGGACCCCGGGACCATGACCTGAGCTGAAGACAGAAGCTTAACGACTGAGCCACCCAGGTACCACCCAACTCTGGTTTTCATTACAGCAGCCCTAGCTGACTAATACAGTGTGTTCAAATGTGACTAACTAGTTATGTAATAATAATAATAAAAATAGTGGTTAATAGTATTAGTAGTATTATTAATCATATATCAGATAATGTATCATGCACCATATATACATTATCTCATTAATAATATTCTTAAAAGCCCTTGGTGATAGTTACTGCTGTCAGTATTTTATAGAAAAAGTAATTCAGGCCAAATAGGACCCAAGCAGTGGAGAACTCATTGTCATTCTACTATAATAAAGCTTCATGTGACCATCTACAAAGAGTTTAACTTCTCTGAGCTTCAGTCTCATTATGCATTAAGTGAAAATGATAACATATTCTGCCCTCTTCTGAGGGTTATTTGTCTGGTTTAAACAAAATGACAAGCAAATCCATTATATGCACTCAAGTCATGAATATTTTTATCAGCATCACTGTCATGTTTGTGATCTTCTGCGTCCACTCAAATCTTCTGTGTCCACTGACTTCACAAGTCTTGTCTCAAGACCTCACAACCACCATTGTCAAATTACCTTCCTTCAGAATTCTCATGTGTAGCCTTTGTTCTGACCACTGACTTGTCATTAGAAAAAGGGTTTGAACATAAAACTTTAATGGCATTTCTTTCAGGTGATGGAAGAAGGTTAGTTTCCTATTGATTTTGCTGAATTTTTACCTCTGAAGGATATTAATAGAAATATTATATAAACTTATTTGTACTGAATAGTTAAAGGACTGAACCATGAAAGAAATTTATAGGTCTTAATATTAATTTTATTCATGTTGAGTTCCATGCCTTTTTCTGCTTTGCTATCTGTCTTTGTAGAACAAAATATATATTTTGTCTAATAACTCTATTTTTGTACATTTTAATTAGCTACTAGAACGTAGTACTTTCTTTGTTGTTTTTCTAATAAACTCTAGCTGTCTCACTTTCCCTTATGTTACAGAAGCTTTTTTTGAACTTTATTTTAGCAGAAGGTTTTCTAACTAGAGTCAAAGATTTCAATTTCTGGCAAACAACTGAATTATAAAGTAATCAGATAAGCTTAACAACAAGAAACAACTTTCAAAGAGGTTAAAACTAATGAAGGTTACATCACACACACACACACACACACACACACACACACACACACACACACACCTATTATTAACCCCTTTATGCATCCAGAACAACAGCCCTTGACTAGGTTGGTTTAGATATAGCTGCTGATTGTTTTTTTACGAATTAGTATGAACAGAATGCTCACTATGCATATTTTGACCCTCATCATTAATATTAAGTGTTCCCACTTTGTATGCAAATAAAAAAACAGGATTTCAAGTATTTGTATACATCAAGGCTTATCATATTGCATTATCTAACTTTTATGTCACTTCTTCCTTAGTATCCCGTTCTAGTCTTTTTCTATATCTTAACTGTAGGAGAGCCACAGAATGGAATAAGAAAAAAAAAAAAAAATAGGTCATATAACACAGTACTGCACCAAGAGCTCTTTTTAGCAGAGAATGGTTTGACAGTTCTGTTTGAGATTACTACTAAGTTTAAAAAAAAAAAAATATGCTGTTATTCCATCTGAATGTCTTAATAATTGTAAAGCTATTGGGAAATTTGAAAAATGAAAATCCTTTATCACGAATAAGGTGTTACCTTAATGCCAGTTGCTGAAAATATCTCCTAGGAATTTGTAGGTTACAAATACATACACATCCTTTTTTGGATTTTTTTTTATTTAATCTTGAAAAAAAAAAGTATTTTTAAAACAAAAATCAAAGACCAGTATTGGTGAATATTATTCTCTTGGATTTTTTTTTTTTTTTTTAAGATTTTATTTATTTGACAGCGAGAAACACAGCCAGAGAGGGAACACAAGCAGGGGGAGTGAGAGAGGGAGAAGCAGGCTTCCCGCGGGGCAGGGAACCCGATGTGGGACTCCATCCCGGGCCTCCAGGATCATGACCTGAGCAGAAGGCAGTCGCTTAACCAACTGAGCCACCCAGGCTTCCCCATTCTCTTGGATTTTTGACACAGTTTCTCTTAAAGAAAGAATTGTAAAACAATGTTATAATTCTTTGACAAAATCAAAACCAGTATCAAACCTCAGATCTCAGAACAGAGAACATTCTACTTTAAATGGACAGCGTTGTTATCATGATGGATTTATTTAGCAGACGATAGCTCTATTACTGAGGCAATCTGAATTAATCTGAAATTGAATCACCCCTTGCACAAACTGGGAAATTGAAACAATTTTAGATTAAAGACATATAAATATCATGCTGTAAACTTTAAATTGAATTCAAAATAAACTGAACTCTTTATTGTTTTACTTTTATTTTTTACATTTTTATCCTTTTCCTTGTTGGAAAGGGCAAAGTTAACAGGAAGTTTTTAAAATGTGTGGAAGTGTATAGATGCTGGAATACCAAATATAAATATCTGGAATAAAAGATATATGAAATTTTTTTGGAACTGAAATGATTTCCTTCTTTTACACAGAAAGTCTCATTTTTATCAGACTCAGCATGAAATTGTTTACAGCTTGTGACAGAATGGAAAAGACTTAAGCCCTTGACATCAAAGTTATTAGTCAACTTGTCAGTCAAAGTTAATTAAAGAAGATGCACAAAAATGCATTTATCCAATGGACCTTCCTAGCTTACATTAGTCATTTAGAGGTTCCTTCTAAGAGACTCATTAGCTTGTCTGTTTGCAAATGATTGCCACTATCTGGGCATACTGCCTTTTGGTTCTTTTTTTGCTGAAGGGTAATATTCTCTTGAAAGACAGCCATGTTGATCAGCATAAAACAGTGTAATAGGAGTTGAAAGTCATGTGTGGACCAAAAATGATTCAAAGAGAAATAAAACATGTTTAAGTAACCAGGGTTAGCTAGTTATTAAACGGTTAGCATTTTCACATAGCTAAATGTATTTTCCTCCCTAAATCTTCACGGAGACCAAGAAGAACTGGTCGGTCCTGTAAGTGTTCCTCTTTCCTTCCGCCCTAGATATTTCTATATCCTAGTAAAATCTTGCTGCCTGCCTATGTAAGCAGAAAGAGTTAGGGGTTCCCAGAAGAAGAAAGAGAAGCAAGTTTAGCCCCATAGCTATTTTCTTTGATCTGTGCCCTATTTGCCCAAGCACACTTATTGTAGAAAGGAAAAAAAAAAAAGGCAAAATTTTAGTAGTCAAGGATTTTAAAAGAACAAAAGGGATGCAAAAATTAACAGTTTCAACCAGGCCAGGAATTAGTCTCACTGTAGCAGAGACAGTAAATAAATCAGTGGTAAGTTTCCCAATGTCTCTCAAAAGTAAGGCCTTACATCCCTTACCTGAAATCTCCGCTGAAGACCCCATCCAGTTTATAGTGACTCTGGAGAGCTTGCCCATAGTCCCTTCCCCCTTTTTCCAACTGTTACCTTTCTTCATTATATTTAAGTCTCGCCCCTTAGGAGGCCTGTAAGTATAAGCTTCATTAACATAACACAGAATGCCTGTATAGGCTTGTTTTCTAACTAGAAGTGAGCAACTCCACCTTTCCCTGTGATGACAAAGTTCCCTTTCCTGAATATTCATCCTAATCCTAAATCAAAGAAACCCACTCACTCCTCTGAGAATCAGAACTTTAGAAGTTTTCCCTGTGATTGCCTTATTTGCTTCAAGTAAAGTTTCCTTTGTGTGACAGCTCCACCTGGTATAGTGTTGATCTGGAACTCACCCAGGAGTAAACTCATATTAGCTGAGTTATACCTGTAGACCTGTTCTATAGCCCCATCAGATTTCTGTCCCTGCAGCATGTAAATGGACATGTCTTCTCCTGCGACTATCTTGCAGGTGTGTGAATGCAGAAGGAATAAATTTGTTAACACTAAGAAATGTGTTTGGAAATGGCTATGAGTGAGTTAGTAAACAGTTCTTATGGGGAGTAAGAGTGTTTAGAAATCTCTGGGTGGTACATTCGTAAAGCTTTGTTACAAGATTTTGGCAGAAGAGAGAGGAGACCAGAATGAGTCCCTGGTTCTTTTTTTTTTTTTTTTTTTTAAAGATTTTATTTATTTGACAGAGAAACACAGCCAGGGGGGGGAACACAAGCAGAGGGAGTGAGAGAGGGAGAAGCAGGCCCCCTGCCGAGCAGGCAGCTGGATGTGGGACTCCATTCCAGGTCTCCGGGATCATGACCTGAGCTGAAGGCAGTTGCTTAACCAACTGAGCCACCCAGGCACCCGAGTCCCTGGTTCTTGATCAAGAATAGGATGTGGTAGGAGGAAACACAGGCTTGGCTGGAGAAAGGTTGCATTTGAGAGGCTTGTTAGACAATTAGAGGAAATATTTTGGGATTCAGGAAGTTCTGAATAAAGGTAAATATTTGAAAGTTGCTATATTTCTGAGTATTAAATGAGACAATGTCTGTAACATGCATGGCACAATATCTTAAATACAGTTCAATAAATGGTAGCTATTGTTCTTGGACACAGAATGGAAAATGTGGATATTCGGATTACTATATAATGGAAGTTGGTCTCTGGAACTAAGTCAGATGGACAAAGGCTATACAGAGAAGGAACTGAAGCCATAGGAAAGAATCGTTGCAATGATGGGCCCTTGGAGGGTAAGTTAGGTATCTGACTCTTGGTCTCAACTCATGTCATGATCTCAGAGTTGTGAGATCTAGCCCCTGCACTGGGCTACATTCTGGGTGTGGAGCCTGCTTAAGATTTTCTGTCTTCCTTTGCCCTTCTTCCTCTTCCCAAAACAAACAAACAAATAAACAAACACCTAAAAGAAAAAAAGGCTGCTGGACTGTAAGAACGAGGAGTATATGTTCATACGTATATGTTGAATATGAGTCATTCTTGCTTAATGAAAATTAGATTGCCAGGTCCTCCTCCTGCCTTTTATTTTTTAAAACACCTATTTGATTTATATTCAGCTCATTTATCAGTATTACCTCAACATAAAAACATTTTTACATTTGAAGTCATTGTCTTGCTATATAGCCATACTTGCTAATCAGTTATATTTTATCCCTGTGTTTTTCCTGAACTTCACCCTGGAACCAAAAAAATTTACACTTTACAATGCCTCTGACAAGGGTTCTCATTTTTCTTCACTTCCCCATATGAACTCTGTGGCCCCTGACAGAACATGAGGTGGTTAAGCGCAGACACGTGAAGTGCAGCCCCAAGATTGTAGTAGAACACCTTTATTAGAAAAAAGCCAGGCCATGGGGTGGCTGGGTGGCTCAGTGGTTAAGCCTCTGCCTTCAGCTCAGGTCATGATCCTGGAGTCCCGGGATCAAGCCCTGCATCGGGCTGCCTACTCGGCGGAAAGCCTGTTTCTCCCTCTCTCACTCCTGCTGCTTGTGTTCCCTCTCTAGCTGTGTTTCTCTGTCAAATAAATAAAAATCTTAAAAAAAAAAAAAAAAAAGAAAAGAAAAGAAAAAGAAAAGGAAAGAAAAAAGCCAGGCCAGCCCGTCTCTACTTGCATTACATATCTGTGTGATGGCAAGTAGTAACTCAGTAGCAGCAAAATGGATCATACCTGCCCAGATGGAGGTAGAAATGCTCATGGAGGTGTTGTAAAACACACTTCTAAACAGCAAAGAGACACTGAGCTGTCTGCAGGGAAATGAAAAAGAACAGCAAATTAAGCATGGCATGGTTATTCACTGTTTTATATTAGTGTCTCTAACTCCTATAAATGCTGCTTAGGGTTTTCACTTGCTCAAAACTGTCATTTAATCTGGGATGATGTCGTTACATATTTGAGAGTCATTTTGAAAACTTACTAAAAAGGATCTGACATCCATACCATAGTGTATATGTCTGGAGACATGGCGGCAACTTATTTGCCACTGCAAGTTTAATCTAAATCACCAAATATCTAATGTATCATGAAAAATGAAGTTCCAGGAGGAGGTTTTGTGGGTTTTTTTTCTTCTCCCTCCTCAATGTTATTAAACAATTTGAGTTCTGCCAGAAGAGGGAATGGCTCATGTGGAAAATATTCGATTGCTTGCATTCATATGACAGAAGTGTTCTGAATCCAAAACAACATATAATGAAAAGCAGTGGTGTAATAATGCCGAGAAACCTCTTGTCACAGGTGAGCAACTAATCCCTGAAGACTCTCTGGTTAGCACTGGGCTAGTGGTCAGAAGGAGGGAAGCCTGGCCCTTAATCTGCCACTAATTAACCACAGGAACTTGAAATCCCTCCCTGCTGTCCTGTTCCTTGCTCCTTTCCTTCTTTGCACCTTCACTTCATTCCTTCCCTCCCTCCCTTCCTCCCTCCTCTCTCCCTCCCTCCCTTCTTCCCTCCCTCCCTTCCATCCTCCATCATTTCTAAAGTGTCTACTATGTACCTACCTCATGATAGCTACTGGAATATGAAGGTAAAAGTGACTTCTTCTGCTTTAAAAAGGGGCTGGGGAAGATTGGCTGGGGGGGTCACATCATACAATTTATGTAGTTCTCCTGTTCCATGATTTTCTATGATTTTTCTGCTGTTCCAAAACTTATCACACAGTCAATATCATTCTTTTATTTGATCACTTACAGAAAAGGAATCTTGAATGCAGGGTCACATAGCAGACTTGGCGTGAGTTGTAAGTGGATTCAATAAATATTTACTGAATACCTACCACTCTGTGCCCAGCATTGTGCTGGGGGACCGTCATGGGAATAAGCATAGAGTGAAATGGGGGCTCAGAATAGGACACACAGTCGTTTCCTAGGAATTTGAATGAGGGTTTCAGGAGAGTTGAGGTCTGTGTTTGATGGCTGAGCACAAGTCAGGCAGAGTTAAGAGATGGCAGGCAGGGGAGGACTTAGCTCTGGTGCTGAAGAGGTATGTGAAGGACATTCAAGACAGAGAACAGCCAGTGCTATTGGGAATGCAAATTGTGTTTGTCAACATGCCAGTCATTGGGCACCCCTGCAGCACAAAGCAAAGAGGGGCAGAGCAAAGATAGATGACCTTCAAGATGATGCAGAGAAGTCAGGAGGAGCCATTCAAAGGAGTCTGGGATTTATCTGGAGGAGAAGGAAGAGTTTTAACATACATGATCAGATTTGCACTTAGAATAGTTAATTAAAAAATAACTGTCTTATGAGAAAGGTGTTAAGAGAGTATAAGGTGGAGATCAGATATTTGTAAATTAGCTCCTTCCAGGCAAGTTAACCTTGTGTTTTCGGTATGTATCTTACTTAGCCTCAATCTCAGGAGGGCCACAGTTTACTTTTTATAGCTCATACAGGTTGTACTCTTAACTTGTATTTCTACACTCTGGAAAACAATATTTACTGAAGCCATTAGTAGAGTTTAAATCTTTCCCCAGCTCTACAGGGTTGGGCCATGATCCCCAGATACTGAAATATCCTCCTTGTAGCTCCTACAGGGTCAACAGTCAGAGTTGGGATCTGGGACTGGGTGCTGAGATCCTGTGTCGAGGGCGTCTAGTCCTCGTCATTCTTCCGGGTAGCTGACACACCTGATGAGCGAGAGCACCTGTGCTCAGGATGTGGCGTCCTCCTACCACACCTCCCCTCTCTTCACCCAGTCTGAGGATTTTTTGTCCTTCACGTCCTTTCTTCCACTCTGCTTTTTCAATTCTTCCTATTCTTCCTAACATCAGCAGTCATTTTCAATTCTCCTGAGCATTCAGGCTATTGAAAAACCAAAGCCAGAAAGAACTGAACCCAACTTGGGCTCCTCCAGGTGGCATGTACCTCCACTGAGACGCAGACGTGCAGTGGGGACAAACCACCTGCACCGGGATAAGAGGAAAAGAAAGGAAACTCAGGAAGAGAAGCCCAAACAGAACAAAGTAAATGCTTGAAAGTATCATTTAGCTTCACCTGGTTGGCACACTGTTTCCTTCCTTGCTTTCTAAACTGCATCCCTTGAATGTCTCAATTTATTCTCCACTTTTGTTTTATTCTTAATAGGAGCTTTGATTGGGCGCCTGGGTGGCTCAGAGGGTTAAAGCCTCTGCCTTCGGCTCAGGTCATGGTCTCAGGGTCCTGGGATCGAGGCCCACATCGGGCTCTCTGCTCAGCAGGGAGTCTGCTTCCTCCTCTCTCTCTGCCTGCCTCTCTGCCTGCTTGGGATCTCTCTCTGTGTCAAATAAATAAATAAACCTTTAAAAAAAAATAAGAGCTTTGATTTATTGAGCTTTGCCTCTATGCAGACCATTGTGCTGAACTCTTCATGTGCTGCATCGATTTGCTGGTCTTCTCTACTCACCATAAACTACCCCCGGGACTGCAGAAATTCACGTGAACAGGCCTACAGGGCTGGTTACACTGCACAGAACTTACTGTCCATCCAAGCTGTTCTTAATTTCCTCATTGTTAAGTGAGGGGATTGTACTGTGTCATAGCAAAAGGGCTCCCTGGTTTAAAAAAAAATGTTAGAAGGTACCTGGGTGGCTCAGTCAGTTAAGTGTCTGCCTTGGGCTAGGGGACTTGACTGGGATCAGGTCCCATATTGGCCCCCTGCTCAGCAGGGATCCTGCTTCTCACCCTCTCCCTCTGCCTGTCACTCCCCCAGCTTATGCTCTCCCTCTCCCTTAACATTAGATAAATAAATGAAGTCTTAAAAAAAAAAAATGAAAGAAAAAAAGAAACGAAAAAGAACGTTAGGATTCTAGGACTCTCTTTTTAATTATTTCCCCACTGACCCTGGAAACCCTTTTCTCCCAGCTACTCTGTTTTTCCTGTCCTGGTAAGTGCAAAAATCTTAGAAGTGTAAGTTTCTGCTTTTACACCCTCATTTTTGCAGAGAGATGTGCTCAGTATCTGAGTGGGGGTCTGAGTGGTAGCCTCTAAAACTATGTAGGGAGAAGTTCTGTGACATAGTTCCTGCTATAGCTCACTTACTTTATGAATCAAATAAGCCTTTGCGGCTCATGAAACTTAGCTACAACATGGCTTTCTATGGAGATAGGAGTCTGTGTTCCGAATAACCACACAACACATACCTTACTCAAGATTAGAGCTGCCTATATTTAAGATTCCCTGAACAGTTCTGTAGATTTAATAATCATCCCACCTGTGTTCCCAGGAATGAGAACTCAATTATTTTTGCAGGTACTGAAGATGTTTTCCTTCTTTTCCTTTTCGTAGTAGCGTGTCCAATGAGTCAATCAGTTTTACAGGGTAGAGTGTTACTTTTTGAGAACAAATGCCAAGACCCACAAAAGTTTTCATACTCTTTGGTTTAGTGATTTCATTTCTAAGAATCTATCCTAAGAAAATAATCCTTATGTAGAAAAAGCTATATTTATCAAGTTTATGAAACTACATTTATCAAAGCAACAAACAAAGGACTATGACTTAGGTAACAATTTCCCAAAATAATATAATAGGGTAATAGGTAAAATATGGCCCTTTACTTAATGATATTTTATGAAATAGTTAACAGTGATGCTTTAGAAGACAATGATATCATGCAATGTCTGAAGTTATATTTATGGGATGATACAGTTCAATTTTAATTTTAAAAAAGACTGCAAGGATACAGTTCAAAAAAAAGCTAATGGGTCATATTAAGGTGATGAGACTATTAGTGTTTTCTTCTGTATTTTCTAGATATGTCTGTTACATCTATAATTAAATAAAAATAAATAACTGTTTAATATATTATGATCAACTAATATTCACAAAATATTGAAATAATTGAATTGATTTCTCTGACTAGAGAGGACTAGAAGCATCTTGGGGATAAGCACTTATAGAGAAGTATCACAGAAACATTCAGTCCTGTTTTATGTGCCTATTCCTGTCATTGCTAAAGTGCAGTAGCAAATCAATAAACAAACATAAGGTAATAAGTAACCAAGGTTATGGTTTTATACATTTTGTCATTGATTAAGAAAAGGGATGATTATAACAAATCCATTGGTACTAATATCTTCGTACCAATTACTGCTATTACTATTAATAGTAATACTATTATTACTATTATTTAGAAATTAACAGTAACTGGATAGGCATAAGAATAGGTATATTTACCTTTCATACAAATAATAAAATAATATTAATAACCACTTAAAATTAGCAGAAATGGCTAGGTTTATTCAGTGAGAGGAGTACCTTCCCTTCTGTAAATGAAAGTGACTGTATGTGTATCCTTGGAGATGTCTTTTAAGAGTTAGTCATATGTGAGGGTTTGATATAATATGGCATCAATGAAGACAGCAGATGCTCTTCTTAAGTAACAAATTTAACACACATTTCCTCAAATCACAGTTCTGTAGCTTCTGAGCTGAGAGATCTGAGGTAGGTCACTGGGTCTGCCTGAGCCTCAGTTCCTACACAACTAGAGTAGGGATACCCAGCTCTGTATTGCAGGAACTCAGTGAGATAATAACTAATTCCTGGCACGAAGTAGGTCTATAATAAATAATTGTTAACTTGTCTCTTGAAAAGGCAGCAGAGCGTGTTGGATGAAAGTGCAGATGCTGGAGCTGAGCTGCTTGGCAGTGATACCCACCTCTGTCGCTTATGAACTATGGGGCCTTGGTAGATGACTTCATGTCAGCATACTGCAATTTCCTCCTCTGTGAATACGAGCCCCTGATAATACTAGCAATGCATTGGCCTCAGAGTTGTTAAAACGAAATGAATATGCCCATGGAAAGTGCCTGTGGCAGTTCCCAGGACTGAGCAAGCGCTCAGCAGGTGTGTATTCTTATCAATATTCCATAGGTAAAATAAGGTAAAGAGAACTAATATTTATCAAGTGTATTACAGTAACTATTGTCTTAAACATACTATTTATATCATCTCCTATAGTCCTCATAGCAATCCTAAGGAGTAAGAATTTCTGTCACTATTTTCCAGACCAGGAAACAGAATCAAAGAACTAGTCTCTCTAGTACAGCCAAGCATCTCTCTCAGTTGTTGAAGTCCTTCTCTCTCCATTTTTTCTTTCGTTAGATTGGTTCTTCTCCTAAGGAATAGATACTGTATGGTTTAATTGATTTATTTTACCATGTTTTTTCAGTCTGTTTCGTGAGAAGTGCTAGACTTAATTGGAAAAATCTTTGGTTTTATGCCCTTGTGTGATGTGTATTTAAAATGCCCAAATACCTGAAAACCGACAAGAAAGCACAGAAAGGAAGGCCAATTTATTAATGGCAAACCAAATCTATCTAGAGCACTTCCACCTGCTCAAAATGCAAATTAAGTCATTTAAAGAATTTGTTCCTTTATTTTGGGAACATTATATGTCAGGTGCAGTGTTTGTGCTAAAGATACAAGGCGAGCCAAAAAGATGTGATCTCTCCTTCAGTGAATTTACAGTCCGTTACTAGAGACAGATGTTTAAAAAAAAACTAAACAGAGGATATAGACATACAAGTTGTGATATTTGCTATAAGAAGAAAAAAACAGGTGAAAAAGGAAAAATATCTCTGTGAACCAAGGGTAGTACAGTTTTGATAGGCGGTAGAGGAAGGTTTCTCTGTGGAGGTGACATTTCAATTGAGACCTTAAGAGTTGAGGAGAAGGCAGCCCTGAGAATGTGGGCAGGGAGTATAAATAAAGACGTGTCTCTGTTACCTGGACAGTTAGAATAACAAAATACAATTCACTGGAGTTATATTTTGGCTGAAGTTGAAGCAGGTGGAAATCACATGTGGTCTAAATTACTCTTAGAAATTTGTTAAATAGCCTGAGTAGAATATTATATATAGTTCTGCATGGTAATTCTTAGGCCTATTAAGAGTAGGTATAAATGCATGTGTCCCATCATTCAGATCATCATACCTTTAAAACAAATAATAAATGCTTATGTCCCTGTGGCAGGAAAAAAATTTCTAAATTTTTTCCATTTGCTTACAGGGTTCACTCCACTGTGTTTTAAGGCATCTGGGTGGCTCAGTTGGTTAACTCTTGATTTGGGCTCAGGTCATGATCTCAGGGTTGGGAGATGGAACTTCGCACTCAGCGGGGAGTCTGCTTGAAGTTCTTTCTCTCCCTCTCTCTCTGCTCCTCTCCCCTCTGTTTGCGAGAATGTGTGTTCTTTCTCTCTCTAAACAAAACAAAACAAAACAAAACAAAACATTTAAAAAAAAAAAAGGAAGATTATCTTAGAACAATGACTGCTAAATGCCAGTGTAGTTAAATTTCTCTATAGTTGTTCTGACCTGTGAACAAAATGGTTTCTTTTGAGGATGTCCAGGTAGAAGGTTGGACACTACTCATTTCACTGTGCTTTTAGGCTGTCCATTTCTGCTCAGGAGTTAGGCTCCTTCACACAGGTGTTTTCTCTGGACTTAATCTCTCCAGCATAAGTGCAGTGTTTGGAATGAAGGAGTTTTGTGTTCTTTCGCTGTACTTGTAGAGACAAGTCATCAAAGTTTCTGTGGATGACTGTAATCTGTTTTATTTCTAAACTGACTTTAGAAAAATTGTCCTCACGAAATTCAGGGATCTCAAGATCACTCTCAGTTTCTATCATTCTCTAGAAAGATTCAGAAATCATTAAAAGCTATAATAGTTATGGCTGTAGTTTATTACAGCAAAAGAATACTGATTAAAATATGCCAAGAGAAGAAGAGATATATGGGATAGAGTTCAGGAGGATTCCAAATGTGGAGCTTTCATTTGTCCTTTCCCAGTGAAGTCATGGACAGCAGTAGTTTTTCCAGCTTTGATATGTGATAATACATAGGGAAACTCACAGTATCAACCAGAGAGACTCACTTGAACCTTGGTCCCCAGAGTTTGATTACACTGATATGGTTGACTATCTCATGCTCAAACTTTATTCTCTAGCTCCTCCAGATGTCATGCTGATACCATAGGGCCCAAGACTCTCATGATAGATCACACCCTTAAATTCTGTCATCTGGCCAAATCCCCCACATAACAGCACTGGCTTCTCTGGAAGGACACTCCAAGGATTCCAAGATATCACCTCCTAGGAGCCAAGGTCAAAGACAAGACCTCTCTTTGGATAAGCTAATTATTTATTATATAGTCCTGTTCCAATATTTCAGACACCTAAAACATTTATATATAACCACGTCATAACAAACTTTCTTAACATAATCTTTTTTTTTTTTTTAAGATTTTATTTATTTAACAGAGAGAAACACAGCCAGAGAGGGAACACAAGCAGGGGGAGTGAGAGAAGGAGAAGCAGGCTTCCTGCCGAGCAGGGAGCCCAATGTGGGACTCGATCCTGGGTCTCCAGGATCATGACCTCAGCCGAAGGCAGTTACCCAACCAACTGAGCCACCCAGGCGCCCCAACATAATCTTAATAAAAGAGAGGGGAACATAACTTGTGTTAGTAGTCATTTCCCTCCAAACTTCTATAGTTAGGACATTCCTCACGGTTGCACTCTAAATCAGTTGTTTTTGTTCTCTGAGAGGAAAAATAATCATCTGATCAGAGTAGTGAGCTTGTGCAAACCAGAGATGAATGAAATTTTGTTTGAGGAACTGAAAAAAAACAGGATAGTGAAAGCACACTTATACTATTTAAACAGTCAATTAACACATATTTTCTATACTACATCTATTGCATACTATATTATTACAGTAAAAGAAGCTAGAGGAAAAAAATGCTATTAAGAAAATCATACGGAAGAGAAAATACATCTACAGCACACGACTAAAAACTCCACACATACAAGAATCCATACATTTCCAACCCAAGTTGTTCAGGGGTCAACTGTAGAAATCAGCTGTGTGCTTCTTTAAAAATAAATTTTTCTAAGCTAAGTGTGATTATTTGGGTCATGTGTAGTCCTAACTCTTCGCCCCCAACTCTTTCACTTCTTATCTCTGATACAGAACTGGTTTATTTGAGCTTGGCTCGTAAATGGTTACTTATATCTCTTTTCCTTCCTTCCTTCCTTCCTTCCTTCCTTCCTTCCTTCCTTCCTTCCTTCCTTTCTAAAAGATTTTATTTATTTTAACGGAGAGAACATAGCTAGAGAGGGAACACAAGCAGGGTGAGTGAGAGAGGGAGAAGCAGGCTTCCCACTGAGCTGGGAGCCTGATGCAGGGCTCCATCCTGGGACTCTAGGATCATGACCTGAGCTGAAGGCAGTAGCTTAACCAATTGAGCCACTCAGGTGCCCCTTCTCTTTTCTTTCAAACACTCTTTGGTCACTCACTAGTTAATATTTGGCCCATTTTAGAGAGGAGCTCTGAGGTTTCTTTTGTTCTGCTCAAAAGTCATCTGGTTGCTTTTACAACTGGACCACGTTTTTCCCTCCGGTATCTCCTTCATTAGTAATTGTTAGCTGATAGCTCCTGAGTGGGAAACATCTTTCTTAAGCAGTCTGTATTCACTTGTCCCGTGAGTGGCCTATTCTCATCCTGTTGTATGCCAAGCAATTCATTTCTTATTTCCTTCCAGGATTCACTCTTGTAACATGCCAAACCGAGTCCCAAGCAGATGTCTCACTTTTTCAGATGCTAGGCAAAGTATTTTTGGCTGATTGGTTTTTAGTGGTCCTCAGGGGCTAAATGATTTTTTTCTGTTATTTATTTTCAAAGCTCCTGAACATAAATTTGTTTGGTGAGAGAATCCAGATTAGTAATCAAGAAACTAATGCTACTCCAAAAGCAAACCAGCCATCAAAAACTTGGGTTTAGAAGCCACTAGTGAGATTCTGAGAAGTTAGATTTTTCTGTGAATGAGCTGACTTCAGCACTCATTAAGAGCCTGTGTCTCTGGGGAGCTCGGTTGGTAACTTTGCAAAACTAGTTAGGGGAGTGTGATTGCCATCATCTAAGCATCTACAAGAGAAAGAATATAGGGGTAGACACACCTGCAGAATGCTCAGTCAATCAATATGAAAATGTTCTTGGATAAATAAATATATGTCATTGTCTTCTATGTATAAAGATGTGGAAACAATAACTCATTGGTGATTCTGTATTTTCTTAGATATATAATGTGACTTTCCTATGGTTGCTTTCACAGGTTATCACACTGTTTCTGGCTTTAAACAATAGCACACACTTATTCTCTTAAATTTCTGGAAATCAGAAGTACAAAGTCAGTTTTACTAGACCGAAGTCAAGGTTCCAGAAGGTCCTAGCTTCCTCAAGAGGCATCGGGGGGGAATCCATTTCCTTTTCCTTTTTCAGTGTCCAGAGCTTCATCCCTTGTGTTGTGTGACTCTTGGCCCCTTTCTCCCTTTTCACAGTCAGCCTAACCATTTAGGTACTCAATCCTTACATCCCCTCCCCCTTTTTTGGTAGTCAGATCTCCTTCTGCCTCTCTCTTATAAGAACATTTAGGGTCCACCTGGATAGTCCAAAATAACCTCTACATTTCAAGACCTTTGCCTTAATCACATCTCCAGAGTCCTTTTGCCATGTAAGGTAAAATATTCACAAGTTCCAAGGATTGAGACCTGGATATCTTTGAGGGCCCCTCTTCAGCCTGGCATGACCTATAAAGAGCCCAGGGTCCTAGCCTTACCTGTTAGGGTAGTGACACCTAAAATAAAGTATGTGAAGTATCTTATAGACTTTAAATACATAGAGCAATAGTCACTCACTTGTTCATTCATTCATTTAGTTATTCATTTTGATCCCATTTAGTGTTTTAACCTCTCAGGTTATGTTGGAAATAAATAACAGAGATCATTTTAATTTAGCCATGATTTACAGTAAGATTATTAAGAAGCTTGATTATTACCTGTGGTTAACTGCTCTTTATATTTTTAGTGGGCATCCATTGAACCAGAAAGTATTTTTGCTTTCTTAAAGAACCTTATTCAATCTTGCCATCTCTAAGTTTGAATATCCTTTTTGCCTTATTAATTAAATAAATTCAACCATTTGTAGAGAAGCCAGACTTCTGAATTTATCAATAAGCACAAAAATAGTGGTGCTTATGTGTATTAGGATATGTTGTGTTATAATCGACAGAAAATAGTTTGTGCTAGTTAGAACGAAACAAAATAGGGTTGTATCCACTCAGGTAATTGAAACATCCAGGTTTATCAAGTGAGGGTAAAGCAGGAAACAGATGGAACATTCAGGTTGGGTAATTTGAGAAATAGGTATTAAAAGGAATGTGCAGCAGGTCAGAAGGAAACTACAAGAGAAAGTGCAGTGGCCCAGGGATTGCAAACAGAGCTGTTGGTAAGCCTAGAGCCTGGGACAGGGTCAATGTAGGGACCTGAACATAGATTCCTGTGGAGAGGATCATCTGACAAGAGCTGGACTTTTCGTGAAGGTGCACAGCAAACCTGTGGAACACCTCAGGATAGTTAATTAGCCCTACTTTGTTTTCCTTCTTTTTTCCCATCTCCTACTCCCATTTTGCAATCGTTGAAACTGCTGTAGCTGGAGACCAGGCAGGAGAGTCCTTACCAATACAGTCCTCCATCCATGCACTGAGCAAGATGGAAAAGGCTGGATGTGCAGGGGTGCATCGAAGGTTTGGGCACACCAAGACAGCTGATTTTAGGCTCTCGGGCTAGCTTTTTTCTTTCCTATTTCTCTGCTCTGCTTCCTTCTTCTGCTATCTGGTCTCAGACAGACTCTCCCTGCATCCTGAAGGATAGTTACAGCCTGTCCTATATATAATATGAGAAATGAGAATACCTCTCCCTCTAATCAAGTAGTCTTGGCCAAATCTGCAATCATCTTACCAGACAACCTGCCTTTCAACCAGTCATTGTGGCTAAGGGATTGCAAGGCTCTAACTGGCCCTGCCAGACCCATCTAGCCTCTGAGAAGGGGTGGAATCAGATCCATAGGGTTGCGTGACATGAGATAGAGGGAGAGAAGGATTCACAAATGATGATCCCACACTTACAAGTGAAATGTCAATGGATGCAGAGTGCCCGTGTTTTATTTTTTCTGGTGATTAAAAACTTTTATGTCTGAAACTGCTTATGAAAAGATTGATGTTTTAATCTCGTTATGACCAAGATAAGGTACTATTTTTAGGTACACACTCAAGTCTCTCAATTGTTTTCTTTAGTCACGTGTGCCATAATAGTGTCTTTGCTGTAATAATTCTATTTTCTATTATTGCTTACACCTTTTAAAAGGAATATTTAATACTTAAAATGCACACATGTGTGTAGACTTTTACATTTTCTAGTAAGTGTTCACATGTAATCTTTATGACTATCTTATAATGTAGGTGGTTTATTTACAAATTCAGGAATGTTACCTAGGGGGAGGTTAACTGACTTACTAATACTTTTTAGGAACTTGAGTAGGGATTTAAATTCAGGCTTTTCTGATACTAGATAAATACGCATGTGGAAACAATTCAAGATTATAGTATATGTTTACATACATTTGTGTGTGTGTGCATGTGTTTAATGATATACCAAGGACCAAGGGTTTGAACATTTTATGATTTCATAAGGACTAACATTATTGCTTGCAAGATATCCTCCCTACTGACCCATTACTATGTATGAAGTTTCCAAAGCATTCCTTAGGAATTTCTTTGTGGATGTTTTGTAGATATGTACATTTGAGTTAAGTGAAAAAGTACTAATGAGGAAAGGGTCATTATATCTTTTGCAGCCGCCAGATTTTTATTAACTGGTTTACTAGATTATGTGATTATTTCCTAAAAAATATAAAATCCTGAGGGAATGTGTCAGAGACACAGACATTTTATGAAAGTATGCCAGGGAAAGTGAGAACAAAGACATTTCCTTGCTCAAAAGAGCAAATCTATATTACTCTCATAATGTGACTCTGAACTTCTGAACTTAATAACCATAAATCATAGATGATACCAGCCTTCTGTAAATATGCAGCTGTATTAGGAAATCAAATTCTTTATTGATACCAGGCTTTATCAAGTACTTTAAGAAAAGGTATTCTGACCTTTAAGGCAGTTTCCTGCAGCTCAGCCTGTGTAGCTTTTGAGTAATTCCACTTCTGAGAATCTATTTTAAGTTATTTTAAATGAGGAAATATATATGTATATATGTATGTTTGTTTATTTACAGTGTGATTGTTAGTCATAATGCAGTTATGGAAAAAAATGGAAGTAAATTTTTTTTAGAACACTGGTTAAGTATTACATTGTAACAACTTTTTGTCATAGTATTTTTACTGATTTCATGTAAATCATGGGAATAGGCTTCAACTTAAATTAAATGAGGAAAGCATAATAATAATTACATTACAGTCTTGATAACTCTATAAAATATATACTTAGCAGAAGAAGTCAAAGACTATAATACCTTGTTAGCAGTGGTTAAGTTAGGGTGCTGGAGCTACAGATTTTTTTCCCTGCTTGTCTTCAGTTTTAGAATTGTCTATAATCTTTTAATACCACTTTTAAAAAGAAAACAGATAATTGTAATACACTGGAAAAACATAACTTTCTTTACCCTTGTATATTCATATAATCTTTCTCAGAGTATTACTGAATGAAGGAATTCCTGCATGCCCTCCAGCTTTGTGTCCATTGTCTAGAAATGATTTCTGATTGTGGTAGGCTTGTATAAATGCTACATAGGCCTGGATATTTTAAGAGTTATTATAGACCCTTGTGTGTTACTCTCCCAAGACTTTATCATGAACTGATGTTACTCATTCACAATCATTCATAGGAGATTGTATGCCATGTTGTATATCACGCTTCTTGAGAAAAGTGGAAAGGGACTTGGTAATAATTGTCCCTGGGATTGCCATGTAGGCTTACCAGCTAGTGAGGCAGAAAATGTAGTCAATGATAAGAAATGTGTCCCATGATTGTTATCATCATCCACATGCAGATTCATGGCTGAACTCTCAAGCAGGACTGTAGGATAGGTTAAATGGGAGTAAACTCATTAGGCACATCAGCTTCACTTCATTAGTAATGGGAGGTAGTTCAGCCAGTGTACACTCATGTCTGGCTATTTTCTTGGCTCATATATTTTGATAAATATCCTCCAGATGCCTGAGGGGAATGCAAAGTAAGCAATGTAGGAATGTCTATCTTGAAGTATTAGTTAAGTTTCTTAACTATTTTTTCAGAAATTGAGGCTGGAGTTCTATACTTGAATGTATTAGAATGCAGTTTATCTATAGTCTATATTTTCTTCTTAGCTGTGTCTCTTAGTGGATTCCCATGAATTCATATAGCCGGCGTATTGGATTTTGCTTCACAATCAATTTTTTTTTAATTTTGTCGTAGTTTTGTTGTTATTGTTGCTTTTTTGCTTTTGCTTTTATTTTTCCTGAGTGATATATGGAGGTTGGGGAATGGAGAAAGTATGTAGGGGCAGTGACACAAGGAGAATTGGAGTGCTATTTGGTGTGAGTTGAAATTTCACTCCTGGGATTTCCTGGGATATTGACCCTGATGTCTCTACATAATCTTAGTCTAACCTTCAAATGAATATCTGCAAAATGGATGTAGTTTTTATTCATAAATGAACATGTGCTTTTATCTGTGTACATATTCATACATGGATGTATCATATATAGCTTTTCCCATGATTTGTTTTTTATCATTAACTTCTCATGGTGTCTACATATTTAAGCCCTCACAAAGACTGCCAACTTATTATTTGCTTTTATATTTATTTTAGTTTAATGATTGGCAAGTTTTTAAAGACTCCAAGTATTAGAATGATTCCTGGCAGCCATAAGGTTAACTCTTACATGAAGTATAGGTATAACTTCTGTGCTGTTCTTGGGAAGTGCGAATTCAGCATCTGTTACCATAATACTCCAGGTAGTAAGAAACTCACTGCATCAGGAGGTGGGCTAGTCCATCACAGAATGTTCTGCTGAAGGGGTCATACATCTTATAAACATGGGTTATAAGTTTTATACTATAAAGAACTATTAAACAGTAACTTTTTTTTTAATTGCCAGCCTTTCAGATACATGACAGGTATTATGTCTATCCAAATACTATTTCTTGAGTTAAGAGTTCTCACTCATTTCTCCATCCCAAACACGTGACATGGGTTTCTTGTCCCTTAGGACTGTTTTATGGATGGATTCACTGTGGCTAGTCAGTATATTCTTTCAGATATTGTATATAGACATGAATACAGATTTCAGAAGTAATCTTGTACACAGCAGGTATAAAGGAAATTGTTTCATTATTTGCTGTAAAGTTAATATCTAATAATTTTGTACATTCTTTGTAAGTAGATCATGCCATTAACTCATAGAGATTGTGATCAGATTTTTTTTTTTAAACAGAATTTGCTGCTAGGGCAAGTATCCTGAGCTGAAATTGCATTCAATCTCAACAGATAAGGTCTGAAAATAACAGTGACTAAAACACAACAGAAATTAATTTTTTTCCAAGTCATAGAAGATTGGGGTTAGGCAGCCTAGGTTAGTAAGTCACAGAGAATCTACGATGTCATCAGGGATGTAGCTTTCTCCCAGCTTTGTATTCTATCATCTCTAACACAGGTCTTCCATTCTGTTGTCACAAGATAGCTTCTTGACTCCTGATTTTATGATCATCTGGTTTGTAACTTACCTAAATTATCTATTCTGGCTCCTTTTTGATAGTCATTTTGTTTTATTAAATATATACAGTCTATACATTTAAACTCTATTGTACACACAAATATATTAGATCATAAAATTGGTTTTAAAGATTAAAAATATTGGATTATAGTTAATGATTTTCTGCCTTTTTATCCATTCCTGTTTTAAATAGCTATTTTCTTATTGCAAGCTCTTTCACAGCAAAGTAAAATAGGCATATGTTCTTGGCAGGTTTAAAACTGAAGAGCTATTTCTGGTTTTTGCTAATATTGGAATATATTTATTGGTTCATCAACTTTAAATTTAAATGGCAAACTGGAGGTAGGCTGCTATTCTTATCTACCAAAATTGCTCACCTACATACTTTTCCCAAGATGCTGCCAAACTGAGGCCAATAGCATGATGACCATCTCTGAGGTCTTAGAGGAGACAAATAATTTCCCATGGTTATGAGAGGAGGTAGCACCATATTTTGCATAAGCCCTTTCCCCTAATGCCATATGCCGTATATGCCAGGAAAGGGTATAATTAAAATAGAAAAAGAAAGTAAATTTTACCTTGTTTGTTTAAGGCATATGAACTGCATGGCTACTCCACAAGGAAGGTCCTGTTAGTTCTGATTTAGCTCAGTTTAAGTAATTTAACTGCATTTACATACATATGAGAGAATATTCACAATAAAATCTGCATCTATGTGAAGCATATGGGAAGAAAGATGAAATGATTATATGTATATATAATCAGTTTATTACATTTTGGAGCCTCTCATGGTTAGTTGGGTAAAGGCATTGAAGTATGTCCTTC
Organism: Spilogale gracilis; assembly: GCA_004023965.1. Taxonomy (NCBI): domain Eukaryota; kingdom Metazoa; phylum Chordata; class Mammalia; order Carnivora; family Mephitidae; genus Spilogale; species Spilogale gracilis. Next base: position 109,332 of record PITA01000491.1, read on the forward strand.
TGTTAGAATTCTTTAGTTAGAAGGTAGCTCAGAATAAGACCTCTTGAATGGTATTCTTGTGAGACCTCTGTATCCCTCAAGATAATAATAGGTACTCCATGAAGTTTAAAAATATTGCACAAATTCAAGGGAATGTTAATACATATGTCCACTAGTGTAGAAAACACAGATCTAGATGAAATATTCCAGATTATATTGTCCTCATGTTGCCAAGTTGAGAAATATGAGACCTAAAATATGAACATCACCCAGCTAGCTCTATAAAGTACATTCTGGATAATACATACATTAAAATATTTTCTTTTTTTGTGATATTTAATGATTTGCTCCCAATTTTTATTTTCAATAATATGACACTTTATATTGCATCACGAGTATATGATAAATATTATTTGAAATGCTTGTTCCTAGAGAGTCCCTCCTAGGTTTTCCTTATGAGCTACTGAAATGTGATTTACTAATTGCTCATTGATGCTGAGTGTTTTTTTACCTACACACTGTTGCATGAAGGATATGGCTTGAATCTACTTTTGAGCTCAAGATCAATAAAGCAAATTGCAAAATTATATGCATCCTGTTTCTTTAATAGCAAATATGTAATAAACATTATAAAACAATATGTAACTTCAGATTATCATGAAACATGGATAAGTTTAATGTTGGAGTAAATATAGTTTGGAAGAACCTGACACATCTACAATTTATATTAAAACCATTACAGGAGGTACCAAAAATACTCTTGAATTTGGATTAAAGATATCTTTACACCATCTATTCACTGGAGATTTAAAATGCACATCTGCACATTTGAGGTTCTGAATTTTACAGTAAATATGCCTATGTAATATTGTAAAATTTTATAACATAGAATACTCTAACTTATTTGACCCGAAGCATTTTGTCTTAGAAAATACAATTAATATCTTATGGAAGGCAGCTCCTTTCATTAAATGAAATTGGAGTAACATTGACATAGAATATATAAATTACTCCATTGATGATATAGTATGCTTGCCCACACAAAGATAATCTTTTGGATTCAAATCTGTTTATTTGAAAAAAAAAAAAAGGAGAATTCATTCATTTTTTGCAATAAGAATTTAGCTCATTAGTTGACAGAGGAAACAATGTCCCCTAACAAACTGAAAGTATTTGGTCGACAAGAAGAGGAAAGAGAATTTGATAAAGGATGAGCAGAAATTCACTGTATCTCTTTTGGACAACTACACAGGCTGTGCTCTATACCTTAGCAAGGCACTCAGAGCTTTGCTTTTGTTTTCTTGTTGGTATCCTTAAGTACAAACTGTGTGAGAAATCTCTTTCAAGAGAAGAAAAAGAGGTGATTATACTTCCGGAAATATAGGAGATAAAGTCTTCAGTGATTCAAATCTGCAAATATATATTGCTTAAAATACCGTGGTATAACCATTGTCATAGAGTCATGACTTAAGAGTTCTCAGTACAAACTGAGCAGGTACACATACACATAGAGGGAGGAATTATTCTGCTGGAAAGAATTTTAAGTTCTCATCTTGATGGCTTCTGGCTTCAGTGCTGCCTAAAACCATGATCTCTTTGTAGAAATGGAGTAATGACCACTTATTTCCTTTCCTCTCAAGGTGATCTTAAAGAAGGCAACCAAGGATTCTAGTATGCAATAAACAAATTTACTATTAATTTTTTGCCCTTTCCTCTGGCAGTTTATAAAATTTATAAAAACATTTCTTGCTGCCCTTTTCTCCCTAAAATATGTCTTAGTAAACTACTCCGAACAATCCTGTTTCTCTGTGGAGTCCATGTTCTTCCTTTAATTTGAATGTAAACAGAGAAACACTGCCGTGTTTTGTGGAGTGTTTATGAGTGTGTCTTGTCTTTGAGAGAATAAACCCTGAATCAAGCAGAGTTTCTTGCACACGCTGTAAATGGTGTGGTTTTGCCTGTGTTATAAATTAATTTCTGGCCTAATGAGAAGCCTTGTAAGAAAGTCTGCTTGGTACGTATTCACACCTGCTTGAGTTTCAAGATGTTGGCTTTTTTCTAACATGTTTATAGAAAAGAAGAGGGTGGGGTGGGTATCATAAACTTAAACCTAATTGTAGTCATCAAGCTTTTTAAAATCAAAATTGCAAGAATTTACTGTGGATTATGTCTTCAGCTTTTCAAGCAGGTGAGGTTCACGATTACAGTCCAAGCCCTCTGTTCACACTGGACATAAATGTGTTACATGTCCTAGTCTACATCAGTTTGATTAGCAGCTCAATTTTGTATTCACTCAAAAATTTACCACAATGGTAAATACTATGCCAGTATATCTTAACAAAATATTGAACTTTTTAAGCTTAACAAGACTGAAGAGTCATTTCATTTACAAGCTAAAGAGCTGTGATGATTATCTGCTCTACCAATTGACTAGATCATCATCCCATTCTGTTTTAATTAAGTTTTTTAAGTTTTAGGTATTTTCATCTATGTGTTTATATCCAATGAATGATAAAGGTCGTGTGTGTCCAGTTAACTGTTCTATCCCCAGGATCTTATATTTTATTTTGGTCATCTTTGCACACAGCACATAATTAATGATCAATAAATAGTTGTTGAAAAAGCCTATTTACATATCCATTTATGTATCTATCATTTATCTCTCTGTTGCATGCACTGTCCCCTCTCTAATCATTATAAATGTACAATTATAAATGTTAGGATGCATTCTAAGGAATATTTCAGACTACTCTGCTCTTCTCCAGTACAATGAAGGTTGCCACATTTGGAGAACTAAATCAAAATGAGTAATAAAGGTTAATATTTCAATAAACCTACTGAAATCCTTACTTTTGCCTTACTCTCCCTTTACAGACCAGATAACTTATGATTTGGTTAAAATAAGAAATTCTTTCCTTGTACATGTCCTTATATCTCTGTGGAGTCCATTTAGATATCTGGATAAAGAAAAAATTTTAATGACTATGATGGCATATATGTTATTTAAATAATATCATTATTATCATGATAACAGATTTCCATCAAGTTAGGAAAATACATTTGAAATCATCTGTCCCAATATACAGGTTATATTATGAACATGTAATTCGCTTGAATCTCTGAGAGACAACTTGAAGAAAAATGTACTTGTTATATAGATCAGCTGAAATTGAGTGCAGATTTTTACCAGATATAGAAGGTATGGTGTGTTGGTCAGAATAGACTAGGTTATTTTGCAAAAAGAAGCATCCTTAAAATTACAGAGACTCAAACATCGAAAGTCCATCCATTGTCACGTTCGCTGTAGATTGCCTGGGGGTCCTCTACTCAGTGTAGTTACTCTGCAACTCAGGCTGACAGAGTAGCCACCACAGAAAATGTTGCTGACCACTGTGCCAGAGGGAAAGAAGAGATCTGAAAGGCCTCATACCAACAAGTGCCAAGCGTCATTTCTTACAATTCATTAGATTCTGTCTGACTCCAAGAAAGTCAGGAATCTGACTTTATGAATCCAGAAGGCAGGGAGAGAGAAATTGTTCTATGACTATTACAGTGTATTTGTAATTATCTATGATAAAACAAATGTTACATGCTCTACACACGATATATATTTATAAACTAGCTAAAACTGAGGTGTGAGAAGTCCCGGTGATTACCAGTGAGGACACATGGCATGTGAATTAAGATCCCATACAAAGGAGAAAATAAATAATGGTTGGGGTATGGGCCTTAAATCAAATCCACAAGAGCTGATGCTTAAGTTGGCTTATGTTGATTTCTACTTGAGCTGTTTCTCATATGGACAATTCTAATGACCTCCAAGGTGAGCAGCTAAAGAGAATCAGTTATTTAATAATGACTAATGATTCTCCATAATAATACAGAGATATTGGGACACCAGAGTGGCTCAATCGGTTAAGCATCTGATTGTTGGTTTCACCTAAGGTCCTGATCTCATGGGCTGTGGAATCCAGCCCCACATGGGACTCTGCACTTGGTGGGAGTCTGCTTGGCTATTCCCTCCTTCTTCCCCTTCTCCTGCTTGCATACACTCTCTCTCTCTCTCTCTCTCTCTCTCTCTCACTCTCTCTCTCTCAAATAAATAAATCCTTAAAAAAATAATAATAATACAGAGGTATTGACTACCAGAATAAGGAAAAAAAAGACAGAACAGCTTAACCAGCATGGAGAAATACAATATTTAAATGCCTAGATGTGTGCAAGCCAGTTATTTTATATTTTACATGAAATAAAGGTTTTTTTCACTGGAAGCAAACCCACTGAGGACAAAAAATAGTTATGAAAATGCTCAGGTTTTTCATAGAACTAAGCAATACTTTAATAGTCATTTGACTGGATGGTCTTTCACTGTCACTTCTAGCTTTTTCATTTTCTGCTTTGGAGACTACTAGCCATATGGAAAAACGAATGCAATTATAATGATTCAGTATTAAAAGAGCAGAAGTAAGGTCATCTCTAATCTCGTTTGTTACTCAGCTTAGCATACCATGTCTCCAGCTGATATAAGGTTGCCTAATATAGGAAAAGTCCCAAAAAAGGAGTTGTAATAACTTTTCTTCATATATCAACACACATTTAGCTAAGGTAACTTTGTATATTTAGTGTATGCTCAGTATAGACAAATCTTCAGAAAAGGGTGTATTACTGATGAGTTTTAAGACTGTAGCTAAGATTAAATTGTACATGTCTGGTATATATAACTTTGGAAATCAGTAACATGAGGGAATCACTTGGTTACTGTAGGGAAAGACTGTTGGACCATATGGATAGATCAGGCATCTCTCCTTTGTGGTATGAATTATGTTTGTCTAATGAGTCTGTGTTTTTATATTCTACCTTTCAGTATTGTGAATGGCTCTAATTTTTTGATGAATTTGAGGAGAACAATATCCTATGGAGATGAAAATTCTTTAGGAGTTTGGAACACCATCTGAAATCACTTGTTATATGCTTGCTATATATTAAATTGGATAAGGTTGAGGCACTTTTATATTATTGCTGTTTGATGTAAGAAATGATGAATAATGGATCAAGGAGACTCCCATAGTTACTTTTCTGTGATATTTCCAGATCAAGGCAAACATATTTGTATTTATAATCCCTTTCTTTTTAGATGTTAGTATGAAATATGGATATTGATCAAAGATATAAATATGATTCAGATTATAGAAAAAATTTTCATGTGAACCTGTAGTGAAAATGTATAAACATAAATCAATGACTGTTGAATGTGTTTCTTTAAAGAAAAAAAGAAAGAAAATTTGCTCACTGAACTGTACTGAATAAGGTTAAGGCACTTTGGTTCCATTTATGGTATTCATTTATGACAAAAAAAATTCTAAAATGAAATTTTATAGTAGATTTATACAAATATGAAGAATATAGAGAATCTTAAAATTTATGTAAGCCAATATAATGTGAAATGTGTGATCATTTAAATTATTAACCTCATATGCTTTGCCTATTTGTATTTTTACTTCTTAACTGTTTACTTCCTTTATTTTCATTATCTACACCGACTGTGTTTTTGTTTCTAGCTCTGTTAAATCTCTTCTACAATTTTTGGTTCCTTTGGAAGTGGTTGGGAGCAGGAAAATAAAGCAGATAATATATGCCATGTGATTAGATGTTATAGACACCAGATCTTTCTTTGCTTTACATTTTACTCCTGACCCCTTACGCCTGTCATTTTCTTTCTACATTTACTTTCCCATGTATATGACTGATATCTTCAGGTGTGTAGAAGGATGCCTTTTCCAGAATATAGTGTTTCTTGTTATTGATTCCCTTCAGCTTATCTAAATACTGTAGATTAAATTGTACATGTCTGGTATATATGACTTTGGAAGTCAGTAACATGAGAGAATCACTTGGTTACTGTAGGGAGAGACTGTTGGACCATATGGACAGATCAGGCATCTCTCCTTTATGGTATGAATTATGTTTGTCTACATGTCTATTTAATATATCCACATGTCACAAGGTCTATATGTCTATATGTATTTATGCATGAACATATTAAAATATGGTCATTTTATTGGTAAATTAAGAAAATATTCAGTAATCTTTTATACATGAGAACTCTTGATACTGTGCTAAGTGTGGTGGATAACATAAGCAAAATCCAATCTGTGCCCCAACAGATCACCATTTAATGAAAGAGACAAGTATATATATTATTTACTTTGTTTTACCAATGTTATAGTTTATAATGCTAATAATACTGTATAAACATTGGTTGAAACCACTCAAAATAAAGGTGCATAATAGTATTCTAGTGCAAGAGAGAGAAGCATTATCATTTTTCATCTTAATTTAGCATTATAGAGGAGATAGTTCAATTAATGACATAGCTTTGTTTAAATTAATATTTAGCTTTCCTCAGGAATGTTTGTGCCATAGAGAACTAGCTTGCTTCTTCTGGTTTTATGTTATTCTTCCTTTTAATTGTTGCCATATTATTTCACTGCCTTTCTGTTGATTACTGCCTTCAGTGAATAATTTGACACACAACATGCTCTCTGAGTTTTTTTAAAAAGTAAAGCAACTACACATGTTTTTCACCCTTGAATAATATATGTTCATCTTCATAACTCAATTTCAAATTCCTTTGAAGTTAACTCTAGCAATTCCTTGTCACTGACTGTGATCTCCTCAGGTGATGCAGTTACCCATAATAGGATGAAAAAGTTGACAGGAAATGAGAGTAAATTAACTTTATGAGACTGAATTCAGCAGATGCCAGTACATTCATGAGCCTTGATATCGAAGGCTTAGGCACTGACATACATTTATAGTGATCCTTAATTTTGTTCTGAAATCAAGAGTTAGTGGAGCATGATAGTTTAAATATTTTTTTTAAATATTTTATTTTTTATTTATCTGACACAGAGAGAGAGATCACAAGTAGGCAGAGAGGCAGGCAGAGAGAGGAGGAAGCATTCTCCCCTCTGAGCAGAGAGCCTGATGCGGGCCTGGATCCCAGAACCCTGAGATCATGACCTGAGCTGAAGGCAGAGGCCTAACCCACTGAGCCACCCAGCCTCCCAGAGAATGATAGTTTAAATACTGCATTTATTCTTTGCAGACATAGGCAATAGGCAGTCTCATACTTAATACTCAGTATTCACTGTATCTTATGTTTTTTAAGAATCATTTTACCAATATGCTAAGTAGAAATCAGGGAAAACTGATTATCTGAATTATGGAATTACTTTATATTTGTTTCATCATTGTAATGATAGAATAGTAACTTTAGAGACAGCTATGTTGATTTATTTAAGGTAGAATAGCATTACTGGGTGTGCTATATGATATAAATGCTATGTACAAGCAACATTTGTCTTCATTACAATAATTGACATATGTGCATAGCTTGCTGTGAAAAGATTACTATATGCAACATAGGGATCAGTCAGAATAGAGTAGCAAAATCAGGCATATTGCTTTTGCAAAGACAAAATAAAATCATACACAGATACATAATTTGAGAAGCACAGTTACCTGGGAAGATGTATATAAGTCAAGAAGTAGTTTATTTGTTATTCTTCCCCCAATAGCTTTTTTCAAAGGACTTACTAGATTATCACCTAGAATATCTATGTACCATAAGACAGTTAAAAAAGAAAACATACAAAATTAGAAGGGAAGAAGAAATATTCAAAACCATACATGTAGCTGCAATTTAGCTAGAAGTTTAGTTTTGCTTCTTTGTAGCTGAGGAAGTTTGACAAATGAAACATTTTTTTCTGTGATAAATAAGTGACATGCCAGTTTTTATAGAACAAACTTTGTTAGATAATAAGTTCTCTTGTGGAATCCTGATACAATAAATTCCGAATATTAACCAGTCATTTTCAGTCACTCTCCACATTTTAAATACATATGTTATTCCATGAATTTACATTTTTTTCTTTTTTAACATTTCTTTTCTTTTTTTTTTTTTTAAAGATTTTATTTATTTGACAGAGAGAAATACAGCCAGAGAGGGAACACAAGCAGGGGGAGTGAGAGCGGGAGAAGCAGGCTTCCTGCGGAGCAGGGAGCCCGATGTGGGACTCGATCCTGGGTCTCCGGGATCATGATCTGAGCCGAAGGCAGTTGCTTAACCAACTGAGCCACCCAGGCGCCCCATCTTTTTTAACATTTCTAAATAAACTTTTCTTTAGATGAATTCTTGTACTTTGACTCATTTGACCATAGGTAACTTCCTGAATTGTTATTATGGCACTAGAAAGAGGGTAGGTAGTCAACTTAATAGGATATTTGTTAGTTGTCCCCCTTGCCGCTTTTTACAGGAGAGAGCAAAATTAAGAAAATAATCAATCTTATGAAATTTGTTGTTCTTTTCACAACAGCTCATTTCCACTGACAAATAAAAAGAAATTGACTTTCAGGAGAATGGGAAAGACGTTGCCGGATACGCTCCACGTTATCCATAGACCTTATGTGGCACTATTAGCTACAGGCCATTCCACACACAGTATACGTTTCTGATTCTACTCACAACAGTTCCATTAGCTTGAGAAGTGTACTGTGTGCATGTGTGTGTGTGTGTGTGTGTGTGTGTGTGTGTGTGTGTGTGTAGTCTCCCATGATTAGAAGTTTAATGGTTTCTGCAAAGTGCTAATAGGGAAGAGATTCATAAATTCAAAAATAGCAATAAGCCAGAACTATACCTAAATGTATTTTGGTGCTAAGTAATGCTAAGGAAACTTATTTTCCCTGGACCTCTTACAAATTTTTCCTCTCTTGAATAAATCTGTCCTATTTTAAAAGTTTATTTATCTCCTACATGTAGATGCCTCCCAAATTACTAATGTTCATTCCCAGATATCTAAGGCCACTTTAATGTAGAAGTTCTAGAAGCACCTCAAATTCAATCGCTTCCAGAAGCTCTTATTCCATTAGTCCCTTCCTATCAACCATATCCTCATTTTCCTGGTTGCTCTGGTGGGAAGAGTCTCACAAATCTTTGTTTCTTCACTTTCTGTGCATTCTTATGCAATCTTCCATTAGATCTAGCCCTTTCTAATTTCAGAGTGCCTTTCATATTACCAGTGGCACCATAGTCAGTTGAGCTATTATTACCTCATGCTTGTACAGTGGCCATAGCTTCCTAACTGACCCCTTCTCCTGTGTCCCTGCTCTCATATATCCTGTATACTTCTTCCAGAGTGATCTTATTAAATACCACTTTTCTCATCTCACATCAACACTTAACTATTCCATTCTCCCCTTCCCCCAGTAGCCTTTCACTCCATTCACGATGATGACAAGTTATCCAGACTTAACCTTCCTTTACTTCTCAGGAGCAATCTGCCACTCCTGTTAAGTTTCCTTACCACTGCCCCTACAACCGCCACTCCCCCCCACCCCACCCCCGAAAAGACTCTTCTATACTGCTCACTTTCTCTTATACCTTAGTTTCTACTCTCTGGATAGCTTTTGCTACTGTTGCTCTGCTCAGCTACATCCATTTTCAAAGGTACATATCAAATTCCATCTCTTCCTTTAATTTTCCCTTGCCCATATAACTTAATGTTGATCTCTCCCTTTTCTTAGTCTCTGTGGTTTTGTCTTCAAGTCATGGGGACATTTAATCATGCAAATTATCCTTACAGATCTGGTTACCATGGTATACAGATAAAAGAAAATTAAGAGCTCCATAGGACGAGCAATTTCATCAGAAATGAAAATCATGAAAAAAAATGTCTGCTGGTATTGATTTCAATAAAAGAGTTACTCATCAAGTTTCCATAGCTTTAGCACATACCCTGTCAGTGCCTGTAGGATTTGATTTAGATGAACGTTGGTCTGTTTTGTATTAGTTCCCACAGGTAGGTTAGGTAAAAAATAAACAAACGTGATAGATCTGTTTCTACTAATGGGGCCCACACACCTTGCATGAATCAGAAAATCAAAGAATTTTTCTTTCAGATAGTGCCTTATATTGTTTTGTCTTTTATGTATATATTATTTCCCAGTGGGAAAACTTCTTTAGGATTGAGTTTTATACCTCTTTTCTGTCTATACGCATTTATGATGTTCACTTTCTTTTAACAGAATAAAATTAATGTAGTCACCATAACTGCGAGTTACAGGATTTCGTAAATACTGTTCTAAGTTCTCCAGGAGATATCATATAATGGTAGTGACTTTTGTACATGAATTGTACTGATTATATACTCGCTTCATTTGCCATTATTTAACAATCTAGAAGGCAATAAACATTTGTTGCAAACTTACTTTATGCTGTTTCACTTAATACTCATTGTCAGTTTAACTCCCTCTGAGAAGAGTTTCAAAAGAACAAATTTCTACTATGTCTATATTAATAAAAGATTCAGTAAGGGAATTTAAAGTCAAAATTTGCTTATTAATTTTGCAATATTGTGTTTCAGAAGTTTAAAAATGTTTTCTAATTATTTGGAAAACAAATCTCATTCCTACAAATATATGTAAATTTTTGTATTTTAAAAATAAGAATAATTATAAATTTATAAATATGTAAATATGTCATAAATTTATATAAACATAGTAAATATATTTATATAAATTTATAAATATAAATGCTTTCTGGAAAAGATTTAAAGAAGAAAGCAGTCCATTAAGTATGATTTAAAAACTATTTCCATTTTAATCTAGTAGATAGAGAAAATAATCTGGCTGAAGGGTAATCTTAATATTAAATATGAACCTCTACAGTGGGTAGATAATGCTATGATATTTTACAGGTTTTCTTATTCTTTAACATTTTCATGAATGTCAAATTTAAATTCTGAATGTCAGTGCATTAGTCAGTGAAACACCTTGTGCTACTCTTCATTGTTTTGTTTTTTTGTGGGCTTGTTCATCTTGCTGAATATCTTATCTGGAAACCACATTATGTTCCCAGTTATTTTGGATGATAACTGCTACTGGAAGTTGTACAAACTATCTTTTTCATACATAGTGACTTGGTCTATTGTCTCATCGATCAACTTTGATGAATTATTTAAGAATTACTTAAAGCAGTTTCTTAATCATTACAAGATAATGCTATTCCTATGAAAGGTAATTTTAAAAGACACCTTTAGGGTAGTGCAAAGATACATAAAGTCTTAGAAATGTAGATTTCAAAGGCTTCTTAGAGGTCAGTGGTTTTACCCTCCCACCTATGGATGTAATCATTTCTTTACTGTCACCTACAGAGTCATTTTTCCTCTTCTCAATATTCTTAATGATAAGGAGCTAATTTCTTAGAAACATGATTCTTTCTAAGATTGGACCTTATTATTAGAAAATTTTATCTTTTAGTGAAAAAAAATCTAAATCTAGTTCCATGAAGTTTTCATCCTTATGGGAAACATTAAAATTTTTATTTTTTAATGAATTTTAAAGAATTAGGAGAAAGTATAGAAAAATTAAATTATAGAAAAATATTGGAGAATACTAATGAAAATAGCATTTTTTAAAGATTTATTTTTTTTTGAGAGGAGGGAGGGGCAGAGGGAGAGGGAGTGAGAATCCAAGCAGACTCCATGCTGAGCATGGAGCCTGATGTGGGGATCATTCTCAGGAGGCCTGCGATGATCTGAGCAGAAAACCAAGAGTGGGCTGCTCAACCAACTGTACCACCCAGGTGCCCCATAAAAATAGTTAGCATTTTGAATGTTTATTATTTACCAGAATTACTCTAAAAGCTTTATACATATTATCTAAATCAATTTTCATAATCCTCAGGATGTCAAGGCAATTAATGTCCATTTTACAGAGAGAAAATTAAGCATAGGAAGATTGTTATAGCCAGTGCTCAAGACATGGGATGCCTGGGTAGTGTAGTCAGTTAAGCTGACTGGACTCAGTTTTGGCCCAGGTTATGATCTCAAGGCTTTGAGATCAAATCCTATGTGGGGCTCTATATTCGTTGTGGAGTCTGCTTGGGATTGTTCTTCCTGTTCCCTCTGCCCCTCCTGGTCATGCTTGCTTGATCTCTCTCTCTCTCTCTCTCTCTCTCTCTCTCTCTCTTTCACTCACTCACTCACTCACTCACTCAATAAATAAACAAATAAATAAATAAATAAATAAATAAATAAAATCTTTTTTAAAAAGAAAAGAAAGTTCTAGAGCCAGAATTAAAGCTAGGTAGCCTGACTGTAGACATATGCTTACAATCAGCTCTTAAAGAGATTAAAAAAATATATATTTTTTTTTAATTAAAAAAAAAATATATATATCATCTCAATCTAGAAATGGTGCACATAGCCATCTCTCATCTTTCATCTTTTATTCTTTCATCTTTCATTGTCTAGAACACATCACATATCCCTGGGTCCAGCAAGGAGACTGCGAAGTATAGATTAGTGTGTTTGGTGAATCAAATACAAGATTTAGTGAAGACCTAACAGTCTCTGTCCTTTAATCTGTGAAGCATTTCCCAAATATCCAAACCCACCTAATGTCTGTTCTTTCCAATCTCCTTTCACCTCTATATTATAATCTGGACTGTGTCTAGTTATTAATGGTGATGAGTTACATTGCTTGTTGATAGCTCAGTGTGGATATGTATGTGGGAGGGTTTAATACTAGCTATAGATCAAGTTATATAGTAACACATTAACCTTTGAGATAAAAAATGGAAACAAGCAAAACTCTTCTCTCCCTCTGTCTTCCTCTTTTTCGTGGAAATGTTTTATTTTCGGATGTGCTTAGCACTCACTAATATCTTCAAAGACTAATTGGATTGTAAGCTGCCAATTAATTCAAAGGACATGTCAGGGACATTTACAATAATGATTTGAAGTTTTCAGGCTCTTCTCATTTATAAAGCCATCTTTGCTTTCTGAAATCCGTTTCTTTCTTTTTTTTTTTTTTTAAGATTTTATTTATTTATTTGACAGAAAGAGATCACAAGTAGGCAGAGGGGCAGGCAGAGAGAGAGGAGGAAGCAGGTTCCCCGCTGAGCAGAGAACCGGATATGGGCCTCGATCCCAGGACCCTGGGATCATGACCTGAGCCGAAAGCAGAGGCTTTAAGCCACTGAGCCACCCAGGTGCCCTCTGAAATCCGTTTCTATGCTGCCTTGTATATATGTAGGCATGCTACAGAAATGAGAAAATAATTTATTTCTACAGATTATATTTACATGCATGTCTAAAAGAATAAGAGATAAAGCAAAATAATGGCATCGCTTAAAGAATAATTTGATGTTTTAAAAGAATAATTATTATATTAGTAAGTTATGGGTGTCGTCATTTTAAATATGAGCAAACTCAGTCTTAGAAATATTCATTTGGGATTCAGATCTAAGACTTTATGCATATAAAGCCAAAGTGGTTTTCACTAAACCACATACTTTTTAGCTAAAGGATCTGTAGGTCATCTTTTTTTTTTTTTTTAACCTCATTCTTATTTTTTATAGCACTTGAGTACAAAGAGCTAAATTTTCAGTGGTATATAGAAATAACAATGCAGGTTTACAAGTAACTTGTTATATAATTGTATGCCAACATTCTCATTGTGATATTTCTTGCTCATATTCTAGCTGACATCTTGTGCATAAATAGTCACATCTGTCTTGGCTCTGAAATAGTGATACATATGATAAAATTCATAACAGATCTTGGAAAATATTTCATTTAATACAGTGACAGCAAAACATGAACTAAAATAAAGCCACACATAACATATGGATACAAATTACCACGTAACTCAAATTTAATTTCATCCTCAGAAATGAATGTGAGAAAAATATTCTAAATTGTACTGATTTTATAACTGGCTAATATGAATATCAACAAAGTCACTTGTAATGCTTGCTTTCTTTGCTTTCAAGTAACACTCCTTTGCATTTCCTCTACTTCTCTGCCCAGTGCCCTCTTAAAAACTCCTTTAAACTTTGTTTTGTAAATGTTTGTGCCCTTTAAAATTTATTCTTGATCTATCTTCTTTTTGCCATTCTGAACACTTAATGTCATTAACTACTGTGCATTTCATTAGCACCTTATGCTGATAAATTCCAAATCTTTATTTCTAGTTCAGACCATTTCTGAGATGAGAATACATACATATTCTTGGGCACCTCTATAATACTGATAATGAAGATGAACAAGAATCATCTCAAATTCTTCATGTCCAAAAACTGAAGTTATTCTCAAACCTTTCAACATTCTTTGTCTCACATCGAATTTAGTAGTGTCAAAAATCACTGCATTATTAAAGGAAGAGATGTGTATGTCCCCCTTGGTTCTCCCTCTTATGACATCCAAGTAATGCTCATGTTTTGTTAGTTCTACTGTCTAGCAACATCTGTCTTCACTTCTCTCTCAAATCCTTTTGCCATTTTGAGCCATTAGAATTTTTCTTAAATAATTGCAGTCGTCTCCTGATTGGTACTTGGTCTACCAAACTATAAATAATTTATATAGTAGTGAAGGAAAGATTGATACAGATGCAGCAATATAAAAGTAAATCAATTCAGCAAAACTAAAGATCAAAGAAGAGGTTCATCTATATACTGACATATAGAAATTATAAGTTCTGTCATATCAATAAGAAAATTACATACTTATTAAAAGGTTGTAAAAGGCTAACACAACTGGTTCTTCATTGACAAAAAAAATCATATTACCTCTCACTATGTAAAAAGTTAACTATCTAAGGGTGTCTGGGTTGTTGGACGTCTGCCTTCAGCTCAGGTCATGATCCTGGAGTCCCAGGATCGAGGCCCACATCAATCTCCCTGCTCTGTAGGAAGCCTGCTTCTCCCTCTCTCACTCCCCCTGCTTGTGTTCCCTCTCTAGCTGTGTTTCTAATCTTTTAAAATAAATAAATAAAGTCTTTTAAAAAGTTAACTATCTAAATAGTTATATTTAATAACTAAATTATATAGTAACACATTAACCTTTGAGTTAAAAAATTGAATAAATAAAAAAATAAATAATTTAGCTATCTAAATGTGAAAAATAAACTAAAAGATAGAAGAAAATATGGGTCTGTTGAATAATATTTGGTTGGGAAAATGTCTATTAGCAAGAAATGAAACTTAGTCACAAAAGGAATGATTGATAGATATAACTACATAAGCATTAAAAATGTCTACAGTGAAAGATAGCACAAATAAAGGTAAAATAAACATAAAGCTAGAAACAAGTATTTGTAACAATGAAGACAGATTGTTATTATCCATGATAAAGTTATAAATAGCTCCTAAGAGTACCTGGGTGGCTCAGTGGGTTAAAGCCTCTGCCTTCAGCTCAGGTCATGATCTCAGGGTCCTGGGATCGAGGCCTGCATCCGGCTCTCTGCTCAACAAGGAGCCTGCTTCCTCCTCTCTCTCTGCCTGCCTCTCTGCCTACTTGCAATCTCTCGGTCAAATAAGTAAATTTAAAAAAAATCTTTAAAAATAAATAAATAGATAGATAGATAGCTCCTAAAAAGATCTATATAAAAGCAACCAAATAGAATAACAAAATTGTCAAAATGTACAAAGAAGAAAAGTAACTAAAAGAAATATGAAACATGCTGGTGTATGTCCAATTTTATTTTTTATCAGAAAAATAACTGAAAACAATTAAATAGTATTTTCTCCCACCATTTTTTTTATTCTTATTATCTTTATTGTGATCTAATTCACATACCATAAAGTTTACCCACTTCAAGTGTGGAATTCAGTGGTTCTAGTATATTCACAGTGGTACAGACATGAGCATGACCCAATTTTAGAACAATTTCATCTCCCCCAGAAGAAACCCCATACCATTAGTAGTAACTTCTTGTCTTACCCCTCCTAGCCCAAAGCCTCGGCAAACAGCAATCTGCCTTCTGTCTCTATATTGACTTGTTCTAGACATTTCATATAAATTGAACCATATGATACATGTTCTTTTGTAACTGTCATTTTCATTTGAATAGTGTTTTCAAGGTTTATTGAGGTTATACTGTGTGTTGGTATATCATTTCTTTTTATTACAGTCATATTTCATTGTATAATCATACCACATTTAAATCATACATTTACCAGTTTGTGGAAGTCTGGATTATTTCCATTTTTAGGCATTATGAATAATGCTGCTATGAACATGTGTATACATGTTTTGTGCAGACTTATGTTTTCATTTTTCTTGGGTATATATATCCAACAGTGGCATTCCTTGAAGATATTAATTTTTTATAAATATTTTACTTTGAATTTATACATCAAAACAATTTTGCAGTCAGTTAGCATAAGAATAAAATAGATGTTATAGCTTTTTTGTTCTACTTTTACTCTTCTGTTATTTTCTGTGCTTATGCTAATTACATATTTAATTTTAAAAAATCGATAAAAGCCAAAAGCACCTATAATCAGGACACAAAAAATAACAGGACAAAACAGAGATAAATAACAGAGGTAACCTACCACTTCTCCCATTCCATGTATTTTTAAAACTGCAATACATTATTTTAAGAAAACAAGATTATTCTATGCATATAACTTGAGTTTCTCACCATTGGCATGTTTTCATGCCATCTAGCATTGATTTACTGCATTTCTTTTAAGATTTTATTTATTTGTTTGACAGAGAGAGAAACACAACTAGGGAGGGAACACAAGCAAGGGGAGTGAGAGAGGGAGAAGCAGGGTTCCCACAGAGCAGGGAACCCCATGTGGGGCTAGATCCTGGGACTCTGGGATCCTGACCTGAGTCGAAGGCAGATGCTTAACGACTGAGCCACCCAGGTGCCCCAGATTGACTGCATTTTAATAGCTTGAATAATAACTGCATTTTGTGAACTTGACTAATATCAGAATATATTCTGAGAAATTAGGCATCTGAACCATAGGATCTCTGTAATTAGAATTTTAATCAATATCAACCAATTTCACTTTTCACAAGAAAAGTTATTTTACTTCACATACCTATCTATAATGAAGAGCAGATATCCCTGTGGCTTCACCATTGCCTGATGTTATCAAGCTTACATTTTGCCAGGCTAAAACACAAAATACAGTTTTTACATACATTTAAATATGAATACACTGAACCCCTTTTTCATTTTTACTGGCTGTTAATATTTCTTTTGGGAATATCCAGATTATATCATTTGTTTATTTTCTCACTGATTTATATTGTTTTTATGGTTGTGTCTCTGCATGTACATATTCCATATTTGTTAATTTGTTAAT
>PITA01000491.1:126580-271948 GCA_004023965.1 Spilogale gracilis
TTTTTTTTTTTTTTTTTTTTTTTTTTTTTTTTTTTTTTTTTTTTTTTTTTTTTTTTTTTTTTTTTTTTTTTTTTTTTTTTTTTTTTTTTTTTTTTTTTTTTTTTTTTTTTTTTTTTTTTTTTTTTTAATTTAAGTAGAGAGCTCAGTCTTTAAGCATCTGACTCTTGGTGTAGGCTTAGGTGATGATCTCAGGGTCAAGAGATCAAGCCCTGTATAGGGCTCCTCGCTCACCAGGTAGTCTACTTCTCTCTCTCTCTCTCTCTTTCCTTTTCTCCATCCCTCCCTTCCTCCCTTCCTTCTCCCTCCTTTCATCCCCCACTTGTGCTCTTCCTTTCTCTAAAATAAACAAATAAATCTTCTAAAAATTTTAAATACAGTTGACATACAATGTTATACATTGTAAAACTCCAATTACATTAAGTGATTTGCATGGTGTGCTCACTATGATAAACATAGTTACCATCTGTCACCATACAATGCTATTACAATAATATTGAGTTTGTTGACTTTGTGGGGTTTTTAATTCCCATGAATATTTATTTTATAACTGGAAGTTTGTACCTCTTAATCCCCTTCATTTATTTCACTTGTACCCTGAATCTCTCCCCTCTGACAACCATGAATTTGTTCTCTGAATTTACGATTCTGTTCTTGTTTTTCTCCCACCAGATTTAAAAAGAATTAAAATATGATACTATCTAATGTTACTAAGGGCACAAGGCAATGATTAACAGTATTATCTGTTGATGAAAATGCAAATTGCCTTTCTGGTGGACAGTTTGTTAGTTTCTAGCAATTTAGAAAAAAAGTATACAACTTTTCCAAGAAATAATCAGATAATGCACATAAGTATTACTCAGAGACATGTTAATTGTAGTATTGTAATGGGGGGAAAAGACAAAGCAAAAATTAGTCGTTGATAAGGGAATGGTTAAAAATTAGGGTACAGGTATGTCATAGAATATTACCTAGCTATTTAAAAACACAGACAGGTGTTATAATAAGAAAAGATGACCATCATTTATTGAGAAGTGTCTGAAGTAATTTGCAGGGCTCAATGGATAGTATGATCCTTGTTCATATAGAAGAAAACAAAGAAAAGTTCATGCTAGTAGGAAACATACTGAAAAATTAACCTTAAATTGTTAAGGATGATTACTGCCAAGAAAGCTGTTGGGTTGGGTAGATATGGAAATCTATAAAGAGAGACTTTCACATTTAACTGTATACTTCTAAAATATATGAATCTTTGGATAACAAACATGTACAACTTCTTAAAAATTAAAGGGCAGGTAGAAGGTGGGCACAGTATTTTGAGATATCGGACATTTTCAGTGAAATCACTGTTTGATATAAACAAAGCTGAAAACATCTAAATTCTCTGAAAAAATAACTAGGATTTTTATCATGATACTTGAATAGGATTGAATTTTTTATGGAACTGTGATATGTGGTTTAACTATTCCTGCCATTATAGTACTAGCATAACATTCTTTCTCTAAATCAAAACTAATTAAGAACTATTTAAAGAACATTATTAGATAATAATTTTTTTAAAGATTTTATTTATTTGACAGAGAGAAACACAGCTAGAGAGGGAACACAAGCAGAGGGACTGAGAGAGGGAGAAGCAGGCTTCCTGCCGAGCAGGGTGCCCGATATGGGACTCGATCCCGGGTCTCCGGGATCATGACCTGAGCCGAAGGCAGTCGCTTAACCAACTGAGCCACCCAGGCGCCCCTAGATAATAATGTTTAATATGGTTATGACTCAGCATCAAAATGTACCCATCTAATAAGATGAAAGTTACAGAAGTTATGATTGCTTTTTATTATGCCAAGTAATATAGACTTGAGTTTGTTTCAATAACTGTGTATAAAGAGAAGCTGTCTTTTTAATTATATCATTGTTATTCTTTAGATTTTAGGTTGCTTTTGATTTTATCATGTATATATAGGATTTGTTCTTTTTTAAGAAATGGATTATTAGAGGGTGCCTGGGTGGCTCAGTCATTAAGCATCTGCCTTCGGCTCAGGTCATGATCCCAGAGTCCTGGGATCAAGTCCCGTATCAGGCTCCCTGCTTTTCTCTGTCTCACGCCCCCTGCTTATGTTCCCTCTCTAGCTGTGTTTCATGTCTGTCAAATAAATAAATAAAATCTTTTAAATTTTTTAATTAAATAAAGAAATGGATTATTACTAAAATATGTGGCTCTAGTTGGTCAAAAATACTCTTTTTGTTAGGTTCAGCTAGGAGGTCAAAGTAGGCAAGAAAAACAAATGCAGTTTGCATTGGAGAACATTTTTACCAATTATGAACTCAGTGTCAAACTAAGTATCTCTGAAAGCATGAATGAACAAATGTCTTTCCTTAACTGAACACAATCACAATCACTATGGAAAATAACGAAAAAAGAACCTAGAACTTGATGTTGTAGAACTCAGTACACTATAACTATTTTCCTATTTTCTGCAATTCCAGTTAAAAGCCCTCATAGATGTGCTATTAGATTCTAGCATGAAAGATAAATTTTGAAATTAGGCTTTATCTCAACCTATCTTGAACACTCAGTACATTTTTCCTGAACATGGTGATTGTTGAGGTAAAAAAATTCTCTAAATCGCGAACTAATTTGATATTCCTTGCACTTTATTTCATTTGTTCAAAGATTCAAAACAGGCATAGCGGTGGTAAATGCTCATCAATAAAAGGGTAGTAACATGAAAAGGTATAGTAGTAAAAGAGAAAAACCCTCTTACCATTGAAAAACTTAAAAAATGACAACTTCAAAACCTCTAACTGTCTTGCAGCTTTTATTTAGTCTAAATTTCCATTCTGGAATATCTTCCTCTGTGCTTAAAAATATATATATTTATATTTCTTACTCTTTTTTGGAATCATTTCCCTTATTGTGACCTCATAATCTATATGATCATAACCTAGATAATTTATTTCAGTATTGCTGATAATTATTGGTGATAATTATTTCAAAGAGTTGTAATGATGTCAAGGAATTATTTTTTAATAGGACATATGTGAAATGTGTATAATTTTTCATCATCTGTAATAACTTTTCAAGTAATTTGAAAACAATTCTCTAGGAATGGAAACTGTACTCAACCCAAAGGTACAAGAGTTCATTGCAATGATAATGTTATTAGCAGATTTTCATGGATAAAATGTGTCAGGTGTTAATTTGACTGATGCTCTTGAGATTTTTCTTCCCTGTTAATTCCTTTCTAGCTTCAAGATTTTAGCAATAAAGTCTAAAGTTAGTAGCAGAGCTATAGAATTCAGTTTGTTCTTTCTTTTCTGTTTCTTATACTCTACAATGATAATACGAATGACAGGAGTACTATGAGACAGGTGCTGTTAATATCCCCATTTTGAGAGGAGCAAATAGAGGCTCAGAGAGAATAAATATCAGGCCCACACAGTCACAGTACATGATGGTTCAAGAACTCAATGCAAAACTAACTGTAGAAACCCAAACCCTATGTACTATGATAGACGGCAGCACCTATTCTAACATTTCATTTCTTAATTTACACCATTTATCTCTATTTAATGTTTCTGCTTGTTTATTCCTGCCTATATAAATCTATGACATGCATTTGACACAAAGAACCTCCATTTTATCATTAATTAAACCTTTAATGCATGTGTTATATCATTAATTAAACCTTTAATGAAAGCATTAAAAAAGGAGAGGATTGTTTTGTATTTATTTGGTCACCTAGTCTAAAACTTTGAAAACAGTTCAGTAAACATGTTTCTGACCTAAGTATTTACTATTTCCTTAAAATATAAATTTCATATACTATTCAACCTTACAATTGATTTTGTTAGCTGCTAAAGAGTCTGCACGTGTGGAAAGTACAGGAAAACATAGGGTGGTGCCTTTGCCTAGTGGATGCTTATCCTCTGGATAAAAATTGTGATCTACTCTTATTTGCATAAGCTATTTCAAGTATTCTTGAATTTTAATTTGGTATTTTATTTAGAGACTTTTCATCAAACATCCCTATAAAGCATTAATAGAACGGCTTTTACAGGGGCATTCAGGGAGCATAGTAAGTGGAATCTGTTTACTGTGCTGTACCCACCATGAGTTTTTGTCCGCTATGACCATTTTTAGTTTGAAGGGTCATTGGAGACTATGCATGTGCACACAGGCACATTTGGTTGTTTAAGTGCTTCTGTATACATGCTTGTGTATACATGCTTTTTTATGGGAAAGGAGTACTGAGAAATTCCACCCAACCCAACAGAGGCTGAAGTTTCTTCAACTTAAGTTCCAGAAAAACTACAAAAATTGAAACCTGGTCCTAGGCAAATGTTCTCCTTGATGGTTTGCCCCATATTCCTGGTCAAGAGGTAGGCCTATCTTGTATTATCTATCTAAAGCTGGATTCTTACATCTATTAAGGAATTTAAAGCCTAGGAAAAATTTTTCAATATTAGAAGCCAATAAAGAAGAGAATCAATTTATTTTCATATGCGAAAAATAACCAGTGTTTTGGCCAGTAGATAAAAACATCAGTAATCAACTACATATTAAATTTTACAGTGATTGCTAAACCCAACGTTATCTTTTGTCTTGTTTTCTGGGGAAAAAAAAGCTCAGTAGCATTACATTTTACATATTAATGCCTTTATTCTGTTTGTAGTTCTAATCTTATAATCAGACATTTACACCCAGATTGGAAGTAAAAGTGAAATAACCAGAAAAATCATTTCACAAATAAGAAAATGGAGGGAAAAAAGGTTTCAAATGTAAATATTGCTGAGTTTTAGCTGCATTAGGACTAGGTTCTTCCCATTGCACCATGAATTTCAAACTTCACAGTTATTCCAAAGGACATTTTTAAACACCATTGCCTCTCATTTGGCATTGTAGACTGTTTGACTCAAGCACGGTTGAAAATGAACTAGACGAATGTTCAATAAAATTGCCAGTCATGGCACAAGATTCGCTATTGTATATCCCCAGAGACAAAGAGTGCTGTCTGCTAACGGAGTGCTCAATTAGCATTTGTTGAATAGATGAATAGAAGTGACCAGGGACTGTGATGGCTACCCACTTTTTGGAAAGACAAGCACCAGCCAACCTTCTGAGGACACTCCAGGGAAAACAGGTTACTGTATTCACTTGAAGTGGAGGAGATGCCAACATCTGCTTATCTGCCAAGGGTGCCTGCTTAAAAATAAGTTTGTGTGCATTTGCAGGAACTTGTGAGTCTCCTATTGAAAATGAACAGGAGACTGATGAGTTCCCGGGAACACCCACAAATCTTCCTACTCATTTCTACTGCTTTTCAATGGATGCATGCTATGACCAGTGCTTACCACTGTTTTCAGTGCCTCCGAGTTTTGAGTATGAATTTAATTTCTACCCAAGTGGTTCACCCAGGCAAGGGTCCTCATCAGCTTCTCATGGACATTAGTAGGTTTGCTTGATCAGCTCCTCAGGTGTTGAATCCAGGGAAGGAATGTGTTTCTTCTACACTAAGTTCTATCATTTTCGTAAATTGAGCAGTTTATAAGAACTATTTCAAATGATCCCCTCTTTTGTTTTGTAAAACCCAAATGAATGAATTAAATGAATGGATGCCAGTGTTGAAGTGAAAGGGTATCTATAGACCTTGTAGGAAAAGAAAAAATGAAAAATTGTATGCATAAATATTACATTAGTATTCCTCTAAGCATATTTTTCTGGTTATATTTTCTCAGGACTTTGTTAACTATAAATGTCAAGACTGTTTTCTAATTTTTTCTGAGAAAGTATTTTCTCTGTTCATGTTTAACATCAAATTATGTAACTTTTCATATTTCACAATTGTTCAATGGACTCATACTTAGCATCCACATTTATAGCACAGATCTGTTCTTAAACTTCTTGAAGCAGCCTTTCCTGAAACCACACAAAGTTGATTCTTTTGTTTATAGTCTGTTCGTGGTACTTCTTAACATGAGTACAATGTCAAATGTTTTCAAGGGAAGGTTAAAGTGAATGTATGAAGTTGATAAAGTATGTATGTAAGTTGATGAATGTATGCTGCATTAGGGAGGAATAGATTCTGTAACATAACTGTATCTAAAGACTTTCAAACTCATTTGGAAAAAATAAATCATGTCTAAGGATTAGATTTCAGTTAAATAGTCTATAATAATGAGTAGTAAAGTTCCTCCCAGTGTATTTCTGTACCCTTCAAATTTTTCCTTCATCAGATTCAATAAATTTAAGTACATTTTAATTAAGTACATTTAAACTCAGACAGCAAACACTTTCCTTCATTTCCATGCATTTTTTTCTAAAACTACATGCTGCTTTAATTTTTTTTATTTAAAGTCCAATTTCTATGTTATTTATGTTATTTCTCAAGGCATAAATATGGACAAATATCTAATCAATGAAAAATGTTTTTTTGGCTAGAAGTACTGTAGACCTCCTTTTTCCACTTTCATGATCTGGTATTATAGTTGTCACCTTTCCTCTCTATCTCCCTTCCCCCCCACCTCTACCCAAGATGATTGTCCTTGTAAGATAATACTGCTGCTATGGCTTATATAAAATACTTTATGGACTGTGTTCATCCTAGAGTGGCTTAGCTATGATGTGCACTCTGAAAAGTCTCTCTTAGACTATAGCAAGGTGGCATAAGTATCATCCACCAACATTGTTCTTTAATATTAGTAATAAATTACTGGCCTCTCTAACATAATATTAGGTACAGTCGGTACATAGTGCTTGAGAACCACTTTTCTGGTACATATACTTTATCCTAATGCTAACAGTTTTCTTACTGTAGGGACAAGTTATGATAGACTGTTGCCCTTAATCCAAGGTGCTAATCTGACCCTTACCTTTAATAACCTGGGAGAACAGATTTTAACTCTCTTTCCTAGACACAGATCAATAACATGAAACTTTTATGTCAGTTGACTTCAACTCAACAGACATCTATTGAACATCTGCTTTTAGCTGCTGTACCAGATTCTGGGCTAGAAATTGACAAGGATAATGTTTATAAAACAGACACATTGTTATTATAACTTTATATGTATGTGGATCTGCCTCACTCACAGTGAATCACATATTAGATTTTCTTCTTTTCTGTACCCTGCCCTACATTATCTTAATGCAATGTGGCTAACTCATTGGTGAGCATATTTTATGTGTCTGAAATATTGTATCTTTGTTATTTTAAGTCTGCATTACTTTTCCATCTTCAACCTTAATTTGAAGAAGTTCTGACTCCTGTTTTTCTATTATTCCTCTCCTCCCCTCTTTGTCTGTCTTTCAACATTCTATTTAAAGTATTATATTCATTTTATTTCTAGTCACCCAAGTGGTAACCCATGAATATATCTTAAAATAGCATGTTATCTCATAAAAGCAAAACATGTTGTTTTCTTTTCTCTCTTTTTTTTTTTTGACACTACTTAAATGTGTGCTCATTCCTTCCACTACCATTCCCTCAGCTTTAAGAGAGCTTTTCCTTAATTCAGGTTGTTTTTATTGTGATTACCATTTAAGTAAGACTTTATAAATGATCCATTTGAAAGTCCCCAATAATTATAGGCATTACAGCCATCCCCACACGTAGATCACAATTTGGTAATGGAATACCATGCTTTGATCCTTCATTTTATCATCAAGACTCACCTTACTTGAGAAAATCAACTTTAAGCAATATTGTCATTTCAAAAATAATTCTAATGGTTAAAAAAAAGCCTTAAAAGGTCAATACTAATAATGAAAATAATTTTCACTTAGGTAAGGAAATGATCTGAGGTGAAACTCTTAGGAAAAAGTACCAGCAGCAGAGGACTCTGTTTCATTAAGATTTCAGCTGCTGAAGGAAACCTTAATTTTAGGACAAGTATCTTATCCCTGGGGAGTACAAACTATTTGTGGTAAGTTTTATTATGGCCAATCCTCTCAGAAAACCAAGGCATTTATAAGGAAAGGGAACCAAAAGAAAACTCTAGGAACCCAGATTACTTTCTAATATGATCATTCCTGATCTTTAAAGATGACCTTAGCTTCATTAGCACAAATTTGGAACATCATATAGAGAAAAAAAGAAAAACAACAAAGTCTCCCTATAAAAACAGCAAATCAAAAACAAAATCAAGCAGTACATGTTTTCCTTAAAATTGGAGGAAAACAATAAAAGGAATTATGTGAATAAATATGGTATATACCCTGCAAAAATCCAGTGGCACATATTTTTTCCTGAAAGCTGAAAATCTAATTAGAACTTCATTCGTCATTGTCTTCAAATGGGAAGAAGCCCTGTCTTTTTAATTAAACCACATTAACTGAAGCTTTTCTGCGTACTATGAATTAATTGGCTCTTCCAATTGCTCTTTCTAGGAGGACTATGCCATTTAAGAACTGCCACAAACATTATTTTATTTTATTATTTTTTATAACACAGTTTTAGCTTGGATCCAATTCTTTCATCCTAATCATAAATATTGGCCAACCAGGTCTTTCAAATAAATCGAGAAATTTTACCACTTATATCAATGCTTGATCTGCTCTGCAATGAATTTCCTCCCTCTTCCGACTCCGTATTGTATTTCTGAGTTTGGCTAGCCATTGTGCCAGTAAGTTAAAAGCATGTGAATCTAGCAGAATAATCCACTTTTAGGTTTATTTGCAATTCAAACATAATTCACTGATTTGGTTAATTTATGAAATATTTCAACAAATTTAAAGGAACTCCAGGTTATTCTCTTGATTTAGATAAATGCATAAAATGACCTTTTTATTTTTCATTTACCCAATGCAGACCAAAAAAATAAAAAAATAACTTTTAAAACAAGGCTAATCTAATCACTTTCCAGTCCCTCTCCCTTGTTGCCCCACAATGAATTACCCAGATAAGAGAGTGTGCTAAGCAGGTTGAATGATGTTTCTAGGAACCTTAATGGAGTAGGATCTGGCTTAAGCAGAATTGGAAAGTCTTTGGAGTTTAGGTGTTTGTACTGACCAAAAATTCCTGTGCCTGCGTGGCACCTGGAATGCTTATCGTTTTTGTCTTATTCAGAAGTTCCACTTCCCAGGTAGCTAAGTGTAGGTATTTTACTCCTCAGATGGAGTACAACTTTATACAACTAGAGAGCCCCATTTTAATATTTTTTGTTTAGTTCAGTATCACCCAAAACTTTGAAACAATCTCCCCTAATAAAGCTATCACTTCAAGTGCACTTCTTCTGTAGATGGACTTTTATATTTGATTGCTGGCTATAAAATTTAGCTATACAACTATATAATGCCATGTGGGCTTAAGTTGTAATATATACATTTGTGGGGATAATTTTTTTGTCTTGGAAAAGACATTCTGAGTTCTGAATTGTTGACTTATTATTATCTATCTGAAATTCTAAACACAGTTAACTTATGATTTGGGAATTGTTCACAGACAGACGAATGTAGATAATTGAACATCTATTCTGGTTCTCTGAGGTACTCTCAGTATTTGTTTCTTTTAGATCACTGTTTTTAACATTTCATAACTCTATATAGAAATTGTATACTTTTTAATAGTAATGCTCCATTTGTTAACAAATCCCCAAATTGTATCCACTTATTCTGATAGTGATCATTTTGTGCTGATCAGGACCATTTGCCGATCAAATTGTAGGAACAGCTGTGATGTAGTTGGTTAATCAGACACAATTATCAAGAGTACATAATAGGCATCGTGGCTTGAATTGTATATGTCGGACACAATCCATCTTTAAAAAGAAAAGCAGACTGAGAGTTTGTGGGAGAAAAAATATTTTCAAAACAAAAACTATAGAGAAAAGTAACAGTGACAAAATAATCCTTGGTTTCTTTCTGTACTTTGTTCAACTAATTTTCATTAAGTGTCAGCTTTGGGTAAGCACCAACTGTGCCATTTACTAGGAACATACAATTGAGAACAATTGGCATGATGCTTATCTTCAATAACTTTATCTTTTGTGACTGATAAATTATAAGTTTATTAATATAATAGCTACACAATGAAACATATTAATTCTAAGATATATTATCAACATATATGCTGAAGAAAGAAATCATGTGCTATGACAGCATAGAAGGGAAAAGCCTAACTTCTTCTAGGCTGGGGTGAGGGCAGAGGACTTCCCTTAGGAAGGTATGTTTTTATCTGAGATCTGATAATTAAGTGTTAGGAGTGACTGAGTTTATAAGGATGAGAAGAATGTTCCAGTCAGAAGGAGCAATACACACAAATACCCTGAGATTAAAGCCAATCAGAACACTTAACAGCAGCAGAGGAAGACTAATGGGAATTAGAGCATAGAGAGTAAAGGGGAAAGTAAGTAGTTCCGCTTGAGTTTAGCAGGTAGATAATGGCTTCAGATAATCCAGACTCTTGTGGTCTGTTAAGGGTTTTGATCTTTGTTCTAAGAATTTGAGATGCTGTTGATGTACTGAAGACAAAGGAAAGACAATAAACCTGTTTGTGTTTAAAAAAAAAAAATCACATAGTATAAAGAACAGGCCAGAGGGAGCTAAGTATGGCTATAAGGGACCAATTGCAAGAACATTACAATAGTTTAGAAGAGGTCATGATTTAGAGATACAAATAAAGCAATGGATTCATTGGAGAGATATTTTGCAAATGAAAGTAAATTGACTTGGTTTTGGTGAATATAGGTGGTAAAGCATAGAGAGGGTAAGATGTCAATGAAATTACTAGTTTTCTGACCGAACTACTAAATTTGTCTTGTGTGTTTCTTGAGATTCAGGACAATGAAAGAAGACCAGGAGTAGAAAGGAAATCATGAGTAATGTGCTAATGATGAAAAGATTGAGAACTTCTGTTTTAGAAAAGCAGAACTGGTCTCTCAGAGCTGTCCAGTGTGCTGAAATTGAGTATCTGCTAACTTGGTTCTTCAGAAGTTTTATTACCTCCTCAGTAAATAAAATTATAATACTAACGTATTACTGGGGTTTAAAAATAATTGCCATTTGTTAAATGCATACACCATGCTAGAAATCTCACAAAACACTTCACAGTGTTCTCTCCAAACTTCTTAACAATCCTGATAAAAGTATTATCACTGCTTTGCAGATAAGCAAATGGCAGAGCTGGGGTTCAAGCCCAGGACTGTCAGACCCCAACTGTACACCTTGGAGATCTTATTCCACATCTCTTAATCTAATGTGAAAATGCTGTTAGATAAATAAGTTTTTCGAGTGGCTAAGGGAATTTAAGTTATCTCTTCTGCCCTTTAAAAGCTTTCTCCAAGAATTAAAAAAAAAAAATCATCTTTGAGGAACATTAGAAGCAACAGGTAGTTTCAGAAATTGAATTTACTCTGCATAAATAAAGTGGTTAAAGGCTTTTTAATATTGTTATTATCATCATCACCTGTGTGGAAGTTATCAGCATAGTGCTGCACTATATTAATAGTGCTGACTGCTTCAGATGTTAAGGGCTGTACAGATAGATTTAATCTGACATGCAGTTGGTGATATTAAAGTCTCAAAACCCACTGAAAATGGAAAGGTGATCCTTAACATGAAAAAAGTTTTTCAGTCATGTTAACATTTTACTCTTAAAATGCTATCAAATTAGTAAATAAAAAATTATTGTTAAAATAGCTATCAGAGGGTGCCTGGGTGGCTCAGTTGTTTAAGCTCTGCCTTCAGCTCAGGTCATGATCCTGGTGTCCTGGGATCGAGTCCTGAGTTAGGCTCCTGCCTAGCAGGGAGTCAGCTTCTCCCTCTCTCTCTATCCATCCCCCGCTCATGTGCTCTCTCTCACTTTTAAAAATGGCTCTCATATAAGTATGCTCTGAATTTCTGAAAATTAAAACTTTCTTTTTAAAGTCTTAGTACCCTTTTGATGATCTCTGAGAAGTTTAAAGCAGAATATTCTTCCAAGAGCAGAGTATAATTTCATATGCACTTATTCACATTATTCCTAGTGCCTAACCAGTGAAATCATTGGATTTTATAGCTGGCAGGAATCTTAGAGATAATTAAGTTCAGTGACATTATTTAGATACATAAGAATCAGGTAGAGTAGAAAACTGTAGCTCAAAGAAGGTAAGTGACTAATGAGAATTACATACTTAGGTTTCCTGAAGTTCAGTCCAGCTTTCTCTTTTTTATTTCTTTGTCAGTTGCTATGGCAGCAATTCCAGGATTGATTTTTCCTCAGGAATTTCAAGATCTAACAGTCTTATACATTTTACCCAGATCTGCCCACTGTGGTGATATTTAAGTAGACTAACCCTACACAAACTTAGCATGTTAGCACTGGGGGATGTGGCACTCCACAGAGATGGTTGTAGGTCAGACTGGCCATTTACAAAAGTGCCAGTGTGAGCCAATTAAAAACTAATGAGGCAAAACTGCCTCAATCAATTGGAGCTCACAGATGAGGTAAAAATGATTTGACAGTAAGGCACAAATTGCTGTGATAATTGGAAGAAACAGTGTATGGAAAGTAGCTCTGTTTGAACTTCTCTGGAAAAGATTTTTAATATACCTGATTTTCTATTGACGTGTTTTGTGGAGTTGTTTGGGAAAGTTTCTTAACTAATGTTACTCAGGGATAATGTGTGGTAGAATAGCTTCATAACTGAGCAGTACATTTACAGTCTAAATACTTTCAGTTAAGTTCAGTGTTACTGCTTATTATCCATATGACCTTGGGACGGTCACTGTATTCTGTCTGATTTATTTTTATATGTCAGAGTTTTATTTGGAGTGGAATCCCAGTGGCGCAAAAGCGAGGGAAGAAGAGAAGTAAAGGAGAGAAGGAGGCTAGTAAGCAAATATAAATTGGTGTATTATCAAGGTGGCCGCTGCTTCACAGAGAGACATAGCCAGTTGCTCATGTCATGGGACATCTTCTAAGAGGCAGTATAGATCCACTATGCCTCAGAAGAGACTATTGGATTTGAGAAGGAGGGATAGGATGTGATGCATAGGTTAGTGGCTTTTTGCTGCTTCTTATTGGCCAAGATTTACCCCATTATTTTAAATTTCTTTGATTTCCAGGTTGTGTTACCTGGCCTCTTGGGGCAGTTGTTGGGGAAGTCAGAGCCACAGTGAATCTGCTTAGGTAGAACTTGGGCAATGGAACTACTGTGATTCCTATTGGGCAGACATGATGGAAGGCATGTGGCACCTCTGTCTTCCCTCATCAGTGAGGCTGAGACATTTGGTAGTGTGAAGAGAGGAAGCTATGGCAGTGGCTGGCTGCGCCTCACTTGAGTAAGCTACCAAGGGGCTGGGGCCATGTTGGGTCAAGCAAATTTGATACAGCACAACAGCTGGCTTAAGTTCATCCTGTTTTCCTCATATTACTGATGAGGAAACTGAAATTAGAGAAACACAGTAAACTGGACAAGTCATATTAGAACAGAGACTTTGCTCAATCTCCTACACAAGATTAATACTATATTTTAGGCTTAATTCTCAGAGCTGTCTTAAGGAACAAATGCCGTTATTTATGCAAAAACATCTTGAAAACCATGGACCACTATGTACATATTATTATTGAGTAAGGAAAATGGAAATGATACTGACCATTGCTGTATTAGTCCATAGACTCATCACTTATATTAATGTGATGCATAAAATAGTAAAGACAAAGGGATTAGATATACTTGGCAGACTTAATGAGTTTTAATTTTCTAAATCAAGAATTTTTGCATCACTTGTCATCCTTCACCATCATGTTAGATTTAGTCGGTTCATGTTCTTTATTTTTACATTTCTAAAATGTTATTATTTTCAATTAGTATTGGGTATTATTCATTGTGCATGGAAATCCATTTTAGTGTATTTATTTTCTTGTTTTAGTTTTTATGGTGGAATTTTAATGAAACATTTTTATAATTGTATTCTACAAAAAGTGACTGTCTTCTAGGTACTCAGGTGCATAAATAAGTTTGAAAATTATTGAACTAAAACAGTTAGTCTTTGTAGAACATCAAAAGAGAAGGCAGACAATCCTTACTTAAATAAATTGAAGTCAAAGTAAGAGGTAGAATCTAGTTAAAAGTTTGACCAAATACAACTCTTACTTCCTAATTTTTGATTCCAGATCTTAGCCATCCAATGGATAGGTAGGGTAGGTATTCAGTCAAAACTTTCTTAGACATAAACTTTGTAGCTGAAATGGGTTTGGAGAAATAGTTTGCTTACTAGTAGAAAATGTTTATCTGCTGTTGTTACAATTAGGAAAACAAAAGATCATCTACTTTGACCACTAAATTTTGGGAGATGTTAAATCTGAATTAAGCAGAATTAATTTTTCCTTTTGTCATCGCTAATGGAATCCTAATCCTAAAGTATAAGAATATCACTTGATTTTTATTTAAAATCTTTTTTGTTACTCAGTATTTTTCCATTTAATCTGTCTTCTTTCTACATCCTGGTAAATATCTGCCTGGTTTTTACATAGGTGTAATCAAGGGGAAAACCAAGTGTACAGCTCATTAGATTCTCCTTATACATCTAGGAATTATTCATAATGCCAAGAACAAAGTATCTAGTTACTCAAAACAATATAGCTCTACTGATCTGCCAGAAAATATTTATTTGTTTACTGTGTGGCAATGTTTGTACAAAGCCCTTTGGAATTGTGTATCAAATTGTGTTGGAATCTTTTTAAAAGATTTATTTATTTGTTTGTTTGACAGAAAGAGAGAGAGAGAGAGAGAGAGAGAGAGAGAGAAAGAGAGAGAGAGAGAGATATCACAAGTAGGCAGAGAGGCAGGCATAGAGAGAGGATGAAGCAGCTTCCCTGTTGAGCTGATGCAGGCCTTGATCCCAGGACCCTGAAATAATGACCTGAGCCGAAGGCAGAGGCTTTAGCCCACTGAGCCACCAAGGTGCCCTGTGTTGGAATCTTTTTGTGGTGAATCTAGTTACACAGCTGACTCAGGCATCATAACAAGGTAACATTGCCATGAACTTGCCATCATATCTAGAATTATAGCCTATTTGAACTTGTCATTTTAAAAAAACACCATTTAATTCTGTCCTCCTATCACAGTTTCATTGTTTTTTGCTTGCATGTTTCATCTTTCCTGTTAAATGTCATCTCTTCCACTAATTTTAAAATAATAAACAAAGACAAAGAAAATAGTTTAATTCCAAAGAAAAATAATTTGTTTTCCTCTACATGTCTATTTATTTTAAGACATTACTCAAGGAAAGACTTATTAAGCATTTGATGGGTCATTCAAGTAAATGCCAAAATCTCTTTTTGGGGAAATGATTAAAACACAGTAGATACTTTATGAGGCCCATCATTTTGCCTGTAGGTGTGAAACCTGCACTAAATAACTTTTTAAGACTTTTTTTCCGGCTCTATGGGTTTATGATTTTATAAGCAAAGCATAAAATTATGATGATTTGGAAGTTAGAGGTTAAAAGCAATATTATATTACAAATCAAGAGGAAATCACCACATAATTGACCATAGTGTGGCACTCCTCTCTAGTTAAAGACATCTTGGTGTAAGACTAATCATTCATCTCCAAATAGGACAGTTTTCTTACAATAGAACATAGAAGAAACTAGAAATTATTAAGCACCTACTAGGAAGCAAGCATTCTCAAATCTTAGGAGGTAAGTACTGTTATAAACATTTTATATGCAAGAAAGTAAGGATCATAGAAATAGCACTCACCCAGTTAATATGTGTCACAACTGGGATTTGAACCTAGATCCTCCAGTCTCTCATGCTCATTTCACTTTCTCTGCACTGTTTTCAGGAAATTGTTCCTTCTACCTTATCATCTTCATGCTGCAGAGATAAAAGCCTCAGGGGTTTGAAGATGTAAATATAGTCATCATTTGGTTACAATCTGTTATAGTTGGCCATATTCTTGAGCTTAATATTTTCTGTTATATGAAAGATTTACTTTACTTCCTTTTTAGTATTTTTAATGCTGAATATATTATTGTATGCCTAAGGTACTAACACAAAAGTATGGGAAGTAAAATGTTAAAGTCTACTTTCTACTGCTACCTTTGCTTTCCCTTCTACTTCCCATTCCTATTTCCCAGATACAAACATTTTAAACAAGTTGGTATATGTTTTCTAGGGTGTTTTTGGTATGCATATATATTTTCAGTGAGTTTTTATTATGCATATTTTTCTGAAACTTAGTTTTGTTTTAAATTTGTAGATCACTAGGGGCATATCTATAAATTGCCCATACTTTAAAATATGTACATATTATTTAAATAGTATAATGATTTATATGCTATCATTAATATCTGCCTTATTTTAGTATCTATGAAATACTAAAATTTCAAACTTTTAATTCATTAATAAATGTTGTTATAAGTGTCTGTTACCATATTTTTACTAATATAAACATTTTTGTAGATGTCTACAAGAAGATTTATCAGGTTAAAATTGTTTGCCCATTTAAGTACTAACATTTCCTATAATGTACTGCAAGAAGCATCACAACTTATACTGCTAGTACTTGAGAATGAGTTCATCTCTTGCCACCATTGCCTGATAAATGTTTTAATTACTGGCAATCTGATGGATGAATTATTTTGTTACTCTTTTACTTATTTTGTAATGTTAATGAAACAAAGCAAAGTTTTTAGATACTTTTTGATCACTTCTTTTTCTTATTTATGATTTACAGGTTCAAAGAACTTGTTCGCTTTTCGATCATGTCATTTATGTTCTTATTACCTTTTGTGTGTTTTTACTTATTTTGGTTATAGACCCTGGTTCATTATATAAGCTGCAAACATTTTCTCCTCAGCAGTTGTTTATTCCAGATGACTAAAGCATAACTGCTGACCTCTCTGGGGTTAGATAACTTGGAGAACAGTATACATATAAGCCAGTACAGAAACTGTTACAATAATGGTAAGAATATTGGTCTGTGGGGATCCTGAGGAAGGATCTACAGCCTGTGGAAAATAGAGAATGCTTCACAGTGGACATGACATTAGAGGTGTGTCTTTGAGAATAAACAAGAGTTTTCTAAGAGAAGAAGTGTGATAATAAGACATCTTTGGAAGAAATATTTTGTGCATGGAACCATGTGTTTGGATAAGAATGGGAAATGAAATGGGGGTGGAACACGGCACTCTTGAGGGGGGCGGTGACAAGAAATGATGTTGAACTGTTCGGGGCCAGATTGTGATGAACTTTAAATGTTGGGATTTTGTGTGAAAGCAGTGCCTAGAGAAATTAAATGTTTAACAGTAGATAAAAAGATCGGATATGGTTTAAAGAACATGGGTGTAAATGGCAGACTATTGATCTACACTTAGAAAAACCAAATAAATTATTTGAAGACTGAAGGAGGAAATCTTGATAGAACAGGGTGATCTTTTCTGATTTTGAAATGTTTTTAAGCTCTATTGTTAAAGGTTTTATTTACCTCGTATTATAATTTTTGGTTGTGATCATGACTCATCTAGCCTTTCCTTTAAAGAAGACCTTTTTTTGGGGTCGTAAGGAGGGGAAAATTTTAAAAAAAGGCAGAGTAAAGAAAGAAACAGATTCTTCCTGCCTGGAAATGGGGCAGAGGGTGCTATGGTTTATAGTCATGGTTGCAGTAGTGAGATTTGCAATGATGATGAAGACAATGTCCAAAATCGCCAAATGCCAATCTGTGAGCTCCTTGAGGACAGAGATTGGTCATATGTTGAGTCACTGTCACCCTTGCCTAGCACACAGTTCAAACCATTGGACTTTTACTAATTTTATCAGTTCTTTCCTGCTGCTAGGTATTCCTCTATCATACAAAATTAGTCTGTAGTTTTCTTAAATACTCCATGGACACTTTGCTTCTGAATTTCACAAATGCTCTTTCCTTCACCTGGGGTACTCTTCTTATCCCTCCCACTTCTCATTCAGTCACTGGTCAACTACTTTTTCATCCATTATGACAGGAAATGGGCATTATCTCTTCTGAAATTCCTCCCTGATTGTCCAGTCCTTATTAGGTGCCTCTTCTGTAGAACCCTGTGCTAGCCCATCACTACAATTATCCCTATAGTAGAAATGTTGCCAATTTGTCAGTCTGCCCAGTGACTCTGAGCTCTTTGAAAGTGGGACATTAAATATTTCCTTTTGATTCTTAGTGTTTAGTGTACTTCCTCCCAAATAGCAGAAGCTCAAAATATTTTTGATGGATAATTAGATGTTTGTCAAACCTAAACTATATTTGAATTCTATAGTTCTAACTATGCCTAATCCTTGATAGTTATAAATATGTATTTAAGAAGTATATCAATTATATTTATCTCATATTCAACACATAGCCCTGAGTTAAAAAACAGGCATGGTCTATTATATCATCGAGTCAAGTAGGGCTAAATTCCATAAAAAGCAATTTAAAATATTATTATGTAATATAGTCACTCAAACCTTGTGAAGATTGTGAGTTGGGAACTTAAATAATATATTCCATTTCTTTCTGTCTTCATCTGTGAAATCACAGTGCCAAACAAGCTTAATTTTCAATTGCAAAATAGAATCTTCAAGATTTGGAACAGAGTCAACCCACAGGAACCAAATTATGTTTGCAGTTACTCAACTGAATTGCTCTTCCAAATATGAGATTTTCATTAATGAGGGAATAATAAGCACTGAACGTTTACATGTGTTTTTAAATACTTATGTGTTTCCTATCTTCTCATGCTTTTTCCAAAGAGGCACTTATTTCTGCTCTTGAAATAAATGGATGATTGAATTGACCTTCAAAAAAGTAGACAGTTGAGTTGGGGGGGAAATCTGAAGTATGTAAGTTATCCCCAGGCTGATAGAAAATTATCCACAATGCCATTTTCTAAGTACATTAGTAGTCCTGAAGCAGAGAAGAAAAAAGGAACCTATACATGTTCACGCACTTGCCCCCCCCCTCAACACACACTGTCCTTAGGAACCCATGAGTGAATGTATATCCCCACTTCATAATGGGACCTCAGGATATTATGATCCAAATCTTAGACTAATGATCTTCAACAGTGAGCTAAACCCATCAAATGCTGAAAAAGCTATCCCAGAATATAACATAAAATATCATTTATATGGGCTCATTCATAAAAGTTCATAGTCAACTAAAGGCATAAAGGTCACAATATGCTTTTAAAGGACAAGAGACTTTATTAACTGTAAGCAAATTTAGTAACACGAACTAGTTTAAAAATATTCCATCAAACTTCTAGGGATCATCTTTAATGGGTAAGAAAGGAATGCTTGATAATTGGGATATTATCTATTCTTATGTAAATGGATATTTTATATAAAATCCTGAAAACTTTCTCTCAAGTAAACTAGATATTCCCCTTGCAGAAATTTCAATTTGAACATTATAAGTTATAAAACAGTTTTTTAAAAATTTATTTGAGAGAGAGTGAAGGAGAGAGAGAGCACGAGTGGCAGGGGGGAGCCGGGAGAGAGGCAGAAGCCAGGAGCACAACTCAGGGCTTGATTCCAGGATGCCAAGATCATGACCTGAGCCAGGGGCAGACGTTTAGCCAACTGAGCCACCCAGGCACCCTCAACATTAGAAGTTATAAATTGGCATTTCTTGTAATTTGGGGTCAAAGGAATTGTTTAACTGTAGATGTCATGCCTATATTTCTTCATTTGATCCTTCAGAAAATTTAGAATGATTTATAACTCAAACTTCATATTGTCCATTAATATTCCTTTCCCAATAGATTTCTCAAAAACTGCAGTTATTTTGCATGTGCAGAATTATGGGACTAGGAGAAGGCCTAAGCTTTTAGA
Source organism: Spilogale gracilis (assembly GCA_004023965.1). Lineage (NCBI taxonomy): Eukaryota > Metazoa > Chordata > Mammalia > Carnivora > Mephitidae > Spilogale > Spilogale gracilis. The sequence goes on from PITA01000491.1 coordinate 146,353, forward strand.
CTAAACTCGCTTTGCAGTTTAAGTGCTTTTTGACCTTTGACACGTGACTGGCTTTTTGAGCCTCGGTTTCCACATCTTTCAGGTGAGGATTCTGTCTTCTCTCTTGTTGTCAGAAATAAATGAATTAATATAAGTACTTTGTCGGAATTGTTAAATGAAAATTCCAATCATTTTATGAGTCTCTGTAGTTTATTTTGTGTTCTCACATTGATATAAATAACACATTTTCGAATGTTTGCTCATGTTTTTTTTTTTAATTCAGAGACATAGATTATGCCAAATACTTAGCTCAGCTATTGTTAGCAATTATATTAATTGGTGAGATAAATTAATAAATTATAACTTTAGTGTTTTGATGTCATAAATTATAACTTTAATGTTTTGATGTCATTAAAATATGTGTCCTTTCATTGTGATCATCCATGGGGATTATTATTCAGTAGCAGCTTTCCTGTGAATACTTTATGATTTTCTAGTCAGAAGCCACTTTTTTTTGTTTTTTAGAGAGTGCAAGTGAAAGCACATGAGCTGGGGGGGAGACAGGAAATGAGAGAGAGAGAGAGAGAAAGAAAAAAGCAGGCTCCACAAGCAGGGCAGAGCCGGATACAGGGCTCGATCTCATGACCCTGAGTTCATGACCTGAGCCGAAATCAAAAGTTGGACACTTAACCGACTGAGCCACCCAGGCATCCCAGTCAGTAGTTTTTATATATTGATTTTCAATATTTAGGGGCAGAAGAAAGAGCTTTTGAGGGGAAAGGCAAAAACCCAACCAGTGGGAAGATCATATCTAATGTACATGCATTTTCCATTTCCTGTTCAATTTTTGTTTTGTATTATTTGACTTGCTATATTATTTTCATTCTTCTTAGCTTTCATCATGCAGAAAGGATGCAGGCTTCCTTTGGAGCTCTGCTTCCCACTCAGTTTACCAGTGGGGATTGTCATATTAGTGGTGTGATATTGTCCTTAACTACAGATGTTTCTCTCAGTTCTGCAGCTGTTTTACATCCAATCAGCAGCAGTCGTTATTTTAAATAGAGTTTATATTATACCTGCATTGTGATATTAACCCTACCTTTCCTTATGTTTCTTTTATTTTGGTTGTCTTTCTTGCATGGGTTGAAACATATAAGATATAAAACTCTAAAAATAAGGATGAATCTAACAAACAAATTGTACTACAGACTAACTTTTTGTTCAGACTTTTGAATTAGAACTAAGCTACTCCTTTAAGACTTCTGGATGGCATTTTTTCCTCTGATAAACCATTCATCAACTAGCTGGAGCCCAATTAAAAAGACTCCTCTGTTAGCTGAAATTTTCCTCCCAGTGTTAGAATAATAAGAGAATGAAGTTATCATATGAAGTTATGCTCACATTAGTGATGTCCCACAAACTGTCAAGATTTGTTTTAGTGTCAGAACACAGAAATAGCAGTCAACTTCAGAACTTATAATTGCATACAGTGTACTGTATTGTGTGATATATAAGCCAAATCCATACCGCCCTTTCCCTTTGGTCTGGAGGACTTAAAGGTTTGCTCTTCTCTTCTCTGCAACGATAGGACCTTGGACATATTTCTTTCCTTTTCCCAATGTTTTGTGATGTAGTTCCTAATTGCAAATGCAGAGCAACTTTGTATACTTCATGGTACTCTGAATTCCTTTGTTTAGGAATTGTTTTCTCCTCGAATCGTAAGCATTTGGTGAATAACTGATGCATTAGGAGTAATAAAGTTGACTGCAAATAGTAAATGTCACAAGGGCTCTAAATAACCTTTGAAAAAGACAAGGCACGGCAATGTGTTTATTCATCATGAAACAATGAACTTCACCTATTTTTGAAGTCAAATAGTGCTAGAGTTGGAAAAAATAGTGTTTTCTAATTAATCAGTGCACCAGAAAGTTAGTTCAGTCAGAACATTTCCTTCTCAGAGCATATCAGTTGTCCTTCCATAAAAAAATTGAGACCATATTTGATGGAAAAGGTGGGAGGATTTTGTTAGAATTTATCTATCTATCTATCTATCTATCTATCATTTATTTATTTATTTATTTATTTATTTTCAGTGTTCCAAGATTCATTGTTTATGCCCCACACCCAATGCTCCATGCAATACGTGCCCTCAGTACCCATCACCAGGCTCACCCATCCTCCCACCCTCTTCCCTCCAAGACCCTTAGTTTGTTTCTGAGTCCAGAGTCTCTTATGTTTTGTTTCCCTACCCGATTTACCCTACTTCCCTACTTCCTACTGTCCTCTATATTACTCCTTATGCACCTCCAGTAAGTGAAACCATGTGATACTTGACTTTCTCTACCTGGCTTATTTCACTCCGCATAATCTCTTCCAATCCGGTCCATGTTGCTACAAAAGTTGGATATTCATCCTTTCTGATGGAGGCATAATATTCCACTGTATATATGTACCACATCTTCTTTATCCATTCATCTGTTAAAGGGCACCTTGGCTCTTTCCACAGTTTGGCGATTGTGGCCATTGCTGCGATGAACATTGGGGTACATATGGCTCTTCTTTTCATTACATCTGTATCTTTGGGGTAAATACCCAGTAGTGCAATTGCAGGGTCATATGGTAGCTCTATTTTTACTTTTTTAAGGAATCTCCACACTGTTTTCCAAAGCAGTTGCACCAACTTGCATTCCCACCAACAGTATAAGAGGGTTCCCCTTTCTCCGCAGCCTCTCCAACACTTGTTTCCTGTCTTGTTAATTTTGGCCATTCTGACTGGTATAAGGTGGTATCTCAGTGTGGTTTTGATTTGAATTTCCCTAATAGCTAGTGATGATGAACATTTTTTCATGTGTCTATTAGCCATTTGTATGTCTTCTATGGAGAAGTGCCTCTTCGAGTCTCCTGCCCATTTTCTGATGTGATTATCTTCTTTTTGGATGTTGAGTTTGAGGATTTCTTTATAGATCTTCGATATTAGCCCTTCATCGGTGGAAGGATTTTTTTAAGAAGCTGTATGCAGTCTAGAGAGGGGCCTGCTTGAAGTTTCTTTGCATGCACATTCAGAAGTAAAGCAAAGCAAAGTGCCCAGCCAGCATATACACTCCCAGGTACAGAGAGAATACTTGACTTGTTTAGAGAAGGGTAACAAAAAGGATAATATTATAAAATCCACCCTGAATTGTTTCTCTAACATAATCTGATCAACTTAATTTTACATTTGGAGTAGGATGGTTATTCACAGTCACTTAGATCTTCTTAAGTTTAGTAGATCTGGTTTTAAACCTGTGTAATTCTCTAAGTTTATCTCCTCAGCCCGACTGGCATGCCTGAACCACACAGGCAAAACTGGTGTAATTTTCAAGAGATTTCGCCTGGCCCATTTTGGGACTGAATGTGACACTCTTCATTAAGATCTGAAGAGCTTTCTATAACTGCTTCTGAATTCTGCCCATATTTCAATGAGGAGATCTTACCATGCCACAGTCCTCTTGCTTCAAATTTTGTCTGTCCTGTTGCTTCCGATCTGGTGATGCCCGCTTGTTTTCACTTACTCTCTGAATATAGTGTAGACTTTTCTTTTGTACTAACTATCATATGTCTATATCTATACATGCTGTCATATGTAGTAGATGTGATATGATTCATCTCTTGACAAGCCATGGGATAACTTTTGTCTTCTATCTAGAGCAATATTACCCTGTTACCAGTGCTAACTTCTGTTCCTCCAGCATTTCTCTTTTCATGATCCTTTCCCATCACCCTCATAGGGTTAAGAGGTCTATAACTCTCTGAGGACTGGATTAAATGGCCAATCCATGTGGTCGCTATTAGCCCTATGTGCAACTTTTTCATGGTGCATATTAACCATTTTTTAATTTTTTTTTCTTCTCTGTTCCTTGAAGGCTGGGCCTATATTAGGTGTGCTTTTGTAACCCCAGCCTCTAAACAGAACCATATCTGGCACATAATAAGCATATAATAAATATCCTTGAATATATCATTTTTACAATTTTTCTTTTCATTTAATGCTTTTTCTTGGTTCAGTTGCTCAGCAAGTTTGGTTTAATTGTTGCATATGTGTTTGGTTGGAGGATGATGAGTTGGAGAATGCTTAAGCAGTAACCTTTGGTGACAGTTGTAAACTACTTGGGACTGTATATTTGTGAGTTTCTGCATAAAATAACGTTGAATGTTAACATTTGATGGTGTACTTGGAAAAAAAGGTTGAAATTCTACAGCCATGAATTGACAGATAGTATGCTTCTTAAGCAAAATTTATAGATTTTTAAAATCTATAAATAAATCTATAGATTTTTTCTTTTCATTAATTATAAATGAAACCTTTTGATTTCTTCCTGCCTTTTAGATAAATGTTATCAGTAGCATAAGCATAGATAAAGGATGGCTGATTTTAGTGATTTTACTAAAGATAGCAACTTTACTGAATATCTTCTTCCATTTTTTTATTGGTGTGATGGTTTTCAGAGTAGAATGTAACATGTGTAACATAGTGTGTGATTTTACAGTCTTCATGTTCAGAAAGGCACATGAAAAATGGTATTCATTTGAACCAGTAAGATAGAAAAACACCCAGCTTAAGGATATTTAATGATTTTTATCAAGTATAAGATTTTATGGCACACCCGGCTGGCTCAGTCAGTGGAGTGAATGACTCTTGATCTCTGGGTTATGGATTTGAGGCCCACATTGGGTGCAGACATTACTTAAAAATAAAATCTTTAAGAAATTGATATTAAAATAAAATAAAATATTAGATTTTGTGATTACAGAATTTGAAGCTAAGTAACTAAGGACATTTTTAGAGCAAATTTTCCCAGCAGCAACACTTACATATTGTGATATATAAGTGAGAATCGCATATACTTTTATTATTTATTTTACTCCTCACTTCTGACAAGTATATTAATAACCATGTCTTTTATTTTTATGAGTAGAACTCTATTTTATCATCCGGCATAATGTCATACCAGTTGTTGCATAGAAAGTCTTTTAAATGAAAATGAGTTGTTGTATAGTACAAAAAGCATACATTTAATTTTTAAACTTTGTTTACTTAATATAAATGCTTAATATTTCTTGTATTTTTCCAATGAAAATAGGGTGATGCAAAGCTAAGCATACTCTTCAACTGATTGTGAATATTGCCCTGTCTAGCTCTTCTGCTATAAGTCTATTTGAATGTCATATGAAAAGATAAGAAAATAGCTGAAAATGCACCCTCAACTCTTGGTGGTATAAGGGTACTGTTTTTATTGGTTCATAGGTACCAAGCCTTACCCAAACTGTGAAGTGCTGTGGATTTCTTTGTGAATCACCATATCTAAGCTAATGTGGTGGTGGTTTACAAAGTAATTCATAGTGCTTCACAGGTGCTTCTGCAGTTGATCTACACCTGGAAGCCTAGGATCCCTTTACTGTGCCATTGAGAACAAGTCATTTTGTATTACAAGACATAGATGGTCAAGAGATCCCTGGTAAATGTACTCTAGAGTCCTTCCATTTGGTACTTAGAGTCATTATTATCAAAGCTATGTCAAATACACCAAAAATTATGATTTCCTTACCTAAATATACATGTTTTACATAGTTGATATCTCTATCTCTCCTGTTCTTTTTTCTGAAAAGTTAATTTGTAATACTTTCTGGTTAAGAAACGTGATATATCAGAAACAGCTCCATTGAATGACTACTCCCACCTAAAATAATAAAAATGCCATTTTGAGATTTAAACATTTTAATTTTAATTGAATTATTATATGTATATTCATATGGAATTACTCTATATAAAGTACCCAGTAAATGTATTAATTAAATAATTTGACTGCTAAATGATCAGGAACTTGAAAATATCATCGTTATGTAGTACTTCTGTAAGTAACCAAGATTTAATTTTGTTCAAACCAGGAAAACATTGGTATAGGCAAAGATATGAAAACTTATACTTTATCATGGGTTATGTTAGATTAAATATACTTTGGATACTCCTTTCCATTTACTGTCTTGTGAAACCAGTCTTCTGTTGTCCCATTTTATGGTACAAAAGATTGAGCAACTTTCTCAAAGTTACAAAAGCCTCGTTACTTGCTGAGATGTTGACTAGTCATTACTTATTATTAAAATAATGAACTCTGTGGTCATTTTATTCATTAGAATTACTTAGTCTGACGAATGAATCATTAATCAAACATTTGGTGATTAACTATTTTAATAACTTAATCAGGTTCCAAATACTCATGCTGGTTTTACCATGTCCTTTTTGTTTTCAGGGCAAGAACTTAGTTATCTAAGTTCAATGGTATGACCACAAAACTTTCTTGATTACAAATACTTTTGATCTTTTATTTCTCATGAAACTTTTGCACATCAAAATGACAATGGTATAGGCTTTTGAAGTTTCTTCTGAGTTACATTGAATAAATCTATTGTATTTATTATGACTTCATTTTTGTCTTTATTTGACTTTTTTAATAGTGGGCTATGTGTATATATTCTCTGTAAAGTTGGGTGATTTGAAATAAATCATTAAGGTTTCTTTCTGTTAAGTAACAGTAAGATCAGTATATTATTTTAGACATGTATAGGACCAAAACTTTAAGTGTGCTTAAGTGTGCTTATACAAATATGATTAGAGATGCTTTACACAAGAAACACTTGCTACTCTAATTTAACTTTCAGGTGTCATACAGGTATATTATTGTAATTGTCTCTCCTTTAATTAATCAGGATTTTAATTATCATACCTTCTTTGAAAAATATGTGTCCTGTTTCTCTTAGGCTTCTGTGTTCATAAGCAAGCTCTTCAGAGCTCTGGGACTCCTTGTGCCTTCATTTAGGAGTTCTACTGCTGGTGGCTGTGGGTAGGTTTGGAAAGAAACTCAGAGGACATATTCTTGAGATTTGATTGTTCTAGAGCTCTCTGATTTTTTTTTGTGCTGTTTTGTTTTATATAAGAGGAGTACTTACAAATTTTCTTTGAGATAAATATGCTGTTTTAATGAGAATATTCATAACTGCTGATACATACATTTATAAGGAAGTCATATTTTTTCTTGAGAGAACTTTATCAGAGCTAGATGGAGTTCATTAGCACTTCTCATAATCATGTACCATTACCCTTGCGTCAGAATTTCAGTCCTCAGTTGTCTGTATTTATTAATACCTAGCAATGCTTCCTTTTTTTTTCCTTTTTCTTTTTAAGGTTCTCACAGCTTTACAAACAATAAATTAATTTGAGGTGTAGTTTTGAGTGAAACATATGTTCATAGTGGATTGATTCTCTTCTGTTAGGGGCAAACACAGCTTTAAACCCTCCTAACTTTTGTTAGCACTACATGAAAATAAAGTATTGAAAAATGAGTATAGTAGTCAGGTTTCTTCAGAAAAACAGAGCCAGGAAGATATGTGAATACATGTGTAGAGATTTACCTTAAGGAATTGGCTCACATGATTGTGGAGGTGTGACAAGTCCAAAATCTGATGGGATAGGGCAGCAGACTGGAGACTCAGGGGAGGAATGTAGTTCAAATGCAAGGCAATCTTCTGCCAGGATTCCTTCTTGCTCTGGGGAGGTCAATCTCAGTTCTGTTAAGATCTTCAACTGATGAGACAAGGCCCACCTAACTATGGAGGATAACTGCTCTACTAAAGTCCACTGATTTAAATGTTATATTTTTCTCATCTCCCAAAAAACATCATAACAAAAATCTCCAGAATAATATTTGACCAAATAACAAGGCACTATGTTACAACCAAGTTGACACATAAAATGAATCATCACTAGTAACAATATTACTTATTAATAAATTAAATTTTTAATTTTAAAGTAGAAAGCTAAGTTTTCTCTTCAGTTTTTTTATTTATTTGCCACCTATAATTCCAAGTGTGTGAACTTTAATGTATTGATATTTCATTTATTGGAAGTTCAGTTAGTTATGGACATTCCTTTGGGTCACATTTGCTTTAAAAAACATCCTTTATCTGGGAGAATAATAGAAATAATTATTTCAACCTAGGCATGTTTTACTAAATGGTTAGCTTTATCTTTTTAAGACTTACATATTTTGAATGAATGCATGAGTTTTAAAAAATATTACTTTTATGTCTTTCTCTTTCATCTTTATAGAATTCTCATTTTCTTTTGTGAATTTACAGTACTTGGTGTACCACAGGTACCAAATAAATATTTGTTGAATGAAAGAAGGAAATTTGAATATCATAATCTTTAAAAATGATTGAGCAGTGGTAAAACATTTTTAAGATTACTGGCTTGGTCTCTGATACTAGCTTTGATCTACATTATTTGGTTCTCCTAATGTAGCTATCAAACTTGTGGCAAAATTCAAATAAAAGTAAACAATCATTTCATCTAAAAATTAATTAGGGAATCACAGTATATCACAGGATATAGCATATATGGAACTCTTCTATCAAACGTGAGCGAAGTTCTTAGAACAAGGGAAGGATTTAGCCTGTTAGGAATCTATGAGTTTAAAACATTCCAGTTTATTTGAATGCTTAGTTTGGAAAGTACTTCAGCTGAATTACTCAAATTCTGAAGATATTAGCTGTGTACTAATTAGCAGTTAGTAGAATATCAACCTTTTATTTTCATGTGGGTATACTTAAGTGGTATAACTGAGCACCACTGTAATCAGTGTCCTAATTTTGTCTCCTTGAGAGACTGTACTTTAACAGCCTGTTCCCCAAATAATAATTAGAGGAATAAATTAAATCTCTGCAATTCTGCTTTAGAAAATAATGTGATGAACTATAAGCAGAAAGAATTGGGAAAAGTAAGCAACCTTAAACTCTTGAAAATAAGTCTGCTTGAGAAAAGCAACTAAGATTTGTAGAGATCTTTCTTTTACTTTTTTCAACTTTCTATTTAAATTCTATTTAGTGAACATATAGTGTAATATTGGTTTCAGGAATAGAATTTAGTGATTCATCACTTACATATGACACCCACTGCTTATCATGACAAGTGCCTTCCTTAATGCCCATCACCTATTTACCCATCCCCCACTCACCTCCTTTCATCAACCCTCAGTTTGTTCTCTGTAATTAAAAGTCTCTTATGGTTTGCCTCCCTCTCTCTTCTTTTTTCCCTTCCCCATGTTTATCTGTTTTGTTTCTTAAATTCCCCATATGAGTGAAATCATACAGTATTTGTCTCTTCCTTAGTACCATACACTCTAGCTCCATCCATATCATTACAGAGGGAAAGGCACTGTTCTTTTTGATGGCTGAGTAATATTCCATTGCATCTATCTGCCACACCTTCTTTGTTCATCAATCAATGGACTTTTGGGCTCTTTCCATAATTTGGCTATTGTTAATAATGCTTCTATAAACATTGGGGTGCATGTGTCCCATGCACCCCAATCAATTGTTTTATGTCCTTTGGGTAATGTTTCTGGGTAGTAAGGTAGTTCTATTTTTAACTTTCTGAGGAACTTCCATATTGTTTTCCAGAGTGGCTGCACCAGTTTGCATTCCCACCAGCAATGTAAGAGGGCTCCCCTTTCTCAGCATCCTCGCCAATATCTGTTGTTTCCTGAGTAAATTTAGCCATTCTGACAGGTGATGGGAAAACTGGACAGCAACAGGCAGAAGAATGAAACTGGATCACTTACATCAGACACAAAAATATATTCAAAATGGATGAAAGACCTAAATGTGAGACAGGAAGTCATCAAAATCCTAGAGGAGAACACAGGCAGCAACCTCTTTGACATCAGTCAAAGCAACTTCTTACTAGACATCTGTGGAGGCAAGGGAAACAAAAGCAAAAATGAACTATTGGGGCTTCATCAAGGTAAAAAGCTTCTGCACAGTGAAGGAAAGAGTTAACAAAATAAAAGGTTTATAATGATCTTAATTTATTCTCCAAGTACTTCCTTTATCATCTCATCTAATCTCTAAATTGAGTATTACTGCCCCATCTCCAATTAAGGACTAAAAGTGCTCTAACTTCTAAATCTCTGCTGTATAATGTGACATACTACCTACCTGCAGAACACTCATTATTCACATCCCTGAGGCTTTACCACCTGTGATGAGAAATTTCAGAATGTAATAATAATAATAATAATAATAATAAAAGCTACATTTGGAAAATATTTACCCCTACTATTTTTTAGTACCTTAATCATAACCATCCCACCACATTCCTAGCCAGATGAACCAAAATCAACATTTCAGAGTCCGTGCCATAGGACCTAAGTGGAGTGCGTTTGTTACTAGCAGGTATGATATTGGAGAGCTGAAGAGCAGAGTAGACAGAAGAAGACAGGAAACAAATGAGAATATAACACTTAGAGTATAGCAATTTCATTTACCAGACAGTGAAGAGATTGGAGCTGTAGTCGTTCCTTAGGGATAGGGAGCACATATAATATCTTGCACGGTGATGGCCTTGTATAATTTGAGAAAACTTCCCAAGTGATTCTTAGGTTTTCATCTGCTTGAGAACCACTGAACTACAATTTCATGAGGTCAAAAATCATATAAACTCTTAGAGAAGAACAGAAAAGATAACCATAAAATTAGTATGAAATGACATAAAGCTAGAGGAAGGAAATCTTTAGGACTCAGCTTAAAAAGCATCTTCTCTTCCTGAGGCAGGGTTACCATGGAAACACCACACGGGGCTGGGCCTGAGAGCCTGGGAGACAGGCTTGGAGCTCAGGTCTGAATGGAATGTGTGCGTCAAAGAGAGCATAGTATTTGATAGTGTCTATCTAGATCTGAGAATCCAGACAGCAAATAGGAGAAATATCTATAACAGTGCTTTCCAACTAAAATAGAATGTAAGCCTCAGAGGGAAGTATAAATTTCTTCGTTTAAAATTAAATTAAATTAATTTGAAACATTAAGAAAGCAAAACATAGGTGACATTAAATTTCATTCCTATATTTAATCCAATATACCCAAAATACTTTATTTCAACGAGTAACCATGTAAGAGATATTAATGGGGTATTTAACATTCTTTTGGTATTAAGTTTTCAGAATTTGATATATATTCTACATTTACAGCACATCTCAGTTTGAACTAGCCATATCCAAGGGCTCAGAGTCACCACATGGTGACCATTGCATATCTTGAGGACAAACACAATGGAGGTTTAGATTCTACACGCGAACCTCAAGCTCTTTTGTCAATTTTCCTAAATAGCCTGGCAGACTATAGCAGTTAGAAGCATGAGTTCTCAAAACAGACTGCCAGGATTTGAGTTCTGTTTCTGCTATTTAACAGCTATCTGTGTGACCTTTGGCTGGACATGTGTTCTGCCTGTGCCCTTGTTTCCTCATCTCTAAAATTGAAAAATAACATTTACCTCATATGGTTCCATTAGCATTAAATAAGTTAATATAGAACAAGGGCTTAAGTAGCACATGATAAGAGCTCAAAAAGTAGTAGTCGTGATTGTTTTCCTTGTTGTAACCTGGCATGTGAGTGCTGGATTTTCTGAAAATTTAGTTCTAAGCGCCTTTGTTTTTAGCATAATTCTCTAGGAAATTCTGTCTATGCCAATAGCTTCAAATTCCATCTCTATGACTGTAATTCACAGATTTTAACCTTGGGCTCAGACTAATCTTTTCCAAACCCAAATAGAAAATCAAATCCTAGACAGATCAACTTAGATCATTTAAAAGTATCCTAAGATCAACATATTGAAAGTAGAACTCAGAATCACTTCCCATGAATTCTGTTCCCACCCACATAAACAAACCAAAAGAAAGATGATGCTTTTCTCTCTAACGGGAGAGATTTCAGAGAGGGCTTACTGAGATCTGTACAGGGATGCAAACCTGAAGTTTAGAAATTACCCTTGATCCACTATCCCTCACCTCCCATTGCCAAACCTATTATCAGATAATCTCCTCTAAATTTCTTAAATCTATCTTCATCTTCTCCGTATTTCTACCATCAAGTCATTATCCATGCTAACATCATCTCTTCCCGGATTATTCTAATAGCCTCCTAAGTGCTTCATGATTTTTTTTTTAAGATGTCAGTCTGATTATTTCATTCCCCTTTAAAAAGCCTCAGTAATTCTCGGTAGGTTCCACAGTTAATGACCGAAATCTTTTATGTGACCTAAAATTTAGCATTGCCTGCCTCCAGCCTTTCCCAGGGCTCTAGTCACAGTGATTTACTTTCAGTTCTTTATGCTTCCTCCTGGCTTGGTCTCAGGACATTTGCAGAAGTTAATCCATCTCTTCAGTATTCTGTGCTCCCACCTGGTGCCCTAGTTAATTCCTCCTCATCAGATCGGTCATCAGATCAAAATATCACTTCGTCAGGGGCAGTATAGGGAAGCCCTGTCTGATACGTGGTTTTTCAGCACACATACCTACCTATAGATGTTTGTAACATATTTGTTTATGAAGTTATTGGTTAATATTAGCTTCCCTTACTGGACTGCAAGTTTCATGATGGAAAGGACTATTGTTTAATTAAATTAGCATCTTATTTTCAGTGAGAAATATAGTTCCTGCCACTTAGAGGATGCTCAATGTAAATTATGGAAAGATCAAGGACAAGAAAATAGTAGAAGCAAAGCGCAAAATCACCATGGAGATAAAACTGTCTTTCCTTGGGGTGCCTGGGTGGCTGAGTCGGTTAAGTGTCTGCCTTCGGCTCAGGTCATGATCCCCGGGTCCTGGGATTGAGCCCTGCCCAGCATTGGGCTCCCTGCTCAGTGAGGAGTCTGCTTCTCCCTCTGTCCCTTCCCCCAGCTCCTGTGCTCTCTCTCTCTCTCTTTCTCTCTCTTGCAAATAAAAATAAAATCTTTAAAAAAAAAAAAACCAACCATCTTTTCTTATTATAACAAAATTCTACACCCTTCAAGAGCACAGGACTGTTACTATTGAGTACTATTCCTATCACTCTTAGACATCCTGTCCCCTGAAATTGTTCTAATACGGCTGTCTCCATCCCCAAAACATAGCAAGAACATTCCTAAGCTGTATTACAACTCTTACTCTATCTCCAAATAACTGTCGAATGAATTGCTATCTCCCAGTTACCTTGTTTCCATCCTGATCAAAGTCCAAACGAGAATGCTTTAGCTCTGCCTGTGCCTAGAGCCCTCTTGTAGGGTTCGGCTGGAAAGCCAGAGTACTGCCCTAGGCAAAAAGAGTCAGAGATGGGAGGTAGGAACCAAAGAGTTGATCCCTAACGTCTGAAAGCATGCTAGCATTGCTTTAACCAAACTGGGACCTAGAGATCCAATAAATTGCATCTGGGACAGATAGTGCCTGACACAGCTGCAGGCATCTAGGGTAAAATAAACCTTTGAATGTTTTCCTCCTGTGAAAGCATAAAAAGTTAAAGGAATTGCTTGAGTGAATGTGTCTGGGGCACCTATCTTGTTACATTTTCAGTGGCATATATATAAATCATTAGCTTTGCAGCAGTGAGCGGAGAGATTTAAATATCTAAAATACATGAAAATGAATAGCATGCAATTAATTTCTGTGTATTATATAACCTGCCTGATCATTAAACATTCATGCAGCTTAAGGATAAATATGAGATACCTGCATTTTATAAAGACGAAGACCCAGATATATTGATGATAAAAGCACAGTATACATAAACAGATGGTTTCTAGTTAAGCTGCATTACTCTGCTGCCACTTCTTTTCATGACGACCAGGTTCCACCACTACTAAGGATAGCTGTTTTTAAAAGTCCCATTTGCTTGCATTCTAAATCCTGTACTGAGCTCTTTCGACTCTCCCTGGGCACTGCTGCTTTTGCAATTTTCTGCTTCCTGTTCACTTCCTTGGAAGATTTCAAATAGGCTGCATCAGGGAAATCAGGCAATTTTTTAAACCATCTTGGAAAACATGCAGTCATAAGGAAGAGTGCCCAGTAAAGAGCAACCGTTTATCAATCTAGGAAGAAAATTCAAGATTATACACCCTGGTCAGGAGCATAGGGGGATTTATGTTTTAATATCATGCACAGATCCACTGGTAGTTACACTTTGAAACAGAGCCTTGCTTAATATACACTAATTTTGGTCCTGTATTCATTTGAAAATAATTAAATTTTTTTGCACTTTTAATAGAGTTTTTTTTTTTTTTAAGCTTAAGAAGGAATTTTTTATTACTGGCTCAAGTATGTGGCTCTGTTAATTCTTTGTGCCAACAAACATAAGTTCGAATTTGCAAGTCTTGGCAACAGAGTTCCTTTTGGTACTTGACAGTATTGAAGTTCTGGATGAATATATCGACATTTATTCTTGTTTTTACTTAAGGAAATTGTCGACTGGATTTTGCCAAAAACCTGAAGCATCCTTTGATATACAAAATATAAAAGCCTAAATTCTAACTTGAGAATTTTCAAAGAACCTTATTTTTATCTACATGTATGATAAAAGCTGTGACAAATGAATACTACATACTCATTTCTATCAAAAGTCAGAAAATTATTTTGCAGCTGTTATGAAATTCTTTTTATCAATCAATGTAGTGTTTTATTTTTAGTCTATAAGCTCATCTGTGAATAACCTCAGCACAAAGACATTAACACAAAGAAATTAGCGCAATTTCTCTCAAAATACCAGTTTTGCTTCTTCATACACAGTTACGTTGCCTCATATCTGTCTAATAGTGTTGATGAGTTGGCTATTAAGAGCAGAGGTGCCACCGTCCAAGGTGTAATGCAGCTGTGGTCTTTCCCAACATTCGAAAAGTAGCAGGATTCTGCTGATCCTACCTCTGAACTTATAATTCTCCCTCTCCCTTTATCCCCTGCTCCCAGCGCTATGGGAGCTACTTCTACTCCTTATGGTGGTTTAAGCTTACATCTGGATTCTCTCCACGGTCTCCTAATTGTTCAGTGATTCCTGCCTCTCTTCACAGCACCAGAATCATATCCACAGTCTGTCATATTCCTTGTAGATGTTAATTAGTGATCATATTTTTTTTTAAGATTTTATTTATTTGACAGAGAGGGAACACAGCCAGAGAGGGAACATAAGCAGGGGGAGCGAGAGAGGGAGAAGCAGGCTTCCCGCCAAGCAGGGAGCCCGATGTGGGGCTCGATCCTGGGTCTCCGGGATCATGACCTGAGCCGAAGGCAGTCACTTAACCAACTGAGCCACCCAGGCGCCTGTACAGTGATCATGTTTTTAATATGACACTCTTTTTTTTAAGTCTTTGCAAATGCTATACCTTTTATTTCTGTAAAGTTTTTAATGCCCCAACATCTTTCACTTACATGAACACATATCCTTCACACCAACAAATCTTCTATCCATTTTCTAATGGCCAAATTTCTGTCATGTTAAACACCCACAAGGAATACTTTATTCTCTGTGGAGCTTTCCCCAATTCCCACAAAGAGAATGAATATATACTCCCTCATATAGTGCTTTGCATATGATGCCACTAAGAGTTTACACTATTGCGTAGTAATTATTTATATTTAAAAGTTTCACTTAATGGACCCATCAAGGCCAAAAGCATAACTTAGCCAATTTTGGGTCCCTGACTCATAGCATGATACTTAGTACAAAGCTGTTTAATAATATAAAGAACAGTTAACAATTTTGAGCATTTTGTCGAGTGTGCATTTAAATGTGAGTTTCTCAGTCTTGGCACTGCTGATATTTGGGGTCGGATAATTCTCTCTTTTTTTTTTTTTCTGGTTGATAGGATTTTTTTTTTTACTTTTAATTTATTTTATTTTTTCAATGTTCCAAGATTCATTGCCCATGCGCCACACCCAGTGCTCCATGCAATAGGTGCCCTCAGTACCACCACCAGGCTCTCCCATCCCCCCACCCCCTCCCTCCAAGTCCCTCAGTTTGTTTCTGTGTCCAAAGTCTCTCGTGTTTCGTTTCTCTCCCTGAATTACCCTACTTCCCATTTCCTTTCCTTCTCCTACTGTCTTCTATATTACCCTTTATGCACCACAAGTAGGTGAAACCATGTGATACTTGTATTGCCAAACTGTGGAAAGAGCCCAGGTGCCCTTCAACAGATGAATGGATACAGAAGATGTGGTACATATATACAATGGAATACTATGCCTCCATCAGAATGGGTCGGATAATTCTTGATTGTGGTGTGCTGTACTTTAGGGCACTGTAGGACATTTAGCAGAATTTCTCACCTCCTCCAAATAGATACCGGTAATTCCTTCCAAGCTGTGATGCCTAAAACACCTTCCATCATTCCCACATGCCCCTTAGGTGGGAAAAATCTCTCCTAGTTGAGAACAATTGGCTTAAACCTCATAACTATCCCATGAGACAGCCATAGATTTTTTTTCTTTTTTTTCAAGAAAGGGAATTGTGGCTTAATTTATACAGGTAAGGGGTGGGGAGACCTTGATTTAAATTCCAGATGTCTCTAGAGCATGTGTTCTTGATCACTAAGCTGTGTTGCCCTCTAAACCGTAGCTCCTGAATATTTTTACTTATTTGACAACCAGTTTCATTTCTCAATAATATGCCATTACACGAAATTTTGATTCACTTCAAGATTTGATGAGTAATGAGTCTTGAAAGGCATTGAAGTTTGTATGGGTACAAATAAGTTACAATTGTGCATTTGTGCATGACTAATGGACACCTAGAGTTTCCAGGAGTTTTTATAGGCCTCCAGCTCAACCTCTCATCGCCCAAAGGAAACTCTTCTGCATTATGTAATGCACAAGGGTGTGGAAACCACAATAATGCAAATATATTTGAAAATGATTTGTAAGAAAGTTGCCCTCTTGAAGAAAAGATAGTTTTCTAAAATGAGCACAGGACTAAGAGCTGCAAACCATAGGGCTCCAGATCTGCCACTCACCTGCTCAGTGGCCCTTTAGCCTCTGTTAGACCCAGCTTCCTCCTCTGAGTAATGGAAGCCATAATCGCAGCCCTGGTCACCAGGCACATAATTATCCATGTGCTTACTCAAGAAGACAGTGCTAGATGTATGAGGACCATTACTATTGTTTGGTAGGCTTACAGAAATTTTACTTGTTAGGCTGAGAAGGACTGTATCCTCATGAGACTGTTCGTACAGGAAAAATTGTGTAACAAACTGATAGAATTATGATACATGGAAATGACCTCTTCTACTCCATTTGGAGGCAAGAGAAAGCATCTTATTCTGCAAAGCCACCTTTAATTAGCAACATATTCGGGTCTTAATATCTAACTTGCCATCTTGAATTATTTTTTTCCAACAAGATAATACCATGGCAGTATAAATAATTTAATTATGGACATAGTACCTTTCCGAGGACAAAAGCTCAATAACCTGTCCTCATCTTAATTGAATTATGACTTTTCTTGCCTTTTAAAAATGTATTTTGGTGCCACCTCAAAACTTCTATTTGGTATTTATTAATATTTGTTAAATACATACTCTGAAGAAAAATGTAAACTCAAGATTTTCTCCCCTGGATTATTAAAGCTTTCCAGATATTGACTATCAAGAAGGTTGCAGGGTTGACCCATCCTTATAAAACATACATATTATATATACATCCATACTACATTAATCCCACAGTTTGTGGGCTATAATGAACAATTAATTTTAGCATTTAGACATTGTAAATTATTTTCCAACACTCTACTGTCCTGTCCAATCAAAGTAAGTTAAAATTAAATTACTCTGGCACACACCATTTACCTCTCTGTGTGCTGGGGGATGGTGCTGTGTAGGTACTTGTACCAATCTGTCGTCCGTTTCCTGACAGCAACTGGAAGTCAGCTTTGGAAAAATAGACCTTCATGGTTTATGGCAAATTATTTAGACTTTCTGCTAGGATAGGAGGACCTAGTATAGGAGGACCATTACTATTTTTCCTCAAGTTGATAAACTTTGGAGATATATAATGTATATGTATATGTAATATATGTATATGTAATATATATATTACAGTTATATATATGTGTATATATATGCATGTATATATGTATTTATGTATATATACATATATATACATATATATAACTGCGATTATATATACATGTACACATTTTTTATTAAAGGCATTAATTAGTTCAATGTAAATAACTAGGAGTAGTATAATTTTTCATGATTTGCTGTTCTAAGGTCCTCAAAACCTAGAAATGATGTAGGCTTCTTTCAGTAGGCTTCTCATCCTATAAATGAGAATTAGAATAACCTGTCTCATAGGTGATGTACATGGACTATATCAAATATGATTATAGTAAATAGTAGCTTCTATGTTGCTTATACGTGAAGCTGAGAAACTATAAAAGCCCTCCATCGAGTTTATAGGTTAAACTCAAAATGGTAGAGAGTATAATGACCCCCCCACAAAGATATCTGTGCCCTAATTCCCAGAATCTGAATATGTTACGTTACATGACAGAGGAATTAATGTTGCAGATGGGTATAAGGCTATTAATCAGTGCTAACTTTAAAATAGGGAGATTATCCTGGATTCCCTTAGCCGGTCAAGTGGAATCACAAGGGCCCTTACAAGTAGAAGAATTGGGCAGAAAGGACAGAGCCAGAGAGATAATAGTGTGAGAAAGACTTGAGCCAGTTGCTGGTTTTGAAGGTGGAGCAAGGGGCCATGATCCAAGGAATGCAGGCCTCTAATGGAATGGAAGCAAAGGAGTCGGTTTTGTCCTGGAGACTCCAGAAAGGAATGTAGTCTTAGCCTCACCTTGATTTTAGCCCAGTGTAATCCCTTTCAAATTTCTGACATTCAGACTGTAAGATAAAATAACTCTGTATTATTTAAGCCATGAAATTTGTGGTGATTTGTTATAAAAGCAAAGACAATTAATACACCAAGTGGCATTGGATTAGCATTTTGTTATTTGTTTTATATTGTTATAACTCAGGAGTTAAGCACTAACCTTGGGACTTATCCGTTATTTTTTTGGAGACCCTTAATGGTGCTTCTCTGGGAGCCATTCACAGAAACTGTCTGCCCTGCCTGCTTCAGGGGACTCATAATTTAGCTGGGGCCAGAAGGTGGGGAGGAGGGTGTGTGGCTGAGAAGGGGAACCTAACAAGTAAATAAAAAAAAACACATGTCATTTACTAAAATAAATATTTGCAGAGAGAAGTGTACCTAGTGACTATCCTCAAAGACACAATAAAATCTGTCTCTGACATATGTACAAAATGGGTATATTGGTGAGAATTTCCTATTTACTTGAAGTTCTTCTCTTCCCAGAACCAGACACACACTGGGTGCATCATTCAAACAAGAGCACAAAGAGGAATTTAGTTAGTCAGCATGAACTAGATTATGGCAGAGTAACAATGAGCTCTACAATGTCTGTTTATTTCTAACTCATACTCAATGTCTCCCAGCCATGGAGACCAGCAGTGTGCTCTGAAACACTGGGAAAGATGTTTTCCATCCTCTGGTACCTCATGGGTTGAGATAACAGGACAAAGATAAAGCTGAAAGTTCTCAAACCAGCAATTAACCGCTCCAGTTCTGTAGTCTGTGTGCCTGTCTACTTTTGTCCACAATTCACTGGCCAGCATTATTTACCTGGTCCAGTCCCACTGCAGGAAGCAGGTTGGGGCAGGGGCAGGGGTTACCACATAAGCCACATAGGTACCAGAATGAGAGCAGCACCATCATGGACAGCAAGCTCCCGCACCAGCCCCAGATGGACATTTCTCCCTCTTGACTCAGGTATGTCTCTTCACTTGAACCTGTACATTTATTATCATCAGAACAGAATTTTGAGATGATTACCATTGAACTACAGTTTTTTTAATTGCTGATATTATATTTTTCTACCTGGGTTACCACTATTTTGAAATTGCTGGAGGAGTGGTTCATGTAATGTGCATCATAATTATGAGAAGGGACTAGATGTAAAAAATGATATTTCTATTTCATCAAGTATCCATTAGCCCTTTGGAAACCAGAGCAGTTTGAAAAGGAAACCATAGAACCAAAATGGACCTTACAGGCACTCCCTTCATTCACACAGTAAGCATTCACTGAGCCCTTCCCATGTACCTAACAAGGTGCTAAGTGGTGAGTAATAGCACAGACCAAATAGACAAGGCCTCACCCTTCAAACTTAGTGGAAGATTTAGAAAAACAGGTCAGCAAATTACAAAACAGTGTAAATGAATACTACAATAAGGAGGAACACAGAGTGCTATGGGCACAATAACAGGTCAGGGAAATTTCCTGGCGGAATGGTGATCTGAGAGCTGAGGGATAGGTAGGAGGTAGTTCCTACCTAAAAGAGGAAGGCATGTTACAGTTGGATACAGGGTGAGGAGGGAATGAGTATGGCAAGGCTGGGGAACTAGTGATAAGTGGAAAGGCCCAGAGGCTAGAGAAACGGGAGCGTGGCATGTAGATGTCATCTACCCGCACAGAAAAATGAGTCAACTTTTAGCACTATAGAAGTCTCAGCTTCCTCTCTTAATTATGCACTATGCATCTAATTATACATCTGTGTGGGCTTAAATGTAAGGACAATGTGATGCTATTAGATCAGTTTTCAATGTCTCAGGTTAACTCTATGGATTAGAAAGGCTTCTTCATGCAATTTAGATCCTGGTTTGAATTGTAATGATAGCTTGGCACAAATGGCACGGTAGCTAACACAGGCAGTCTGGGTCTGCATGGAGTACACACAGAGCTGCAGGCTGGATTCAGGATTTCCACATGCCTGATACAGTGTTGCACTAGGGACTCTCTCACTCATAGCAGGGATCAGAAGAGGTGCCTTAGGTGTTTGCAATTTGTTAAGCAAAGTTTATTTCAGATTAAGCCCAAATTTATGCATTTTGAAATGAGAGTTACTAAACATCAGGCAGAAGTGTTTTTGCTAAGTGTATTTTAAACAAGAACTTTGAAAATGTAGGGGCTGCAAGGTATTCTTGACCAAGTTTACTTACTGGAGGTCATGGAAATGCAAGTATGAGACTCTGGCATGGATGTTGAAGGTTTGCTCCTCCCCAAATCCCCCAAATATGTTTTCTGTTTTATGCTCGGAATAGGGGAGTGGAATTAGGCAGAACTATTTTATGTACAGAGTACTTGCCTTGTGGGGCGCTTAGGTGGCTCAGTCGTTAAGTGTCTCCCTTCATCATAGGTTCTGGGTCCTGGGATGGAGCCCCATTTCATGCTCCCTGCTCAGCAGGAGGCCTGCTTCTCCCTCTCTTACTCCCCCTGCTTGTGTTCCCTCTCTAGCTGTGTTTCGCTGTGTAAAATAAATAAATAAAATCTTTACAAAAAAAAAAAAAAAAAAGAGTACTTGACTTGTGACCTGCATATCACTATTTAGATTTCCCTTTTGTGGGAAAATGCTGCAGAAACCCCTTGCAAGTCATGTTTCTCTTACTTCCTCAGTTTCCTGATCTTTCCCTACTACCTAAAAAGATTGCAATGGGGACAAGTGAAGCCAATTTGTATAAACTTAACAACAACAAAAAAGAGTGTTGTACAAATTTATAGTGGTATTTTTATTTACTATTGATCTGTAGTATGCAGAATCTGGGAGGGGTGAGTCTAGGATAATTGGTCGGGAGGTAGGGACTGAGCTTGGAGGCATCACTGGGATAAATTATTGAAAGGAAAATGGTGTCAGATTGCCTGGCAAATGGGCTAGGTGAGGGGGTTAAAAAAACCATGGGATGACACAAATGGAGTTTTGAAACGAGGAGTGTGGCAGTTGGAAGTTTATTCAACAAACATCTGAAGCACTTTCTATGAGTTAGACACTCTTCTAGGCACAGTGGGAAACACATGAATATGGATGGCTCTGTTTCTGCCATGAAGTCCTCCACTGTACAACATGAGAGGAGCATTTACAGTATAAGGTGATCCAAGTTGAAATGGAGACACTTCTAAACTGTTTTTCAAGCTCAGGGAATTGGGGGGGAGAGGAGACTATGGAAAATTTCACCCTGCAGATCAGATCAGGGATACTGGGAATAGCCCTGAGGTTTTCTGACTTCATTTTCATGAATTTGCATACTAAATAGAACTACACTATTGATAGGAGCAATCTTGGCCTTTGAAGATGAGCTAAATAAACAGCAGGAAACCATCTGCGGGGCTGGGAGATGAGGAGTTATGGAGAAGGCAGAATACAGAGAAGGAAGACATGACAGTGGCAGTGGAATTGGATTTCTTCCCCACACTTTCTTTCCTTCATTTCCCTTCATTGCTCCCCGAGGAAGGTTACTGATACCAAGGTGGCAGCATGGGAGGAAAATAGAGTAGGAATCATGATAGGGAGATGCTAGAAGAGAGCGGAAGGATAACTACAGTCAAGGCAGAAGAGATGGGTTGTATCTGCAGTGCTTAAGGAAGTTACGGTATGGCAGTAGGACTGCCTTGAAAGAAAAGATCAATGGGATGGAGAAGCGGGGGGATGGGAAGAAATGGAAGTTTCAAAGGTCATCTTTAAAATAAAATGCAGGAAGAGGTGACAGTTGCTATAAGAGAGATGTACAACATGATATCTACCTATAACACAAATAATATGAGTTTGAAGCAACATTATTAAAAATAAGCACATATGTAAGTATTTGAACAGCTTTATTGAGATATAATTCATATTCCTCATAATTCATTCATTTACAGTCTACAATGCAGTGTCTTTTGGTTTATTCATAGTTATGCAGCCATCATCAAAATTAATTTTAGATATTAGCATGGTTATTTATCCATATATCCATGTTTTTTTCATTTTGAAGAGGTAATTGGTCTTTCTGTGACCTTTCATTCTTGTGATGTTATCTTGACATATAATGATTGTAAAAAGCTTTGTAATCCTTTACTTGTTGTAACCTAGAATTCTTAAAAACCACCAGAAAGCAAGGGGCCTTGTTGAAGTATACTGTTTTTTTGTGTGTGTGTATGTTTTTTAAGATTTTATTTATTTATATGACAGAAACACAGCAAGAGAGGGAACACCAGCAGGGGGAGTGAGAGAGGGAGAAGCAGGCTTCCCACGGAGCAGGGAGTCCTATGTGAGGCTGGACTATAGTATCATGACCTGAGAGGAAGGCAGACACTTAAGGACTGAGTGAGACACCTCGACGCCCCAAAATTATACTGTTTTGTTTAGAAGCAGATCAAACAGAAAAGTTGAAGTGCATTTTAGGAAGTATGACACTGTCCATTTCAGGTGAATGATACACATTCCTCAATTATAATTATAGTGTCTTTAAAATCTTTATGGAAAAAGAAAATATGGATTTAGACAAATAACCATATATAAATATGTAAGCATTCAGGTACTAGATTTCAAAGTTGAAAGGATAATGTTCAAAGTTAAATGGGCCCATTGTAATTTTATTTTATCTTATCTATTTTATTTTATTTTAATTTATTTTATTTTATTATTTTATTTTCTCGTCTTGACATGTGACTCTTGGGAGTTTCTTCTAGAGCAGAAAAGCACTTCCAACAGAGCTGTGGGCTTGGATAGGCTCCACAGGGACAAGAAGCTTGGGAAGGAAGAAAAGATGTGATCATAACAGATAGATGAGTGCTGACATAACTGCCCATGAGTCTCACATGTAGCTTAGATGAAGTAGGTGTCATAAATTAAAACCTTGTGATTCCTGTAAAAAATCTGACATACAAGGTTGACTGGATTGGAAAAATAAATCAAGTCAAAGCATATTTCTGTGGAAGTCAGTGATGCCTGTACCTTAATGTTTTCCTTCTCTTAAACTGTGCTGGTTTCCTATTGGCAATAATACCCACCAAGGACTGTAGGTCTAGGATTGGAGTCCTGGGGGCTAGAGGTGAGTCAAAGGCGTGGGCCGCGTGGCCATATCTAGTGACTTGCACATTGCCCGCCCCTACCAGCACCCCCATGAGAGGATTCCAAGTCTTCATCCCACTGTTATTCAGCTGAGCCATGCAGCTTGTTCTGGCTATTAAAATAAATGTGGCCTGCTCCTGCCCCTTTAGAAAGAAGCTTTAAGAGTGATCACTTGGGTATGTCATTGCTCTTCTCCTTCTGCCAGGGGAGCAGTAGGGTGTATAAGGCAAGAGGTTTTTGTTTTTGTCTTTTCTTCAGCCTAGATTCTAGACTCCATGACAACTGCAGTGCTCACCAATATTCACCACACAATGTGAGTGACATGTAACCTAGTTTTTCTAAGTCATTGAAAACTGTTTTCATAGTTATTGCAGCATAAACAAAATGAATACACCTCGGATACATAGTCTAGGAACAGGGTAGTCAAATGCAGTGTAAGGAACACAGTTAGGCCCAGAGGTGGTGACTAAAAACTGGTGGGTCAGAATCTAAGCAAACTCTGAAAAAGGGAATAGGAGTAAAGGTAGAGGAGATCTGGGGGTCCCCTGATATTTACTGTGATCACAAATGAAGTCAGCAAACCCTAGCTAATGGTTACGTCTTTAACTACAGTGTTACCTGGTAGGTGAGTAGGTCATTTATAAATTAACCCCCAACCTCTACCTAACACTTCACATTCTTTCAAAAAAGGGAAATTCCCCAGAAACTGCAATAAATTCAGTACACTCAGAAGCGATTGCTCTGGAGCAGACAGGTTTATGGCAGAAAAAACATTCTAAGTAAATTAATCCCTACTGGGCCTCCAGTAACTCTGTCCCACCCATTTTGGGAGGGACTGGTTCAAACAGGGCAGAAGTAAATCACTGCAGCTTGTTCTTCAGTGGACGAAGAATCAGGCATGTTGACTACAGTGGAGAAATGAGTGAGCTGTGTAGTGTATCCTTAAAATCACAGACCGGTTGGAAACTGCCATGTGGTACTGGTATACGTCCATCTCTGGGGGCTTCTTGGATGGGACAAGAAAGGTAAATGCACGGTGAGCCTTCTGTCTATGTCTTGGTTAGAAATAGACTGATGAGCCTTGTTTGTCATTATTTCTGATGGTTTGGATATGTGTGTGTCTGATGCATCATTATTTTCTAGAATATTGTCATTACAACTAAAAATCAGTGGAAGAATTCTATACTTGTAGTAGACTAATTTAATTAGCGACACCAAGAGACATTGTGTCTTACCTTAATAAGATCCCATAAATACACAAAATGTAGCAGACAGCTGTATGCAAGCTTATTGTTCTCTGCTGAAATTCCTTATCTAAAATATTTCATTTTGTCTTATACAAATTGAAAGGTTTTAAAAAGAAAGCTAGAGAAATGACCTATTAAGTGATTTCTCAGACTATAACATCCAAAATCAAATTTAATGTAAATATTGAATACTCTTGTATGTATATAAACTATAAAATTTAAATAAAAATTAAACTCTAAGAAAGGCCACTTAATTTTTAAATGCTGCAATTAATTTTAAAATGACATCATTATCTCCTTACTCTCCCACATTGCTTTTAATTACTCCCTTTTGATTTGAAACTATTGGTTATAATTAATTTTTTGAAAAGATGTTGTATAGGAAATAGGAAACAGACAATATATAACTGTTTTACATTGGAACTTTTCAAAGGGTAATTAATTTTCACAAGACATAATAAGAAAATTTAATGAAAGGCAATTCTTATTTTATTTCCACTTTAATCCCAAAGGAAGTCTGGATGCTAAGTTACTATTTCATTGCTTTCCCAAGGTATTCAGATATTTTATTAGGGAAAAAATGAAGTCTTTCATGCCAAAAAAAAAGTGTAATAGCATATTAGAACAGTAACTATTTTCTGACCCCCAATTCAGAGAGCATCTAAACATATCATACTAGCAAGTCTATCTTTTTAATCCTTTTTCATGAGACTTACATTTCTTCCTACCCTAAGTTGTCTGTGCCTAACGAGTACGTTAAAGAGATGGAATGTGTTGGTTTGACTGTTTGAGGCAAGGGACCGCAGATATTCATAACTTTTGATGTATGGTAAGCTCTCACCATTTGTGAGTGATCTCTCCAGAGAACTTGTCAGTCCTCAGATTTCTGAATAGCTGTTTAGCATATGATTTCCTCTATAAAATAAACACATGATAATGAAGAGAGAACAATGCGGATGTGTTGAGTGGTGTCTTCTAATGCCTCTACTAGACTCTCACTAGCTCAGTGATTCAGTCTGCATACCAGCCTTGAAGTACTTATAATAATAATCCTTATCTCAGAAATGACAAATTGACTATATATCCTGGAACTTTAGGGTCCCTTCTGAAATGTAAGCTATGAATGTTAATTCTATAATGCCAAGAGTCTACTTTATTTCTTTTTGAAAATGCATATAACTGGATGGTAGATGTTTTGTGTCCAAATAGAAATTTTGGCACTGGAAAGCCTAGGTTAAGAGCTTTATTTTTCCTGGAATGTAATAAAATGTTTCCATCAGACAGTGGGGATAGGCAGTGATTTAAAAAGATCAATTCTGGTTGGAACATGAGAAGCACAGTGGTTTGTGATATTGTTTTTCAAATATCACAAATAATATGCCATACTGAATATTTTAGTTTAACATTTTATAAATAAATGCATTCGATTATACCAGAAATATAAATTTATTACCCGCAACTTTGAAAATTATCCTAATACCCTGCCATTACCACTATTCTCGTATTGAATTATTTACTTCTGTCTTTTTCCTTAGGCAAAAATATTGATTTTAAATCTAAAGTATTCATATTAAGACAGCTACGTATACCTAACATTTACTGAGATTTTATCACAAGCCACGCAAGGAAGATTTTGCAATTAACTCCATTTGAAAGAAGAGAAGGCAAAGACTTGGAGAAGTTACCTTATCTTCTCTGATTAATGTAGCCAGTAAGAAGTAGAGCCAATATTTTGAACCTAGATCTTTCTAATTCCACTATCCTATGCTTCCTTGATAACTAAGCTTAGTGAAACAATAAAAATCAGAATGTAAGCATCTTCCTTCTCCTCTACTCCTCTTCCTCTTCTCCTCTAGGTTTTGTTTTTTTGTTTATTTTATTTTTCAGTCTTTTCCTAGGTCTCTTCATTCACTGGATTATCTCTATGTTCCTTCTTTCTTTTTTCTCTCTCTCTTGAAGATTTTTTTAGTATGTTTCTTCTCTCTCACTTTCTCTTTCCTT
This sequence comes from Spilogale gracilis, assembly GCA_004023965.1. Taxonomy (NCBI): domain Eukaryota; kingdom Metazoa; phylum Chordata; class Mammalia; order Carnivora; family Mephitidae; genus Spilogale; species Spilogale gracilis. The sequence goes on from PITA01000491.1 coordinate 173,367, forward strand.
ATCGTTCATTTTTTCCTTTTTCTGTCTTTGTTCTCTCGAAGATATTTTTGGTATGTTTCTTCTCTCTTTCTCACTTTCTCTTTCCTTATCCTTTTTCATTTTTCCTTTTCTATGTTTTGGTTATTTGAAGCCTGATGTATTTATCTGTTTCTGTTACCTGGAATCATGAGATCATTAAAATTTCTGTACAAGACAAGGACAGAACAGGATATTGAACTTTTTTTTTAATATATAGAAACCCATTCCTGGTGAGGTCAGAATCATTGGGAAAAAATCCACTCTAAAAATGTAAGCTTTACCTTTAGGTTGAACTGAATGAATGACATTTTTATAGACCATAAAGATAAAATGTTGACTATTTACTATTCAACCTAGTACTATTTCTTGACCTTTGAATGTTTGTGAAGTATTTCTTATTTTAAGGTGTAGCGGACTTTCTAATTTCTAAAGATATTCCTAGGATTTGGAGGAGTTATAGCACAATAGTCTTAATCAGAATTTTTCTCCCCACTGCCATTAGTTGTTTAGTTCAGTTTCAAACTAGCATTTATCATACTCCTTAAAAAATCAGCTGATATAGCTCACTAGGAATATAGTCAAATATTAATTTCTGTCTTCTAATTGTCACATTTTTGAGAAAAATAACTCCACAAAACAGCCAAGAGGCAATAATAGACTCTTCTCTATAATTAATCCTTGTCTCATCCCAGAGTAACTTCATAGACATAAGTCAAATACCTTCAGAGAGATAGAATTAGTGTTCCCAGAGAGCTTTAGGACTTCAGAGAGATGTCTATTTAGGCCAAGAGATGACAGTTCTCAACTAAGGAGGCCACAGATAAGTATTTCAGTTAATTTGGAAGAGGAGAATATCTCATGGCTTGCTGCTTGATGAACCAGCAGAAGATCTAAAGGCATGTAGCTATTGTAAAGGAATTATCCTTAACCTCCTTAACCTTTCTATCAATAAGTTTTCCAGGGATGTGGCAGAAGTTGCTTAGGATAATCAATGAACTTACATTCTATGAATATTTTAGGACGTCCACCTTTATATAAGTGATGCCTTATTTCCCCTTCATGTGAAGATATTTCTTTGTTGTCCTGGAGAAGACAAGACAGTCTCCATTCACTTCTAGAAGTTAAATCCATGATGTTTTTCTTCTCATCCTTAATAAGTGTTTAGGAAAGTGGAATAATGGAGAAGCATCTGGCATAGTGTTTTGTGGCAAGGAGGTCTAATCAGCTATTTAGTAGTTCCACAGTTAAATTTCTGAGCCTGTTGTGAAAAACAAGATAACAATAGTACTTATCTCAGAGTTGTGAGAAATAAATAGTACAAGTATTCAAAATACATAGGCATTTTTTTTTAAAGATTTATTTATTTATTTATTTATTTTAGAGAAAGAGAGCATAGGAGCAGTGGGAGCGGCAGATGGGAAAGGAGAGAAAGAGTCCTCAAGCAGACTGCCTGCTAAGCATAGAGCTCGACATGGAACTCCATCCCAGGACCCTGAGATCATGACCTGAGCCCAAATCGATTCAGCAGCTTAACCGACTGAGCCACCCAGGTGCCCCTGTAGCCATTTTTATTACAAGTACTGCTATTGATTTATTTCAACTCAGGGACAGAATGGCCTTTCAGTCCTATAGAGTTGGCAGGAAAAAAAGCACCTTTTCCTTATCAAGCTGACAGTGGGTCCTACTTGCCATATTCTTCCTAGGAAATTGGAAAATTCCTTCACATAACCTAGTCCAGTTTTAAGGAGGGTCTGCAAGAATCAGAATTCTAAAAGAGCATGAGAAATAGGCAATGCTTTTAACTCTTGATTACATATACGTACACATATATCCACTCTTTATTTCAAACATGCCATACTACCTGGGGCAACTGGCTGGCTCAGTCAGTGGAACATGTGACTCTTGATCTCAGGGTTGTAAGTTCGACCCCACATTGGGTGTAGAGATTACTTAAAAGTAAAATATTAAAAAAAATAAACATAAAAATGCTCTACTACCAAAGCCTCATTTTTGAAATGAACTTTCTAAATGATGAAGTTTGTTTTTGTTTTGTTTTGTTTTATTTTGTTTTTCTGAAGCATGTAGTGTGGTGCCTTTGATTTTTTTCGCAGGTGGTAGACTGAGCAAAAATATTAACTACTATTTATTGAGTGGCTACTCCTTGCCTATACTCACATCAATATTTATTTATGCCCTATATCTGCAATACCCATTTGGTCTTTGGTTAAATGTCATCTTTCACCTTCTCTGACACCCTATTTAAAACTGTAATTTTCTACCCTCCAAACTCAGGTTTCCTTATCCTTTTATTCTGTTTTATATTTTCCACACCCTTGCCACTTTTTGATATATTACACATTCACTTATTCACTTGTTTATTTTTCGTACTAAAATATAAGTTCTCTGAGGAGAGAGATTTTTCCTCTCTCTTGTTCATTAAATTTGCAGTGCCTAGAACAATGCCTTGAATAGTATAGATTCTTGACAAGTGCATATATAATGAATGAATGAATAAGTATAACCTGATTTTACAGGTAAAGAAATTTGAAACAGAAACATGAGTATGAAGGTTACACAATGGGGGCGCCTAGACGTTAAGCATCTACCCTTAGCTCAGGTCATGATCCCAGGGTCCTGGGATCAAGCCCCGAATCAGACTCCCTTCTCAGTGGAAGCCTCCTTTCCTTCTCCTACTCCGCCGGCTTGTGTTCCTGCTCTCCCTGTCTCTCTCTCTGTCATATAAATAAATAAAACCTTTAACAAAAATAAAAAAAAAGAAACAAAAAAATAAATAAAATAAGGTTACACAACTATTAGATGGGGGAACCAGTGTTTTTCCATGATCTCAGGGTCCTGGGATCAAGGCCCGTGTTGGGCTCTCTGCTCAGCAAGGAGCCTGATTCCTCTGCTCTCTCTGCCTACTTGTGATCTCACTCTCTGTTAAATGAATAAAATCTTTAAAAGAAAAAGAAAAAAATAGAATGGCCAAGGACAGCCTTCCTGAAAATTTAAAATTCATATTTTTTATGAGAAATAAGGTACTATGAGAAGAGTTTGGAAAATACTTCAGACTTAAAGAATTGCACATCCCCAGACTCAGAGGTGGGAAGTAGCTTGTCCTGCTCCTTCTAAGTGAAATGACCCATTGTTTTAGATCATCATGGGAGGGTGCCTGGGTAGCTTAGTTAGATAAGCACTGGACTCTAGATTTCAGTGCAGGTCATGATCTCAGGGTCATGAGATTGAGCCTGAGTCAGGCTCTGCACCAGGTGTGGAGTCTGCCTGAGATTCTATCTCTCCTCCTTCTGCGCCTCCCCACCTCACACAAGCATGCCCGTGCTCTCTCTCTCTCTCTCTCTCTCTTTCTAAGAAGAAGAAATAAAATAAATTTAAACAATTTTAAGATAAGATCATAGTAACTGGGAAAATATATAAGATAGAGAAATAAACATGAATCAAATCAAATATGCTCCCTTCTGAGACTTTATACTACATCTTAACATGCATATGAAACTGTATCCATATCCCTCATTAAATACAACTTTTCTATAACCAGTTGAGTTGTGTTGACTAATTGATATGGCAATCTTTGACTTTAAAATGAATATGAATTAGTTTTTATTTTGTATATTTAAAAAAGAAAATTGAGTCAATGGTTTGTTAAGTCCCAAACCTCTCTTTCATGTCCTTGAAAGATTCCCAGGATCTGAATACTGACTGAGGTTGTAGTATCTGCTGGATAAAACTGCCCTGCTGAGTAAAAAAGAATGGATTGGAGTGAGTGAGACAAGAGGAGAAGCAAGGATGTCAGCAAAGGTGTTGTTGCCATGTCGGAGAAGATGTGGGTCTCAAGTTATGGTGATGTAGTAGGGATTGAAGGAAGTGAGCAGGTCAGAGATATATCTTGTTAGTAGAACTTAACAGGCTCAAGTAGAGAAAGTCAAGTATCACATGGTTTCACTTACTTGCGGTGCATCAGGGGTAATGTAGAGGACAGTAGGAGAAGGAAAGTAAATGGGTAGCAGGGTAATCCAGGGAGAGAAACGAAACAACAGAGACTTTGGACACAGAAACAAACTGAGGGACTTGGAGGGAGGGGGGTGAGGGGATGGGAGAGCCTGGTGGTGGGTACTGAGGGCACCTATTGCATAGAGCACTGGGTGTGGGGAATGGGGAATGAATCTTAGAACACTGGGAAAAAAATTAAGTAACAATAAAAAAAAAAAGAAAAAAAAAAGAAGTTTACATAGAACTTAATAGGCTCTGGGTGCCTGGGTGGCTCAGTTGATTAAGCCACTGCCTTCGGCTCAGGTCATGATCCCGGAGTCCTGGGATCGAGTCCCACATGGGCCTTTTAGTTCTGCGGGGAATCAGCTTCTCTCTGTCTGATCTTATGCCCTCTCATGGTCACTCGCTCTCTCTCAAATAAATAAATAAAATCTTTAGAAAAAAGAAACTTTAAAAAAGAAAACTTCACAGGCTCTGGTAATAGCTAATATATAGAAAAAGGAGTGAAAGAAAAGAATGAAAGATTACTAGAAGATTCTTACCTTGCTCAATTGGGAGGACAACAAAGTTATTTATAAGATTGTATAAACCAGTAGTTCTCAAACTTTTAGTCTTCAGGCATCTTTGAGTGTTAGAAATTATTGAGAATCTTCCAGAATTTTTGTTTGTGTGAATAACATATATCTATATTTACCATATTCAAAATTAAAACATTTTAGAAATATGTGTTTGTTTAGAATAAAACTAGTAAATAATTATATGTTAAAAATACATTTTATAAGGGTGTTTGTCTGGTTCGGTTGGTAAAGCATGTGACTCTTAATCTTGAGATTCTGAGTATGAGCCCTGTTTTGGGTGTAGAGATGGCTTGAAATAAATATCTTTAAAAAACACATTAAAAAATAACTATAGTCATTTTATAGAGCAAGAAAAAAATGAAAAGAGTAGCACTGTTTTATATTTTCAACAAGCTCTGTAATATTTGACCTAATAGAAGACATTTGGATTCTCATATCTGCTTCTGCATTATTCAGTCTGATCTGATAGCACATGTCATGTAGCTTTTGGAAAATACTGATGTTTTGACATGTCCTGACAGATTGGGTATGCAAAAGCAAGTGATGTCTTAATATAATTATGAAGCTAGTTTGACCTTGAGAATCCCAGGGTCCCTGGACCACACATGCCTCTAACTTAAGGTGATTGATTCACACACCTCCCCTCCTCACACTCAGTTCTCATGTTACTTCCCTTCTTCTGAACATCAGTAGTTTTGTTGAATTTTGTTTCTTTGTCCTTCTCCCAACCTTGAACTGCATTTGTAGGAAATTCTAGTGTATTTAAATTTAAACCTGGATAACTTTTCTGGAAATCCCATCTTCTAATGCTTACTTCCCACTCTGCCATTCACTGGGCTTATAGAGTTCATTAGTTTTTCCCAAATCATCCTTCTCTGGTATTTTATGACTATAGGATAATGTTTCATAGGATCAAAAGAGGACCCCTCTACTCTCTGTCTTCATATTTGATTCTCAGCATGGAGACTAGTTTGGCACAGTACCACCAGATATCCCATTATCCCAACCACATTTGTCATTGTTACTTTGTTTAGGAAACCAGTTCTATTCAGAAAGGGTAGGCTGACAACTATGAAATATTATTAACCAAGAAATCAAGCTACATTTTCAGATATTTGATTCTGTTCTTGGCAGACTGAATGTTCTGTGCACTTAGATGCATGACTTTCTAATATTCAGTCTCTTGAGAAAGCATCCTTTTATGTTTTAGCTGTTGTTTTGAACAAACAGAATAAACACAGCATAGAAAAGAACAGAAGGATATGTTTATGAAGCCTGATCTTATAGTTCAAAAAAACATCTACTATACACACAACTGTAGAAAGCATACTTTTCTTTCAAAGGATAATTTTGGCCTTTAATGGAGATCTGGTCTTTGGGTACTAAATTATAGAATTGCACAGACTTCCCCAGGGTTGGAGTACTAGTCAGTAAATTGCTTAAATGAGATTGCTGTATAGGAGGGTCCACTCACTTAAAGGATGAGCATTTTGTCCTAATTATTTCTGTTTTTTTTTTTCAAATAAGGGATAGATTCTAAAATAATGATATAAGAGTAAGAAAATCTTTGTTAAAGTTGTTACTAAATATGAAACTAAAATAAGATTTTGATTAGCTGAGAATTGACACATACCGACCTATTACATGCCTGGACTTGATATTCAGAAATTCTTGTTTCTCAGTTTGTTAGTTTCTCATTCCTATCATAGTTTTGATTGTTCCTATCATGGCCCAGTGGCTTTGGACTGTTTTCTCTTACAGAGAAGACAGTTTCTTCATTCAAGGTTTTTGTTGGTTCTCTCACTCAACCACTTTCTCATTCAGTATTTGTTGAGCATCTGCTATATTCGGGTTCTGGAAAAAGAAAAATGAAAAATAGTTGGTCCCTACTATCAAACGGATCATAAACTGATAAGGAAAAGAGGATGCAGAGTATGTAAAGTGAAGAGTGTGTTAAGTGAGGACCATAGATGGCAGGAAATCTCAACAGTCTCCATAGGAGTAGACAACATTTTAATTGGACCTTTAAATATTAATGGGATTGTAGTAGATGTGAAAGGAGAAGAGAAGGGGAAGGAATGGGAATGACCAAGAAAAAAAGAATATTCTGTACAGAAAAGATAGTGTTAATAGACTGGACAGGTACAAATGGGCTTTTATATATTCACTTAGACAGCCATCTCTCAACTCCTGTTCTGTGAAATTAAGACATTATGCAGCAAAATATATAGTATATGTTTATTAAAGCCAGTAGTATATAAAATAATCATTCACTTGTCTCTTTTCAGTCATTCAAACAGGTTTCTAAAGTCCTTCTCGATTGGAAAATTTAATGTGAGTAAACTGATTGATTCTGAAAAATAAGGATGGCTAAATTAAGTGAACCTGTGGAGTCCTCACTGATATTTCCTTATGTAATAATAAGCAGTAAACATGTTACATCAGGAAAGACAACATGTTGTTATTTTGCAGAGTATATTCTACCAATTTTCACTTAATATCTCTTGCTCAGAAGAAATTTTGCAGAAGACCCTTCCACCAAGTTTTAGTTAAGATTCCTGTGAATTCTTCTCACTTTGGGGCACATAATATATATATATATATATATATATATATATATATATATATATATATATATATATATACCAAGAAAAGCTTCTTACCTGAATTTAGTTCATGACTCCAGAAATACCAACTCTCGCCTGGCCAGTCCCGCCTCCTGCCTGCTCTTATCACTGTCTTCTTGCAGTGAAAGTGTCTTCTTTCACTTTTCTCAGTGAAAATTCACGTTAGCAATTACCATAGTAACAGACTGTCTAAACTTCCACACAGAGTGTATTCACCTATATGTTTTAAGTCTTATGAGTTAAGTATGATGACTTTTGAAAGATTTCTTGTTTCTGGGCTCAGTTTCTCTTGTTTGTTGTGAGTGGTTCCAACTATTTATTAAAAACAACCTAGATTCTATAGTCTTTAATTCCCAGCATTTTTCCAAAGTCCTTCTGAATTTAAATCTGCCTTCGATAGATCTGAGTTCAGTCTTATTAGTGTCAAAACCTTTTTTTTAATCTATGTAATCAATTAGTCAGTCATCTACCATATGTTCAGTATTGGAGTAGGCGTGCAAGGGATACAAAAGAATTAGGGGGAAAAAGTTCTATATCAAGGAGGTTATAATTGTGCAGGCTAAGTCAGTACAAAATGAACCTTAAATTATGAAATGTAATCTATGAATGCAGTAGAAGAAAGGGGAACCAGTAAAAGTTAGATAAGGCAGGCTTTGAGTTCGGTTTGGAAGGGTAGAATAAAATGTCTGAGGGTGGTGAGCTCTTGCACGTAGTCTTGTCTTAAATGGAAAAGGTATTTTCTTTCCATTCTTTTTTATATCCTGTTGCTGAAACTTGACTTTACTCATTCATTTCCAGAGCTCTACATTTTAATTATTTTCTTCTAACCTCTGGAAAACCATGGAAAAATAACACACTATGAATATTCAGCATTCCGAAGTGTTTCATAAACACACATTCACACTTACACATTGATTGTGGCGAAGACTGAAACCTTTGCTTTGAAAGCAGAGAATTCAGTGGTATTCAGATAGAAATACTACTTTGGCATCTCAATTTTATTTTCCATCTCTCAGAGTTAGGTTTCTTTACATATTTTCATTTTTTTAAATTGCTACAGATGATTGGCAAGGATGCAAACTTACTTTTGAATAGGTAGCAAACTAAATCAGAGTCTGTAGTCAATGCGAAGAATTCTTTGCAGCCTATCCAACGGAAACTGGGATGATGCAGTAGATCATGGAGTACTATGTACAGGACAACTTCTAAAAGGAACTGAGAAGGAAGGTTTTGGAATAATAGATCCTTGATTCTAGGATTAAAAACCCCTATGCAAAAGAAAATAAGAATTAAATGTATGGCTCACTACAAAAGGACATATCTGCATTTTTGTGTAAGATTGGTTAGCACAGGGGCGCCTGGGTGGCTGAGTTGGTTAAGCGACTGCCTTCGGCTCAGGTCATGATCCCGGAGACCTGGGATCAAGCCCTGCATCGGGCTCCCTGCTCAGCAGGAAGCCTGCTTCTCCCTCTCTCACTCCCCCCTTATGTTCCCTCTCTGGCTGTGTTTCTCTCTGTCAAATAAATTAAATCTTTACAAAAAAAAAGATTGGTTAGCACATGCATACTCTCACAGTCCACAGTGGAACTGAACTGTAGCATCCCATCTCCACCTTGGGGGAAGAGGTTGGGGTTTCCAACAGTTTCAGTTATAAATATAAAAAAACACTCAGTTATCTATGTTTGTGGTTGTGAAAAAGGTGCTCACACGGAAAGACCAGCCAGATCATTGCAAGCTGGTTTATTATCTTTGTCACTGAAAGATGGACTCCTCCAGTGAGCCAATAGTATAAGAGAGAGAGACTGGATAGCCCTGTAAACAAATAGTTAGAAAGAAATGTAATAGGTCCTCTACTCAAGACATGAATCATTGCTAATGAAAAGGGAGTTCCTCTGTCAGTAGAATACAGTGAAAGCTTAATGCAGGCAGCACCATTTGCCTTACAGTTCTTTGGGTGGATGGGAAGAAAGTAAGTGCAGGAATATTAAAAGAGCATGGCTGAAATCAGTATTCTTACATGGAAACTTTTTTGTCTTTTTTGGAATTATGTGAGATGTGACTCACATAATAATAATAATAATAATAATAATAATAATTATTATTATTATTATTATGTGTGTGTGTGTGTGTGTGTGTGTGTGTGTGTGTGTGTGTGTGTAGCAATGTGAGCCAGTAGCTTATTTTCTGGAACAACCCTGTGAGGAAGGCAGGGAGGTTCATATCATCCCAAAACACCCCTCTTAAGGAAGATCAGAGTTCTGTGATATTGTAGGGCAGATAAGACAAAATATATGCTTAATAAAATAATCTACCCTCTCTATTAGCTCTGGAATTTTACCGAACTAAGTTGTATCATAGGTCAAAGTTCCACACAACATTAATTTTGTCTTTAAGTTTCAATCAAAATTATAATTTGGGGGTGCCTGGGTGGCTCAGTCATTAAGCCTCTGCCTTCAGCTCAGGTCATGATCCCAGAGTCCCGGGATCAAGCCCCTCCTGGGGCTCTCTGCTCTGAAGGAAGCCTGCTTCTCCCTCTCTCACTCCCCCTCTTTGTGTTCCCTCTCTTGCTGTGCTTCTCTCTGTCAAATAATTAAATAAAATCTTTTAAAAAATTATAATTTGAACAAATGCTATAAGATTTTTATAAAATTAGAAAAGGCTGCATAAAGAAAAATGTCATCAGCAATGATGACTTAGTGTGCAAAACAATGCATTTGTTTTCATTTTGTCAGATAAATATAAAAGGAAATGCTAATAAGGATGAGTTTTCTTTTAACAAATTGACAATTCCAGCTGCTTTTCTTTATTGATATTAATTTACCACTAAATTAAAAATAATTTCCAAAAAATCAAATCCAAATTAACTAAAAGATTTTCACTTAACATGAGTGAGTCAAAGAATTCTGAAAGTAAATGAGAATTTTAAAAAAAGTATATACATGCAAATGTCATGAGACCTCTCTTTTATATGCTTCTTTCAAGTCTGGTGCCCCGGATTCTGATCCTTGCCAGAAGGGAGGTGGATGGGGGTGGATGGGTGAAATGGATAAAGGGGATTAAAAGTACCCTTATTTTGATGAGCATTGAGAAATGTATAGAATTGTCAAATCATTATATTGTACAGCTGAAGCTAATATAATTCTGTATATTAATTATACTTGAGTAAAAATAAGTAAAAAGATTATAAGAAAACCAACGCAAACTTCTTAGCCAGTGATTACAAGTCATCCACAGTCTGCCGCCAATCAATTTTCACTGCTGTATCCTCTATTATTCTCCTCTGCCTTGCCCCAACCCACTCCTCCAGTGCTAAACCTCTATGAGATTGTCCTCATTCCCAGAATGAACTTTCATGACTCCCCACCCCGTCTTCCATCATTCCAGGAGACAAGCATTTCCTATGATGTTCATTTGTTGAAATGTTGTTTATCCCTCAAGGCCTTGTAAAATGTCCCTTCTCTCATCTATTCCAGGCCAAATTTGTCATTCTCTCAACTGTAGATTTGCCATACTCTGTTTTTTTTTCCCTCTATTATAACAATGGGGACTTCTATCCTAGATTTTATTGTTAAGTTCTGATTTCTAGGAATCTGCTGTCAGATAGTGTTTCACTAGATTTGGTTCTGAATGTATGTTTCTGATGATTATGGCATTTATGTTATGCCTGATACATTTAAAGTATATATACAACTGCTTTCCTACCCTCCTAATTGTATCTTCTGGAAAAAAGCAGCATACAAATAAATCAAATACTGTCTTTCCCTTTTTATCCCCCAAATGTAATCGGAATGGTGACTCAGGCCAAATATCTGTCTCTCCTATTCTGTCTGTTGGTCTGTCTCTGTCTCTGCCTCTGTCTGGGTCAGGGTTTTTCTGTTTCTCTTCTCTCCTAATGTTCTTGATAGTTTCTAGTCCCATTCATATGCAAAGTAGGAACTCAGTAAGTAGGTGTTAAATTGAAATGATCAAATTGGAAAAAAAAGCCTAGCTGGTTGAATTACTCCAGTGATAATGTCTCTGAGCTTCTTCTGTGAAGAAAGCTGGGTGATTACAGAAAGGGTGAGGGGAGGTCCTGGCCTGTGTCATGCCAGTGGACAGGTGCTGAGAACAGTATCTGGCCCCTGGCAAAAGTTCTGTGTCATTATTTGAAGGCAGTTATCAGGCTGTCTTCCTCTGTAGGTTAAGCATTCTCTTGTGACATGATTTCCAGACCCCTTGCTCTGCTTTATGTCTTCCTCTAGCTTATTTCTGACTCACTAATGTTCTTCTAAGAATAGGATAACCTCATTTGGTCACAGATTCTTGGTATATGTGTTTAATCAATCCAGAGTGTGGTGAGAATTTAGATGGTAAAGAAAACAAAAAAAAGACTTTCCCTTCCCCTCCCATCAAAAGCTAATCTGTAACTAAAATTTTATCTCTTCCTTCAATTGAAAACATAGGCAACAAAGGGCAGGAGGATTAGCAATACTTGTGATTTTGTAACTAACAGCAATCACAGATACTTTTATATCACATTACAGTTTTTATAAATATTTGAAATTTTTGTAAGCTCATCTCTATTTCAAAATTAATTTTTGGCATTGTATCCACAGCTAGATTATATATGAATATATCAGTTTTTTAATATTTTGATAATAAATTTTAATATAATTCCTTTTATAGTCCTCTATATTTTATTTTGTTCACTTAAAACCATTATTCCAAGAAGAATTACACTTAACCAGACTGCCAAATGGTATGGAAATGGGTAAAAATCATGGTGTAGTAGTAGAGCTCATGGATAAGAATATAACATTTACTTCCATTAATGCAAACTTAGACTACATTTCCTTTATCATTTAATCATTATAAAAATAATATATATTTATAGCTTTATATGGTTGAGGGGCTTACAACAATGCAATATCCAAGTCACCCAACCCCACCCACTCCCCAAAGGTATTGACTGTACATACTCTAAAATATATATAGATCCAGATCTAGAGAGATATGGTTATTCAAGTGGTGGAAAAATCTCCCTTTTCCCTTCTAGGTGTTTTGGCTGGTCTAATAATTGAATTGACATAAGACATTACCAGGAGAAAAACAAATTTAACTTCTTAGGTATGAGAGCCCATAAAAAATATGCGATCCAAAGGCAGTTAGAGAATTGAGGCTAATGTGCCATAAGGAATGATGTAGGGAGGGCCCTCTTTAAAGTGAGAGGAGGACAATTTACAGAAAGATTACAGCAGATGTTTGGTCATCAGGTGTTTGTCCTGCCATGCAGGTAGATTTTTTTAGATTAAAAAAATATATAATAATAATATCTCTGGTAATAACTTCTGTTCTAGGCTAGATCCCCACCACCACCGTCTAATTCTTTTAGGCAGTTAAGGGAGAAGCCACCATTTTTCATAAGACTGCTGGTCTCGATTGGTTCCAGCTCAAAATAATCCATGTGCCAAAGTGGCACCTTTTTGGGTGGCATGTATGTTTTAAATGTATACTGTCACACACAATCCACATTTTCTTACACATACTGCTCCAGCTCTGTGCTGAATTTATTTATTTACTTATTTATTTTTTTTATTTTTACTAAAAATTTTTTTTTCCAATGTTCCAAGATTCATTCCCCATTCCCCACACCCAGTGCTCCACGCTTTAGGTGTCCCCAGTACCCACCACCAGGCTCTCCCATCCCTCTACCCCCCTCCCTCCAAGTCCCTCAGTTTGTTTCTGTGTGCTGACTTTTAAATAGCCAAGTCCTACTCTTAGCTTAAGCTGGTTTTGTGGTCAAGACACTTTCCAAGGGTTTTCATGTTTATTATCATTAAACTCTATTTTCTTCCATTATAAATTAAGTCACTGTTCTGATCTAAACATTATTTTGGCACAGAATTTAAAAAAAATTAAGATTTTATGTATTTATTTGAAGGAGAGAGAAAGAGAGAAAGAACACAAGCCGGGGGAGTGAGGAGGGGAAGGGAGAAGCAGACTCCCCACTGATCAGGGGGCCTGACATGGGTCAGGACCCTGAGATCATGACCTGAGCCAAAGGCAGAGGCTTTAACCCACTGAGTCACCCAGGAATCCCCAGAATTGTTTTTTAAATTTATCACGACTAATTTTAATCTTTCAAATTTTGTTAGATTGCCATAGCCTAATCCAGTCTTTTAGAATTCTAAATATGCTTTCCACCATACTAGTTATCACTCTTATCTTTGTGTAATTGTCCAAAGTTCTTAAGTCATTCAACAACCATGTATTGACTGGCCATTATTTGTCAGGTACTCTTCTAAATACTGAACATGTATTTATTCATTTAGCCCTTCAAACATCTTTCTGAGATGGATTCTGTTATAATCTCCATTTTAAAAAGAAGAAACAGGGACAGAGAGCTTAAGAAACTTGCCCAAAGTTTATAGCTTGTAAGCTCCTAGCTCTGAATATAAATGAACATATGTCAGGCCAAAGAGTGGATGAAATTATTGGGTACAACTAGAAACTGAATAGGAGGTCAGGGCAGCGGACTTAAAGTCACTATATGGAGGAGGGATTCAATAGAGTACACCAAGCAAGAGTGAGCTCATTATCCCCGGTTGCAGTTAACAAGCCCCCAGATAACTGCCTATCGTGCATGTTTTGAAGATATTTCTGTGGGGCACCTGGGTAGTGCATTTTGTTAGGCATCTGTCTCTTGGTTTGGCTCAGGTCATGATCTCAGGGTCTTAGAATCAAGCCCTGGGTCAGGCTTGGTGCTCAGTGTGGATTAATCTCTACTTAAGATTCTCTCTCCCTCTCCTTCTGCCCCTCCCACTCATGGTGTCTCTCTCTCTCCCTCTCAAATAAAAATCATTTTATAAAAAATGAGGGATTTTATTTCTGCTTTAGCACAAAGACTGGGTAGATAACCCTTAGGTCTCTTTCTACTCCAGAGTTCTATTGGGTTGAGTCAGCTAAATACCTTGACTTCTTTTTCCTAGCATCATTTTCATATCCTGTGCCCCTAATCCTTACTGTTTTAATAAATTGTTTTTTGGGTTTTTTTTTGTTTTTTTGTTTTGTTTTGTTTTAAGATTTTTATTTGACAGAGAGAAACACAGCCAGAGAGGGAACACAAGCAGGGAGAGTGAGAGAGGGAGAAGCAGGCTTCCCGCCAAGCAGGGAGCCCGATGTGGGACTCGATCCCGGGTCTCCGGGATCATGACCTGAGCCGAAGGCATTCGCCTAACCAACTGAGCCACCCAGGCGTCCCATAAATTGTTTTTAAAAAGATTTCAATTTCTGTCAGTAGAATTGGCTAATTAAAGAAATCATAGTTTTTGTCCATTTTAACCATGAACCTTGAACCATGAATCATAGGAAATGGCATTGGGACTTTGTTAAAACAAAAAAACTTAAAAGTGAATTTCCTCACACAAGTAATCATGACATCCACATCACTTTGAAACCAAGTTTCAAAAGTGCTTCAGTGGAGAAGAATTCTGTCAGGTCCATCATATTTGCTTCTCCCTCCTGCTAGAGCCCCATGGTTGTCCTATCACTGTATTCCACCTCCAAATCTTGCAAGTGTGTGGATCATACCTTAGACATGTATTTATGACCTTGTTCTACATCTTTCCCTTGGCCACCTTAATGCTAATGCGAAGAAAATAAGAGGGAACATCAGTCAAAGAAATGGAGTTTGTTGCTTACTTTCAGACTGACTTCCTGGCACTCATTTGGCCTGCCACGTTGTCCTCTGCCCCTGGACATGGATGCCAGTGTTTATTACCAGTATTGAATTGGTCATCTGTCCAATTTTATTATCACTGAAATAGCCAGCAATAATCCAAACCAGATTTTCTTTGTGCTGGAACATAATCAACAACACCAAGGCTTTTGGCAGGCCTGTGGTGCTTTCTGCAGTTTTCCTCCCCTGAATTCAACAGATTCCCACTTTCAGCCCCCAGGAGGGGGACAGGAAAAGTCTGGCTTACTGGAGCAGAGAGCTGTTGACTGCGGAAGAGGATACATCTCATTGCTTTACAGTCCTGACCAGCTCGCTCTTCTCTATAGAGCAAGAGGTATTGTCTCTTCTCATTTTCAAATGCCTTCCAGTTATTATACAAAGGTCTCACTGTAACAGCTAAAATGATGGTGATATTTATGGCACTGGAGACAATGAAATCACTCCTAAGTGACCATCAGGCAGGACACTAATACATGTTCGTGTGGCCATGTAGGTTATTCATACCCAGAGGCTGTTCTGATTAGTTAGTGTTATTTTGATAGTTCAGAGCTCCCATTTGCCTTTAGATATCACTACCAACCACCTAAATTTAGTTTCTGTTGAGGCAGCTAGATCCCCATTCAGCCCTGTAGCTTTATGCCTTAACATAATGCAAAATAATATTGAGACTCTTGGGCTAAGAGAAATCATAGGAAATGGCATTAATGTATGACCTACGCATGCCATGACAATCCATCAATGCCATGTTTCATTTTACTCAAAGGTAGAACTGTTTACAGTAATTTTATTGGCTCCAAAATAATTTCCCCAAGTTCTTCCCAGACTTTTCCCATTCAACGGAGCAGTTTTCAGAAGAGGCAGTGTGACCACAACCTTTCACTTCTAGTCAAGTGATTTTTTTTCCTGCCTTCTTTGTGGGTACTGCTGTTCTTCTGTTATCCTCAACATTTCTTAAATATTGATCTAAATACCTTGGGCTAGACATCTAGGTGCTTGTATCCATTTTTCATGTTTATTACTAGTAGATTAGGAAGCAAATATTCAAGGTTGCATAGCATGGATACATTTCCTTGGCACACATGTTAAGTCAAGACATCATCATTAAGTCCATCAAGAAATACAGACTAGAGGGGCGCCTGGGTGGCTCAGTTGGTTGAGCAACTGCCTTCAGCTCAGGTCATGATCCCGGAGACCCGGGATCGAGTCCCACATCGGGCTCCCTGCTCGGCGGGAAGCCTGCTTCTCCCTCTCTCACTCCCTCTGCTTGTGTTCCCTCTCTCGCTGTGTTTCTCTGTGTCAAATAAATAAAATCTTAAAAAAAAAAAAAAAGAAATACAGACTAGAGAAGTGATGATAACTAAATGCTGTACCAGCTATAATTCCCAGACCATGGTACAGAAGTTGAAAGATAAGAATATTCTGCCAGTTCCACTGAAGCCATACAAATTTTTCACCACTTTCTCTTCCTTCTTCCTCAGAAAACTACATTATTTTTATTCTTTTATCCACTAATGAGCTCATTCTTCCAAAATACATATTCAAATAAAACTATCAGGTTAAACTGATTACTGGGTATTATCTTTTATTAATTTGACTTTTAACATCAACTAAAACTTTCACACAAGTTGGATGAAATGGTGTCTCTTCAGTTGAAGTTAGAAAAGGACAACATGTCTTTGAAATGCTTTGGCATTGAGAAATCAAAACAGATTAACTTTGTTTAAGAGATGGAATAGGTGATAGAAATTTTCTGTGCATGGGAACATTGCTGCTTTTAAAATTATAGTTTAAAATCATCCAAGTAGTGAAAAAATATTTTTTTAAATCCAATACAGAAATGCCCTTTTAGGTCTGATGCTTGGTTTGTGATTAAAGAAAGAATGCATCTGGGTATTGTGCATGATGAAAATTAATGTGCTTTCTTTTCTTTTTCTGGCTTTGTATTGTTTAATTCTGGAATCTGTAGAGTCCATTTATAACAAAAAAGAAGTATCTGGGGCGCCTGGGTGGCTCAGTGGGTTAAAGCCTGTGCCTTCAGCTCAGGTCATGATCTCAGGGTACTGGGATCAAGGCCCACATCGGGCTCTCTGCTCAGCAGGGAACCTGCTTCCTCCTCTGTCTCTGCCTGCCTCTCTGCCTA
This sequence comes from Spilogale gracilis, assembly GCA_004023965.1. Lineage (NCBI taxonomy): Eukaryota > Metazoa > Chordata > Mammalia > Carnivora > Mephitidae > Spilogale > Spilogale gracilis. The sequence continues at coordinate 190,455 of PITA01000491.1, forward strand.
CTTGTGATCTCTCCTTGTCAAATAAATAAATAAAATCTTAAAAAGAAGAAGAAGATGAAGAAGAAGAAGAAGAAAAAGAAGAAGAAGAAGAAGAAGAAGTAGTAGTAGTAGTAGTAGTAGTAGCAGCTATAGGGGCACCTGGATGGCTCAGTCCATTAAGTGTCTGCTTTCTGTTCAGGTCATGATCTCGGCCTCCTGGAGTTGAGCCCTGTGTCAGACTCCCTGCTCACTGGAGTGTCTGCTTCTCATTCTCCTTCTGCCCCCTCCAAACCCCCTGCACATGCACTTCCTCTTATTCTCTGTCAAAGAAATAAAATATTTTTTAAAAAGAAATATCTATAAGCTGATTATATTTTGAATGTGTATTTATTTAAAACTATTAAAAGATCCCTACCATAGGTAAAATTCAGTTAAAGAAATAAAAAAACATGGAAACCATTTTGGATATTGGGGGGGATGAACTTACAAACCAGTGTGAAGAAATCAGGCAACTGCCTTTGTCAAAGATAGCTGGCAATATGACATTTCATGATTGCTAAATGCATAATGTTAAAAACTCTACAAGGAGAGAGAGAAAGACAGAGGTTCCTCTAGGTATTAACTCAGAATTGGAGCCATATGAGCTAGGTCTTACACCATGGAGAAAATTTCAATAGGAAAGGCTAGAAGGAAGTTAAGACAGGGGTCTGAGGATGGCCCAGAAAGCATAAGTCAAGTAGAGATGGGAAAATCCACCTGATATTTGGGAAATAGCAGACAGACCTATTTTATAATGCAGGAAGATTGATATAGGATGGTGGCTTTCAAAGTGTTTGACAATAAATCACTTTTCTTAAAAGAATGTATGTATTTAAAAAAGGATGGATGTATGAAAAATCCCAATATATTAAAAAACAAAAAACATGGGGCGCCTGGGTGGCTCAGTTGGTTGGGTGACTGCCTTCAGCTGAGGTCATGATTCCGGATTGAGTCCCACATCGGGCTCCCTGCTCGGCGGGAAGCCTACTTCTCCCTCTCTCACTCCCCCTGCTTGTATTCCCTCTCTGGCTGTGTTTCTCTCTGTCAAATAAATAAAATCTTTAAAAAATTTAAAAAAACAAAAACAAAAAAAACCATGAAAATGAGATGATCTGAGTGATGTGAGTGAAGCCGGGAAACAAAGGATGGCAACTTCTGGGGAGGCAGATGGAAGTTCTTAATTTCAGTGTGGATTTATTAGAAAGCTTCTTGATATTTCTGTCCTTCATCTCTTGCCCGCTTATCTTTCTGCATTTTGACTCTGGCTATGCCATACTCTTACTTGGAGTTTTGACTCACACTTCAGATTTGCACTCTATTTCTAGATTTTAGCAGCCCCCTTGGACTCTTGATGCTGTTTTTCCTCTATCTAGTTCTGGTCCCTAGGTCTGTCTACCTCATTGTTATCCACCATTTGTCCTGACTTTATTTCTTCCTACCTATAACTTCACCCAGCTGTAGATAACCAGTTTAGCCAAGAAAACCTACCTGTTTTGAAGATGATGTCATAATAAAAGTATTAGGTAGTAAGAAAGGGACTGAGGAGATATTGGTGGGAACAAAAGAAAAGGCCTTTTCCATTACAGTGGAAGACTGAATAGCACTTCTGATGGATTAGGTTCATGGAGTAAAAGAGTTGGAACAAATAAGACTTACAAGTTTGGGCTAAAATGGGTAAGAATGTGCCATAAAAAAATGTCTTAATAACTACTAATATGCACATAGCCTTCATGGGCTACAAAGCAAATTTTTGGGTTCTTTCATTCATCCTTGTAACAACACTGTTAAGAAGATTTTATATTCTTGTGCTACATAAGAAAAGAGAGATCAACTTTGTTCAAGGTCATACTATTAGTTCAGACTATCCATTTAACACTAATCTTATGGCTATAGATTTGCTCTTCAATTCATAGTAAACACCTGATACTGTACAAAGCAATAAAGGTGTCTTGAATTTGTTTTCATACTGTGTGCTGTGATGAGGGGCACATTTATAATGTTGCAATTGGTCACATTTAACACAGGGTTAGGGAAGGCATGGTATGCATGTCGCGTAGCTTTGTCTGCACTGGTGAAAGACATCATTAATCAGTCATCCCGTCTTTCCCGCTGAGCCGGGATGTTGCCTCACAGTCTCTCTCAATATATTACTCTCAGCAACCACTACTAATAAATCAGAATTGTCTGAAAGTTGAAACTCGTTTGCCATTCTGGCACTAGAATCTCGAAATGATGCATATGGTCTGGTACAAAACTCAATAAAATTACATGCTTGGCTTCTAGTCCCTCAGGATAGCCCTTGCTATTCCCACATATGAGGCCAATTAACTCCTTAAGCATCAAGTCAGACTTGTTAAATCTGCCCTAAACAAGTGCCCTTGATTTGTGGGACTAAGCCCCTATTTTTGACCTAAGGTCTGGAAGCAAATGATCTATCTTATTCCTCATTTCCAAAATTCTGTTTCATAGGCCAGTTCTTCCAAACTAGGTGATGGTCATAAGTTTTCCCCTATTTACTGAGGGACTGGAGCCCTGTTCCTGTTGTCCAGGGCTGTGACTGCATCCCTATATCTCTTATGCTTTACCATGAGACAAACTGTTGTTGAAAGCCGTCCTCTGTGCTTCAGAACCAAAATAATGGGTCAAGACAGATTTTGGGATACAGAGGAACAATAACCTTATTGCTTTGCTGAACAAAGGAGGCTGTTACAGGCTATGGCCTTCAAAATCTGCATGCCTACCTTGAGGAAGGGGCAGGATGGAGAATAGGAAAATAACAGGATCTAATCCATTTTGACTGGAATTGTGTACTTGCTACCAGCCTCCTTCCTCATGCCTTCAGGGTGGTACCATGTTTCTGAAACAAGAGGCTAAGAAAGGAGGAGGGGAGGTTTGCAGCAGAGAGGAAAAAAGGAAAATCCAGCTTTGCTGAAGCATTAGTGCAGTCATTTTGGGTTTTGTTCAGCTTTATGCTTATCAGCAGGTTCAAAACCATCTCCAAACTTTACAGGCTTGAGAAAATCACAAGTTAACCGTGTATAAATCTATTATTTTAATAGGGCTTTTCCCGAAAACACATTCCTTTTTGCTCCATGTGGTATAAGCTGTTTTTGTTTTGTTTTGTTTTCCCGATTGCCAGTAAAATGCAGAGTTTTAATTTCATAGCTTAAGAATAAATGGTCATGAACTTGAAGTCAGTATGTAACCCTATCAATTCAGTCTAAGTTTTCCTGAGTACACAGATGAAAACAATGAGAAGATATGGCCTACAAATGCTGGAGAGACTTAAAAAAAATGTTTATAACTATTGAAGAGGGGCGAAATATGCCATCCCAAGATATGCCATGTTGGCATAATGATTATTTTAGGCTAATTATTTATTTAAAAAAAACAGCAGACATGAAGAAATACTCTGAAAACTGACAAGTTACCCTTTTTAAAAGACATTTAAGGGTAACTCCATTTGTAAGGGTGTCTCCCTCTCTGTACAGAAGAGAATGACTCTAAATCTGTAGTAACTTATCAATGGAGAAGATACCACTTAGATCTATATAACAACAAGACCCTTATTGCTTTGATTGTGAACCTCCCATAACTGCCCCCCCCAACATCTTTCTTTTGTCTTTAGCTACAGATAGTGTTTAAGGTAGTAGTGGCTTAAGCCATTTCAGGAAGGCGATTTAGTTTTCTTGGGCACCTACCCATGTGGTAGGTGGTATACATGTTATTAAATTTATGTTTTTCTCCTGTTTGTTCTTTGTACTACAGGGGAGTCTCAGCCAAGAACCCAGAAGGGTAGAGGAAAAATTGTTTTTCCTCCCCAAAATATTAAGCTTCTTGCACACTGAGGATGTACTTTCAAGATGGGTGATTCACATGACAGCTAATCCAGGGACTATGAGCTGGGGCCTTCCGTTTTTCTCTACATGAGCCTCTCTAGGCAGCCTTTGGGCTGCTTAGGCTTACAGCATAATGGTTGGGTTTCAAAAGCAAGCATGTCTTGAGTGCATGACATTTTTTAAACCTAACCTCAGAACCACTTCAGCCATACTCTGTTGGTCAAAGCAGTCATAAAGGCCCACCCAGGTTCAGGAGAGGGAGCACAGACCCCACCACTTATTGGAGGAGTAATAGTTCTATAAGAACTATATATTTGTAGATATCGTTAAGACAATATTTTAAAAATGCAGTCTGTCACAGTCTTCCTGCAAGACTCTATTGCCTTTGCCCATTTGGTATCTGCCAGATCATGTTGCCCACTTTCTAAAATATTGACCTCTTGCCTGCTGCTGTCTCTCCCCATTACCATATGACTGCATCACCATTTGGTGGCCCACTGTCATAGTTTCTCATGCTGTTACCGTAATATATCCTTCTATTTACAATTCCTTTTATTGCCAACATTTGGAACATCCCAGAAGGTCTTTCTGATCCTGAACTTTGACTATCCCATCACCAAAAAAACCTATAAAAATAAGATGCTTGAGAGAAAGAGCATTTTTTTTTTTGAACCAAAATGACTTGGTTTCACATCCCACCTTAATAACTGAATTCTGGGAAGCTTACCTCTCTTAGCCTCAATTTCATCTCTGGCATGTCTGCCTGCCCCCCTCCCATTTCTTACATTTCTGGTTACTTTAAGTTATTATCGTTCCATTACAGCTAAAACTCTCACCTATGCCAAGTGTAATATCTCCCCACGGTGCAGGGTTGTTGGTTTTTTTTTTTTTTAACCTCGGATGACTTGGAGTGGTGAGAGAGTCTGGGCTCTTTGCTCTTTCACTCTGCTTTCTACTCATCTTGGAGCGGGGTAGTGAGTTTGGTTGAATAAGGTTTGGCTGTGAGATCCTTCTCCCTTGCCTTTTCTGAGTCCAGATTCAGTGGGGTTGGAGGGCGTAAGAGCCACGGGACATAAGGAGAGGGAGTGTCTAGTCATCTTGTGAGTCATTCAGAAGCATCTCTGGCCCCACACTGACCAGACTGGTTTTGTCTGCTGCTGTGGTCTCTATTGATGGTAGGCTTGATTGTGGAAATACAGTAACCAACTTCACCCTGGCTACCTGTGAATGAGGACCCCTTGAGAAAGCAGCATTACCTCAGCCCTCCAACAGTTGGTGCCCCCCCAGGGTCCCAATAGCTGTAACCTTGACTGGCCTTTGGTTACCTGGATAGTCCCAAGCTACTGCTTCTTTCCTGTACCTTCTGTGCTTCTTCATATAGCACCAGAAGAGGGTGTCATGGAACAGAAGTGAGAATACTGTCCTGTCCTTTGTTTCCCAAACACGTTATCCTGTGCACTCTCTACCCCTTGTCTTGCCCCATGTCTCTCCTTATCTCTGGATAGGCTGCCAGAGCATGTGTAGCCATTTCAATAATACAGGCTTGAGAAGCCAGCACCAGGCCCATTGCTCCCCAACTGCAGGACATACACACTAGGCTTTTCCAAGCACTGTTCCACAATGTTCTGCTTTAATGGTGGCATTGAGGTGGGTCTGTAGGAACCACAGCTGGAGGCATCAAGCCCCAAGATTGAGGTTTTCAACTGCTTCGTTTTGCAAACTTGCCTGAACTATATGAGTGAGCCCCTAAGAACTTTCTCCATCACTTGCCTTTGTTGGGGTGGGCATCCCACAAGGAGGGTGGGTATCCCACCAGGAGGAGTGTTATTATCATTTCCACTGCTTATTTGTTTTTATAATCTTCAGCTCAGCTTCTATGTGGTACTTTATTCCTTGTTCCTTCTGGGTAGAAAGTCTCAGGAAACAAAGAAGCACAGCTTCAGCGGAGTTTCATAGGAGCAACAGCATTTTGTCTGAGTCTAACAAGAATTGAATGTAATTGTAAGCCTCTCCAAAGTGTGCCCCTAGTCAGTGCACCCCTTGTGATGCTCACCCTGAACACTGGGGCTGTCTATCTCTGTCTAACCAACATGCTGTTTTGGGGATTTATTTATTTTTCCCAAGAAAGCATGTAAATCATTGCCTGCTCCTATTTAAATTAGATACTAAGAGCTTTCTTAAGAATTCATATTGAGACACTAGCTCTGCCCGCAGCAGCGAAGGAAGCTGTGCATTGTTAATCCTTCCTGTGACAGAACCATCAAAAAGCAAGCCTTGAAGCCTCGCTTAGGAGGATGGTGGTGTTTCCTCCACCCCTTACCAAGTCTGTGTGGGTATGGGGTGTCCTTCCTGGCAAGCCTATAAGCTGTCAGAGCTGCGGCGGCTGCTATTTTTGTGGTAAACTGATTATTAGCCTTCAGTGAATATTCACAGTTCTTTTAGCCAAGACCCCCACTGTTTCTCAGGGAATAAATCTGGGTAGACTTCCAGATTCTATGCTTACTCGGTGCCTTAACAATGGCCCCAGCACTGCTATTTTCAACTGAATCTGGAATGAGAGATCAATTATATTCTCCTGCTTATGTTTGCCAATTGTATTTGCCAGTTTTTTACAAATCATTTCTAAAGTTGTCCGCCCTCAAATTTTAAATCTTCAGGGCTATGGATCTATAATAAAATGGACCTTGGTCCCAGTGGAACTGAACCCTGTCCCCAACCCTTCTTACCTTGACTGGTGTGTGATAAATGTCAACATATGGGATTGGATGACGTGGTGCTTTTTAAGCTCCTCTGCTAGTTGCAATTTATTCAGCATTTATAATGGAAATTTAGAATGTTGTATTTTAGATGGCCTAAGGTTTATAATGTCATTTTCATCCTCCTCTCTTTCCTGCGGAAAATTCTCTAAAGGGTTTATAAATTGCCTTGCTCAGTGTGGCACAGAAGCCTTCTATAGATTTGCCCCTAGGACTTTTTTTCCCCATCTATTCTACAGCACATGCCCCTTCCTAAGCCAGGATCCTCTTATTTCAGTGGCAATAAGCATTGTGGTACTGTATTACTTACTGGTTTGACTCCTTTAGGATGTTTCATGAGATTTAGTCTTGCCATCCATTAGATATGCCTAGCTACACTGATAAATCAGAGTCAGAGTCAATGTGACCTCTATATATGAATAACCACAAATGTTCAACAAACTAGAATTGATTTATTGAAAGCATGAGATGCCCATATGACTGGGTGGGTGGAAACTTGGAGGAGGGATAGTGGTAGGTGTAGAAAAGCACATTCTGTATGTATGCTTTTCTTTGGTAGGAGGGGAGCATACAAAGAGCAGGACAACAATACATAGGAGGGGACCTGATTTCTGCAGCTTTGGAGCAGCTGTGATGGGAACTTCATAAGATCCCAAGGAAGCTGTGTACTTGGGCTCCTGACTTCCTGGTCAGCACCAGGGTATGACTCTTCTTTTTCTTCCCTACTCTTTTGACCTCTGTATTTCCTAATTTTTTTGCTCTGTGGCATTTGTTTTGGTCTTCTTACTGACACAGTTATTGTGTTGAAGGGAGACATTGCTAGTTTACTTTAGCTACAGTTGGAATATAGTATGAGCCTATCTTTGGCTTGAGGGTTTCATTGTGGACAGAACTGGCCCATGGCAGTCCGTGGTCACCATGAATTGTGTCAATTGTACTTACCTAAGTTTCTCTTTTCTCTACCACTCGAATGCCAGAACTCACAAGAAGTCTTATTTTATTTTGTTTTCTCTGTCCTGGTTTCCCCACTTCATTTAAAATTTACTCACTTCAGGGGCGCTTGGGTGGCTCAGTTGGTTAAGCGACTGCCTTCGGCTCAGGTCATGATCCTGGAGACCCGGGATCGAGCCCCACATCGGGCTCCCTGCTCGGCGGGAAGCCTGCTTCTCCCTCTCTCACTCCCCCTGCTTGTGTTCCCTCTCTGGCTGTCTTTCTCTCTGTCAAATAAATAAATAAAATCTTTAAAAAAAAAAATTTACTCACTTCATTCATTCCTTATGCATTTCTTTTTCTTTTTTTTTTTTTTAAGATTTTATTTATTTGGCAGAGAGAAATATAGCCAGAGAGGGAACACAGGCAGGGGGGGGTTAAGAGAGGGAGAAGCAACCTTCCTGCCGAGCAGGAAGCCCAATGTGGGACTTGATCCCGGGTCTCCGGGATCATGACCTGAGCCGAAGGCAGTCGCTTAACCAACTGAGCCACCCAGGCGCCCCTCCTTATACATTTCTTAATGCCTACTATATACAGGGATTGTTCTAATCTTTAGTGGTAACATGGTGAACTAGACATAGCTCCATTCTCATGTAGTTTAGTCTCCATTATGGTAGCCACTAGCCACATATAACTGTTTAAATGAAAATTAACTGACATAAAATTTATTTTCTCAGTCCTTTGAGCCACATTTTAATTGTTCAGTGGCCACATGTGGCTTGTGTCTGCTATGTAAGACCAGATAGTCACAGAACGTTTTTACCAACACAGAGAGATCTATGGGCAATACTGGTAGACTATAGTGGAAAACAAAAAAAAAAAATTCCCGTTTATCTTTTGCTGTTTATTGGGCACATATCATGTGTTGGGTACTAAGTTATGCACACATTTTATCATTTTATCTTGTCGATATCCTGATGAGGTAGTGATTGATATCCCACTGCACAGAAGAGAAAGATGAGACACAAAGCATTTAAAGCATGTTGTAATGAGTTTTTATCATTCATTGAATACATGGATTTAATTATTTAGATTTCATAGCTAAGCAATGAATGAACTTTGCATTCAGATATAGATTAAAGGGTATCTAGAATCCTGATCTATGAGTGGATTTAACATCTCTGGAATAAGCCCAAAATTTGGTGTCAGTTCATTCTGGCTTCCACAGATGACTCCAGACATAATGGCAAATTCAAAATGAAAATTCTCATAGTACAGGCCCTGTCCCCACTAAATAAGTCTTGAACAAGAATTTGAAGAATATGGTTTTAAAGGGTTATCAAATTATTAACCTGCTCAGACCATGTATCTTGGTCTTGAGAGCAATGTCCTTTTTTGCCATCTAATGAAGAACACAAAACTTTACATGATAAGTATCTAACCCCTCTACTCTTATAGACACTCCAGGATACAGAATAAGAAGACATGATCTCAAGGAAACTTTGGACAACAAGGAGAAATGGGAAATTCACACAAATAAGCATAACATGATTTAGAATTCGGAACATGCAATAGTGGTAGAATATATAAATGTGTTATATTAAATGTTATATAATGAAACACTTTTTATAAATGTTGTTGAAGCATAGAAGACATAGTTACAGACTTGGGAGGTGGGGAAGTGAGGGTGGGTGGGGATTAGTGAAGGCTTCATGAGTGTGGTCGGATTTGAGATAACCTCTAAGGCTGCAAAGAAATGGAAGAAAGAATATCCCAGGCAGAGAATCAGCAAGAACAAAAGCAGGGGCAGAGATTGGGAAGTTCTGGCCAATCTGGGAAGTGCTGTGGCCACACTCTGGTTCTAAGAGAGAGGCCCTGATGGATCAGTCTGAGACAGGTGGTTGAGGACCTTGAACTGGTTATGTGGAAGGATGTAGGGCTCTTCCAAAGACAACGAGTGTGTCCATGACACAGAGAAATCAACATGAAGAGCTAGTATCTGAAAACTTTCATCAGGTCACAAAAAAATAAATATCTATCTACTTATTTGTTTATATAATAACTGTTAGTTTTCTCATTTGAATGGTTAAAGATTGGTTCGGGCTCATTTTGATAAAAACACCCAAAACAAAGAAAAACACTTTGGAGTTGAGAAGAGTGCTTTTTAGCTTTAACATGACTTAGTTTGTTAATAGTTCACACCCTGTGAATAATGCAGGAGCTGCATCCTATCTTCCTTCCTTGCCACTCAAAGTGCAAATGAGGAAGTTCATCTCCTTAAGGTTTGAGCTTCATAACTGACAGGTACAGATTCCCAGGGGCAGCAGTTAACTTCCTATAAACTGATATAAGAATGAATCGATGCCTCTAGAAGGGAAAGTTAATATGGTAGGTGAATTAAATTCCCTTTGCTCCAGAGAAAGGATTTTACTTAGCTATCTACTACCCTCCAGGATCGGTGCTTTAGGAATGTCTGGTGCAGAGCATGTCACTTCTGCTTCAAGACCAACCACTGAACACTGAGCATTGACTCAGACTGCAGTAATAAACTTCATGCATGACTGACAGACTGAGAAGATGTGACTCACACCGACCAGGGCTCATTCCCAACCTGGACAGATATATGAGTTCCATCATTAAGTTTGAAAAGCACGAGACTTATATCCTAGAAAGTTCTTCTTCTGTGCCCCAGGGGTCTTTCATCTCACTCTAGGCTCTGGACACATAAGCCTCATTCTTCATCCTACTGTTTTTCCAATTTCTCTAAGAAAAGAAGGCTGGAAGAGTGACATATAGTATAAGAGAAATAGAGCTCAGCATCTAAATAAAGTGCTGGAGAGTTAACTTGTGAGTATGTTACATAAAATGGCAAACCAAGAAATAGAAATCCAAAGGCCAAACACATTCATTTCCTGACTCGTTCTGGCCTGCCTGAAACCTTCCCATCTTCCCAATATATGCTTCTTCTGATGAATTGTTCCTTCTCCATTTTAGTTGTTCTGTTCCAATGGGGGCAACCAGTGGTAGGGCCCAGCTCCTTAACCACAGTTGGTGATTCTGGATGGAGTCTTGATTCAAGCCTGACCAATCCAACTCCTTCTTTGAGATGTTTCAAGCTTTACGTAAGACAAGAAGAAACCGTTCCTTTCTAGTATTCCAACTGAAAAGTGATCCAAGGGCTCTGCTGGAGGTCATATTTCTACCATGTGGAGAAAGTTGGACTGGGAGAAGGTAGCCACTATGCAGCGAGAATTGTGGATGAAGAATGGAAAGAGAAAGTTCTGGAGACATGCTAATGTATATGTTGTTGTCTGTGACAAGCTGAATCTCTGTGCCTGCCATGATAATACAGAAGAGCCCAGTACCCAACCAATAAATGTTTCTTTCTTTCTAACTTAATTAAGATACCTTTCTATTCTTGCAACCAAAATGTTCCTTATTAATACAAAAAAATAAAAAGTTATACATGACCCTTTTTTTCCCCTTTTATCTTTTCTTTTTATTTCTGTGTCCTACATGGGGCTCAGACTTACCACCCTGAGATCAAGACTCACATGCTCCACTGACTGGGCCAGGCTTTTATCTTATATCAAGTTCCTACATATCTCAGAAATGAACTAGACTCTGTATTGAACTTTTCTTCTTTTCTAGGCACCTTCTACTAATGATGAGTTTCCATCTCTTTAACGTCTAAGGGGTCTTTAACGTTGCAACAAAATTGTGAACCTGTTAAATCCCCAAATCTGTAAAATTTCTGTGTTGCCATGCTGGATAAGGTCTGATTTTCTTACTTGCTTCTTCACATTCACAGACAAATTTCTAAAGAATGTTGCCCTTGAATATGATAAATACGGAAGCCTGGGATCTAATAGCTGAACAAACTACACTGTGGGATTAAAAAAAAAATTCTTAAATGTTTCATTGGTTACTTTTCTCTTTTATTAATTATATTGTAGCTGATTCACAATAAGTTATTTTTTTGTATTTAAAATCAACTCAAGGTATAGTATTTATTTTTCCTGAGTGAAGCAGATATCTAATTCATTTGTACAAGGTTTTGATTGTGTCTGAGTTCTTTATTAAATCACCTCTCTTTCTTTGCATTTGTTCTTAGCAGTTGCCAGGCAACTCCTGTGATACTTGGCAAAAATATTCTGAGAGGATTTTTTTAGAATAAAATTAGTAGAGGCATAGACCCCTTGTAATGATGGGTATTACAGTTGTTCAGGTGTAAAATGAGCCACTATGAATGAGGATTAGTACTTAACGGTATACTAAATGGGACTCTCTGTCCAATTGTAACCTGGGTCTCCCACCTACAGTTTGCCTAAATTGCAAAGAATATCTTAATTTCTGATTTTAGAAGAAAGTGAGATTTATTATATATATATATATATATATACACACACACACATATATATAGTCATATATATATATATATATATATATATATATATATATATATACATATACTCTTTTATTGAGTTTAAAAAGGTGAATGATGATAAATGAATTTGCCCAAGCATTTTCACTCTGATTCAGACTGCTGCCCCTGGCAAAATGGCTCAGGGAAAAGCAGTCCTTTTATTTCACATTTTTATTGAGGACCAACTGGAAAGACCAAGGTAGGGATTCAGTTTACTCTGGTTTCTTCTAGAGGCAACTCCATGTAAGATCTATTCTGTTAATTAATATGCTATTAGACCCTTCTAAACAAATTGTGTGTACGAATGCTGAGAATATTAGTGAGAAGGCCAAATGAGATAAGGCAGTGGAATTGCTTTTGATACTATACTTAGGGTTTAGACATCTGTTGTGAAGATGCTGGTAACAGTGATAGTCGTTAAAGAGGACTCCAGCATGAAATCTTTCTGGGAATGCCTTCTACCTGCTACATCTCATTCCAGAGATTACTGTTAGGCTTGGTCAGTGGGGAAAAAACAAAGTTGAGTTAATGGATATTCTCATTTGGAAACCAGATGGATTTAGGAAAATAATGCCATTCCATTAACAAGGGCAACCCTCTATCTCTGCTCTAATCCCATTCAGTCTTCCTCGTTTTGAGCTATGCTCAATCTCTTTCATTTTTCTCTGTATTGAATTCCTCTCTTGGGTGCATAAAACTGTCCACATCTATTCCATCTTAAAAATTTAAAAAAATGTGAATAAACAATTGTGTCTTAATTTGTCCCTTGACATGGATGTCCCCATAGCTCACCTTCCTTTTTATAATTGGATTTCTTGCTATGTAGTGGCCTTCTATTTCCATATCAAACAATAGTTATTTGGTTTCTCTTCCCCTGAAAGGGCTTTCTCTAGCAACTGAAACTCCTAATTCAAATGACTTTGTTTCTCTACAGGATTTGAAACTATTGACAATTAGGTCCTTTTCAAAGCTCCTTTTTAGTTTTCAATTTCATCATTTAATCTTGCCTTCCCTCCAATTTCTTTTCTTTTTTTTAAGATTTTATTTATTTATTTGACAGAGAAAAACACAGCTAGAGAGGGAACACAAGCAGAGGGACTGAGAGAGGGAGAAGCAGGCTTCCCGCCGAGCAGAAAGCCCGATGTGGGGCTCGATCCTGGGTCTGCAGGATCATGATCTGAGCTGAAGGCAGTCGCTTAACCAACTGAGCCACCCAGGTGCCCCTTCCCTCCAATTTCTTTGAATCATTTGGTTTTTTAGAGAGAGAGAGAGAGAGCCCACAAATGTATCGGGGAAGGGGGGGAGCAGAGAGAGAGGGAAAGAGAGAATGTTAAAAGAGCTCCATGCCCAGCAGGGAGCCCTACATGGGGCTGCAGCTCATGACCCTGAGATCTTGACCTGAGCCAAATCAAGAGTTGGATGCTTAACTGACTGAGCCAGCCAGGCATCCCTCTTTGAGTCATACTTAAGGGTACTTTCTAATCTAGTTATTGTTTAAATATTAGTGTTGCTCAAGAGTCTGATCAAGATCCCCTTACCACCCTGGTCTATATATTCTTCCTGAGTGATTTAGTTATTCCTAATATTTCTATACCATCAATTCCCTCATGACCGCAAATGTGTGTGTTGTGGGTGTGTGTGTGTGAGAGAGAGAAAGACAGTGTGAGAGAGGAGGAGAGACTTTGCCCGCACCTCTTCCTTACTTAGTAGCTACAGAGATATTCTGACTCTTTGAACTTCTCAGTGTATGACCTAAAAACACCTAAAATTTCACATGCCTCAAATGAACTCATTCCCTTCAGTACATTTTCACATTGTCCTTGTTCCCCTTTTCCCTGAATAGCATGATGTTCACATAATTTCCCAAGCCAAAATTCTGACCTTGTTCTTAACACCTTTCTCATTTCCCAGCCCTAAAACAACTGTCCCTCAAACTACAGTATCTATCTCTTAAACATTTTTCAAATCTGTTTTGTCCTCTTGGAGCCTATTGCCTCTGCTGTAACAGGTTTATAATCTCTTTCCTGACTATTTAGTCACATGTTTCCATAAGACCAACTCTTTCATGATCCTTTCCCCTTAACCTTTGTGTGAATAAGGACAGAGTAACACTAAGGGAAAATTTGAGCATTTTCCATTTTTCATAGTAGTATGTGGATAATTTTTAAAAATCATATTCTATAAAAACAAATAAACATAGCTGGAAGTTAGAGAATGCTTTTCGTTTTCCTTGGGAAATATCAGCAAGTGAGTGTATTTGAGTAGGAATACTAAAAAGCATTCTTTTTCAGGGTTGTGGAGGAAAGGAGTTTTTCTCTATCCATCTGGATCTTCCGAACTTTTTTATGCTTCATATATTCACCAAATCCAGGGAGTTTAAAAAATCCTACTAAAGCAGGGCCTGACTTTTAAATGTGATCATCTAACTGTTCTAGTTTACAGAAATGGAACGAACTTCCATCTGTTGCCTTCTTGAATGGTTCTGCATTTCTTTCTCCTGCCAGAATTAATTATGAATGATGCTTGAGATTCTTGGTACCTGGCCTGGAAGACAAAAGCTGCAGCATCCAACCCTACCTTCTCCCTGACAAAGAGCAATTCAGTGGTTACAGGGGCATTTGGCATTAGGGAATTGTGAAAATATTCTGGTTAACTTAAACCATTTGAGAGACTACATCCTACTAGTAATTGGTGTAACCTCTGCTCATCCAGGGCTTTTAGCTTCTTGATTGACTGGGATCTGGTGGTGATTCCTGTATTAGTAGCTTGAATGTGTGTGTATGCACGTGGATAGGTACTGTCATGACAAGGCAATTTAAATGGGATTTGAATACAGAAGCAGGTCAATACTGGGAAACTAATGAGGCCAACATGCCAAAGGTAATGGCATGCTTAATGATACTTCTTAATATAGTTTAAAAAAAAAAAGAAGAAAAAGGGTTGTTCTTTTTTTTTTTTTTTTAAATTTATTTGACAGAGAGAAACACAGCCAAAGAGGGTACACAAGCAGGGGGAGTGAGAGAGGGAGAAGGAAGCCTCCCGCTGAGCAGGGAGCCTGATGTGGGACTCGATCCCTGGTCTCCGGGATCATGACCTGAGCCAAAGGCAGTCGCCCAACCAACTGAGCCACCCAGGCGCCCCAAAAGGGTTGTTCTTGATTAAGTCAAAGGTTTATTCATTATAGACTCTGAAACTCTTTGGGGACATTGTGAGTGAACTATGAGTGACTGAAAACAAAATACAATAGATTGTGAAGCAAATAGAAGATAGAAGAGGTAGAGACAGTAAAAGCAAGCTATAGAGAACTGATGTTTACCAGATGGGAGGAGGAGATGGGTGAAATAGGTGATGGGGATTAAGGAGCACACTTGTGGTGAAGAGTACCAGGTCAATGTATGGGAATGTTGTATCACTATATTGTACACCTGAAACTGATAATACACAGTATATAAATTTTTCTTGGAGCATGTGGCTTGGGCAATAGGTGGCACCTAAGGGTTAGTGTTAGATATACAACTGGGCCATTAAGCATAGGAGTTTGCACAGACATCCTTCCACACAGTTGGAAACCTGAATTTCTCACATGAATAGGGTATAGCTTCGATATGACACACCCAGAACAATAGCAAATGATTGCACATCAGGAAAGGGAGATTTTTAAAGAAATATATTTACATTTCATCTTTTTGAATTCAGATGCCTTAGTAACAGAATAAAAGCAACATTTATGTCATTTCAGATGTATTTATTAAAAGTCTTTATTTGAAAATTAGTACTACCAGATAACCACAGACTGAAAATAATAAATATGTATTTTAATTTGGCATGTAGCCACTCTTTTCTCTAGTTCCTCCCTGAGTTTTATTTTTCTACTAAAAATGTATTTACATAAATGTTTGCAAATTCTAAGTATATGCCAAAGATTGTAGGAAGAGTGATCCAAAAAAAATTCTGAATTACCTAAAGTTGATGTTGACTAAAGATAAAAATATGCTGCAAGGCCTTAAAAGAGGGGTAACTTTGTATTACATGTAGAAAACTGTATAGAAAATGTATCTGATTTATTCAGTGAATACATATCAAATGCCCACTATGAATGCAGTGTCTGTCAGGGATAATAAGTAAGACAAGTCTCTTGTTCTTATGGATTTTATTTTCTAGTAGAGACATAGATACTAATGAGCAAATGAATGACAGATTAATAAACAAACAACAAAATTGTCTGGAAATGAAAAATACTATACCGCAAATTAAAGAGGGTAGTAAAGGAGGGTGATGAAGGAGTGTGTATGGTTGTTTACTATAGACCCATGATTAGAGAAGGCCACTTAAGTCAAATTTAAGCTGAAGTGTCAATGGTAAAAACAAGGCAGTCACTGGGAAAAATATTTCAAGTTTTGCTAGGACTAAAATAGAAATGAGTGTAGTGTGGTTGAGAAACCAAAAAGGCTAAAATGGCTGAAATGTAGTGACTGAGTGTGGAGTGTTATAAAATGAACATTCATCAGTGGCCAAGAACACATCATCATTAATATAAGACTTTCACGAATCCGTGGCTTGGAATCTGAATTTATTTCTAAGTTTAAAAACATTAGACAATTTTAAGCAAGGCCTCTACAAAGTTTCATTCATGTACTGAAAAAATTCACTTTCACTACCATATAGAGAAGGCTGGAAGAAAGGGAGCAAAAATAGAACCAGGGAGAAGAGTAGTTAGGTGGGTCTTGAAGTAATTCAGACAGAGATAATGGTGGCCGGGCCCAAGGTGGTAGTCATGGGATAGAAAAGAGTGGATGGTTTCAGGTGTAACTTGAAGTTTGAGTCAGAAGAACTTATTGGCTAATTGAATATGAAGGAGAAGGAAAGAGGAGAACCCAAGAAAAATACTGGATTACTGAACTTAAATAATTGTAGATTTAAAGGTCCCGAATATAAAAGTAATGAGTGGTATAACAGTAAGTTTTGACATTGAATCAAGGTTTCTGTGTTGTCCCTATTAAAATTATATTTGAAATACTTATAAGATATCCATGTGGAAATACGGAAATAAAAAGCTGCAGTTCTTAATGTTAAAATATTTGAAGTCATGGGATGGAATGAAGTTACCTAAGGAGAGAGTAAAGAAAAACAAAGGCAGAGCCTTTGAAAAATCCAACATTTAGAGGTTGAGCACAGGAATAAACACATCCAAAAGAGATTTTAAAATGACCAGTAAGGTAGGAGAATACCAGAGAATAGAAAGATGCCATAAGCCAGAAGGGAGGGAAAAAAAAAAAAAAAAAAAAAGTGTTTCAACTGTTTTGCATATTACTGGAGGATCAATAAATATTTGTAACTTACTGACAGATGCACTAGAGAAATAGTCCATAGTCCCAAATACTGCGTTTCACTGTTTTTTTATTTCCATACTGATGTGAAGTCATTTCACCTCTCTTATCTTTTCCTCTTGAAATGTAAAGAGAATCACCATTTCTCTGCTTTTCTGCCTGGGATAGAAATTATTAAATCATTGTGCTCTTTCTCGGTGAATCTGAACTCTGGCTGGAATAATTTTTAACATAATTTTAGCAGCCATACTGCGCAACCATCAAAATTGCTATGTGAAATAATATTTTATAATTTCTGCTGTAAATGTTCTTTGGATCATTTACAACTTTAATTCTATTTCATGATTGAAACAAAATGATATATGATACTTTATCATTTTAAAATCAACTCAAGTAATGGTTTGGTTTTACTTTCAGTTGTCCTCTGTGGTATGATCTTGCAAAATTTTGTTTGACTTTGCATATATATTTTATCATGCTGGAATTTAGAAATTTGCTATGTAAATAAAATATATGTCATATTAGTGGACCCATTACCAAAATATCTGAATAGTTCTATATAGTGGATAAATGACTTAGGGGACTTACCTTTCCATTTTCCTGCTTTCACTTTCATGGAAATGATGAAGAACCTTAATATGGATAAACCCTTGAAAGCCAGAAGAAAAAAGAGTGGATGCAAGAATTTAACAGGAGGATCTATTTATATTGTTGGAATGGGGGGTGAATTAAGAGTTTTAGGCAGGGGTGCCTGGGTGGCTCAGTTGGTTGGGCGACTGCCTTCGGCTCGGGTCATGATCCCGGAGACCCGGGATCGAGCCCCACATCGGGCTCCCTGCTCGACGGGAAGCCTGCTTCTCCCTCTTGCACTCCCCCTACTTGTGTTCCCTCTCTGGCTGTGTTTCTCTCTGTCAAATAAATAAAATCTTTGAGCAGGGAGCCCGATGTGGGACTCGATCCCGGGTCTCTGGGATCAGGACCCGAGCCGAAGACAGTTGCTTAACCAACTGAGCCACCCAGGTGCCCCAAATAAATAAAATCTTAAAAAAAAAAAAAAAGTTTTAGGCAGATGACGAATGAAAGCAACCAGAGACACTGTGTGGGTTGGGGGGAGGACAGAGAAAATGTGTTCCAAGCAGAAGGAAGAATGGTATGAAAACTCCAAAGTGAAGAAGAGCTTATAGTCTTTAGGAACTAAAAGAATGCCAAAACAGAGTATGGTGAGCCACAGAGATTAGCCTCCAGTAATGGGAAAGGAATCATTAGTATGGGATCCTTTAAACAAATATTGGATTTAATCCTTAGTTCAATTGGCAGCCATGAAATTTATGGGCAAGTGACATAAAAAAGCTTTTTTTTTTTTTTTTTTTTTCTTTAAAGCTCTCCATGGTGGAGCTGTAGGGAAGAGATTGGAGAGAATAATGAATGTGGAGATGCCTACTGGGGGGGCTATTAGTGTTGTCTGGAAAGAGATGGTGTTACGTTGGTGAGAGAAATAGTTAGCAGAGAGAAAGTTGAGTAGGCGCCAGGATTTTATCACTTCACATAATAGACTCTTCATTCCACCAATGGCATAAATACTTTGATTTTTATTAAGAAGTTAGGTATACATTAAAGTTACTACATTTTAGGGGAGCCTGGGTGGCTGAGTTGGTTAAGCGACTGCCTTCGGCTCAGGTCATGATCCCGGAGACCCGGGATCCAGCCCCACATCGGGCTCCCTACTTAGGCGGGAAGCCTGCTTCCCCCTCTCTCACTCCCACTGCTTGTGTTCCCTCTCTGGCTGTGTTTCTCTCTGTCAAAAAAAAAAAAGAAAAAAAGATTTAGAGTTACTACATTTCAGCAATTATTGTTCTCTAATAAATTTTATATGATCTTCCAGGGACCAGAAGCTTTATCTCATCTTATAAATGATTAACAGCTTTAATCAAAAAACACTTCTAGATGCCAGATTTGTTTTTATCATGGACCAAACCATACCTTCTGTATCTTTGTCAATAAATATATAAAAAGGAATAATAAAAATATATTAAATGCTTAAAATACTAAAATACTGATAAGATAGAAAGCAGGGTTTGGAGACAACTCTGCTCTAGGTACTGGATAACCAGATTTTTAAATCCTATTTTTCTTTTTCTTTTTTTTTTTTTCTTTCTTTAGGTTTTTTTGTTTTTGTTTTTGTTTTTGGATCCTAGTTTTCTTTTAACTGTTCCTGTTACCTAAGAGTATTGACCTTTTGGGTGCGTGTGCCCATCTATGTGCAACATAGCTGTGCAAATAGATCTGGGTGCATGTGCACATCTATTTACAACATAGATGTGCAACATAGATGTTGTGAATACCAAAGGATGAAATGATGGTGGAAATATTTAGAGACTGATAAGCCTTTTATAAGCGTTTATCATACAAACATCATTGTAATATTACTGAATGAATAGAACCAAGTGGGATTGTCATTCTTTTCTCCTATGTGCGGCTTTAAGTCAGGTCACCATTGCTGAGAAGATGGAATGCATTCTTGGTTGCTCATTCCACCATTAAATTACAGAGCTTTCACTTTATCCCAGAGAGCCTGCTGCATAAAATAAACAGTTCAAACCCTACCTTTACAATGCTGTGATTTTATAAAAGTATAACTTTAGTAAGGAATCAAATCAGGATTGGAGTTCATTGGATATCTAAAATTAAAACTTTCTTCAGAAAATTCTTTGTTTTACTTTCTGAATCAGCAGAGGGGAATGCATGCAAGGATAATTCATCAAAAGGGTCAGAATGATTAGATTGTATCTTTTTAGAAACTTTAACTTTACGGTCAATAATGTCATTGAAAATATAAGAATTTTTTTTAAACAAAAATAGACTTTAAAGTTATGTAATTCAGGGGAATGAAATCAGTTTAAGGATTCTTTCCCCCTTTTCTCTTTGTAACAAGGTACACTCACAATAAGCAGATGGCATTCTGTGGGCTGAGGATGAATGACTAAGGATTCATGGCAGGATCGTATCACAAGATTATGTGTAATTGATGCGTTTAGCTCTAAAAGCTTTTGGTTCTGCAGAATTTTTAAAGCATCCCTGTAACTGCATTGAGAGAGAAACTGAAATGATTCACAATTACAGTATGATGGTGAGGTGTTTTCACTATCATTGTTGGGTTTTTTTTGCTCATTATGATGATTCTGATAATTGGTAATGTTGAAATCTGTACAGTGTATCATGATCTTATTATAAGTGGTGTCAGTAAGATGGTTGTATTATTATAATTCTACATTTTCCCATCATTTATTCTTTCCTTTATTCCTGCAGCATTTACTGAGATCCTACTATGTGTCAGGCACTGCCTGAACCCTAGGGTACTAAAATGCATACTATTCCGACCCTCAAAGTCTTATTATGTACTAAGATGAATAAATAGGCAAATTAATAATTACAAATACTATGATTATGTAAAACATGTCATTTTATGCAGCTATGGCAGTGTAACAAACCTAGTGTATATGCTCTCTTACTATTTCCAAAGGACTTTGTTTCAGTTATCTCAAAGTCTAGATGGGACAAATATTATTCTCAATTGTTTATTTTTACCATTAAAAATATATATTTAGTTTAGGTTTCTATTTCAGGTGTATGTTATTTAGCCTTAACTACAAATTGAAGAAATAGATTAAATAAAGGCTAAATAGAAATTGGTGTAGCAGGGAGCCTGGGTGGCTCAATCATTAGGCATCTATCTTCAGCTCAGTTCATGATCCCAGGGTCCTGGGATCCACACCCTCAGTGGGCTGCCTGCTCAGCAGGAAGCCCACTTCTCTCTCTCCCATTCCCCCTTCTTGTGTTCCCTCTCTAGCTGTGTCTCTCTCTTCCAGATAAATAAATAAATAAATAAATAAAATCTTAAAAAAAGAAAAAAGAAAGAAAGGAGAAAAGAAATTGGTGTAGCAAAGCAAGACCAGTGCTGTCCATGGGGCCTAATAGTAACTATGCTGGAGCTTAGTTTGGGGGATCTAAAAGTAATGGGAAAAAGGAAGCATGTTGCATTGCAGAAATCCTTATCAGAAAGAAAGAAGCAGAAGCAGACTATTCTTTCAGTGAGACAAAACTTTTTTTTTTCCTTCTTGATTTTAAAAGCAGTTTAAAACTTTTTTTTTTCCTTCTTGATTTTAAAAGCAGTTTCTCACATGGGACCTCATACAGGAAACATTAAGTCAGAGACTCATATCACAGTTTTATATATAAATGTAGAAACAGTCTTAATACAAGTATTTCTTGAAATTGCTCTCTATAACACCTTGAAGTGAATTGACAGTAGTCAAGTACCTGAGGGAAGATGATTTTATAGGAGGGTAGGGAAATGTGGCTGAGAAATGAAAGGTTCTGCTGATCTGGTATAATGTATAAAAAATTAAACCACTTTATGGGACGCCTGGGTGGCTCAGTTGGTTAAGTGTCTGCCTTCAGCTCAGGTCATGATCCTGGGGTCCAGGGATGGAGCCCTGCATTGAGCTCCTTGCCCAGCAGAGAGTCTGCTTCTCCCTCTCCTTCTGCCTGCTGCTCCCCCTACTTGTGTACTCTCTGTGTCAAATAAATAAATAAAATCTTTAAAAAAAATTAATCTTGGGCGCCTGGGTGGCTCAGTGGGTTAAAGCCTCTGCCTTTAGCTCAGGTCATGATCCCAGGGTCCTGGGATCGAGGCC
Source organism: Spilogale gracilis (assembly GCA_004023965.1). Lineage (NCBI taxonomy): Eukaryota > Metazoa > Chordata > Mammalia > Carnivora > Mephitidae > Spilogale > Spilogale gracilis. The sequence goes on from PITA01000491.1 coordinate 212,445, forward strand.
CGCATCAGGCTCTCTGCTCAGCAGGGAGACTGCTTTCTGCCTGCCTCTCTGCCTACTTGTGATTTCTCTCTCTGTCAAGTAAATAAATAAAAATCTTTATTAAAAAAATTAAAATAAAATAAAATAATCTATTTTAAGGAGTACAAAGAAAGCATAATCATTAACTTTATTAAAGAGCATGTCTGTCAGCTTGGCTTCTGATAAGACTTGTGTAAAAGATGGCCATACGTATGCTTTCTGAAATGCACAGTGTATCCTCATTTGTACAGCTCTGGGTAAGGGCAAGTCTGTTTGCTTTTGAAATCTCTTAATAGGAGGATAGGGTTAGCATTCATTCTGTTATATAAGCAGTCTGTAATAAGTGTGGCACTATGTCTGACATTTTATAGACAAGAACTGAGTCAAAACTTCTCAAAGTTAATTGCTTTATGTTAGAGCTCAGCTTTTCTAGTACCAGTACAATCCAGACTTTAATACCATATTTGGAACTTCCAAAATGCAGAGGACCTTGACATTAAGTACACATGAAATACCAGTAAGAGATCTTGGAGGCAACAGCTCTTCTCATACAGGTGGGCGTGCTTCTTTGGTTTACATTATTTATTTATTTTGCTTAATGCTGACAGGCCAATTTACTAGTCAGGCATAAAACTCTAGGAAATCACTTGGTCAGAAATCGAGGCAATGTCTGTAGTAGAGTTTTGAGTCTTCATCAGGATATTCTGTGATAAGCACATACTTAGCATTGTTGGTCATGACCTCACCTCAACCAAATGGATTTTGACTAAGAGGTAGTTCTGAAAAACTTGTCCTTCCAATAAATTTGAAGAAGATACATTTTCATATGTATTCTATATATATATTTCATCGTAGAAGAAATCACCAGTTATAATTTTAAGTGATGTGAGTTTTTTTATCTACACACATGAGGAAATGGAATAGGGTTGGAAGAAAAATGTAATCTTTACTGTAATTATCTCTGTGTGTGCGTGTGTGTACACGTGCGCATGCGTGAGTGTGTGTCTGTTTTAAAGACTTTTTTTAGAAAAAGAGCAGTTTTAGATTCATAGCAAAATTGAGGGAAATGTACAGAGATTTCCTCTATTTTCCCTGTCCCCCATATGCAGAGCCTCCGTTGTTATCAGCATCCCCACCAGGGTGGTACATTTTTTAATAATGGATGAGCCTACATTGATACTATTATCCCCTACAGTTCATCATTTGTATTAATATTCACTCTAGTTACCGGTTTAGATGGATGTATAATGACAGGTATCCATCATTGTAGTATCTTACAGAGAATTTTCAATGTCCTAAAAATCCTCTCTGTTCTCCTTCCATTCCCTTCCACTGCCTCATCCTTGGGACCATTCATCTTTTTAGTGTTCCCATGGTTTTGCCTTTCTCAGATGTTAAATAGAGTTATTATACAGTATGTAGACTTTTCAGATTGGCTCTTTTCACTTAGTAATATGCATCTCGGGTTCCTCCACATCTTTTCATGGCTTGGTAGCTCATTTCTTTTGAATGCTTAATGATATTCCATTGTCTGGATGTGCCACAATTTGTTTATCCATTCATCTACTAAGGGACATCTTGGTTGGTTCTAATTTTTGGCAGTTATGAATAAAACTGCTGTAAACATTTGCATGCAGGCTTTTGTATGGAGAGTCTATTTTACTAGAAAATTCTCAGAGTATTTTTCAAAGCCTACCCATGCCGATCTTGATCACAGTCTTCCTGTCCCTGAACTCCCCCAATCATTACCCAGAGCATTCAATAGAATATACACTGTAGCGAGGCTATTTAGGCATAACAGTTCCTTGAACACTGAGCCATCTCAGAGATGCATAGTTTCCAACAAGCTTTAGAAACATCCCTTTACCTTAACCCAATCCCGTTAGGAGATTTTTAAATACTGAATCAGTATTTTTACCATGAAGCTGTTAAAACAATCCAATAGGACAAGATGGACAGACTTTCTTGTAAAGAGATATTACGAAATGACCAATCTATAGACACCACAGTCATCTGTAGCCACCCAAATTTTAGAGCTTAAACATTCACTGTTACATTCATGGAATTATATACAGAGACACCACAGAGTTTTATTTTTGTCAACCCATTAAAATGACACAGAGCAGCCTACTTGTGCCCAGGTCACAAAGCCACAAAGAAAGACCTCCAACTCCAGTCTCTAATACTCAGTTAACTGTGGTATCCTGTGAGTTGTATGATACTAAAATGCATACCTGTGGAGAAGGTATATGCAACAATTAATGATGCTTATAAATATAAGTACATGTCATGTGCCAGGGAGAAATAAGTAATGGTGAATTTCTGAATTTTATATCCATATTAACAGAACCTGAATATCACACCTCCAGACTTACTCAAGTGCTAAAAGAATCGTTCATTTATTAACAAATTACAGGTTTGGGACAAGTGTTGACAGATGAGGATTTAAAGGACAAACAGTCCTGCATGTTAAGACACGTACTGTATAAGGCCCAAATGTTTCATATAATCCCCATGAAATCTTAATCTTTTCCGAAAGTGCTTTCACACATTCAGTTTTCATCACTTCAAAATTGAAGGCCATCCAGCACTAGAGTTTGACTAGAATATTAAATACATCATTTATCTAGAAAGAAGTACTAGGAATAATGTTCCTGCATTTTCTACAATGAGAATTGTAAAGATGACCTCCTGTTTGCTGGAAAAGTTTCCAGCTGTGCTGTGATTTGATTTAACTGCCCAGACACTGACCTGCTTAATGATTTACTTTTAAGCTTGGTTATCCTTGAAAAGAATTGGATTTTAGGACTCTGTATTTTACCTTAAATACAGACACTTTATTTTAAGGAGGAAAAATAAATAAAATTCCTTTTGATTACGGCGTTGATTAAATCATACTTGCACTGCTTGGCTTCAACTCCTTTCTTGACCCAGAGAATTGAAATAATAGTGCATACGAAACGGATGCTTCTATTTCCAGCTTTTTCCCCCTGAATGCAGAAAAGAATATACCTGATTTTAGAAATTGAGTAAACGAGGCCTTCTTGAACCCCTACAATATTCAGCCAGCCTAACGTACTCAGGCTAATGCTCATCTCCCTGAATTTTGCAATTGCTCTTTCAACCAACATCTATTCAACATGTAAATCTCAACTTGCATTAATTTCTAAGTTTGTGATGAATATATCATTTGTTTGTATTGCACACAGATGGTCCCTTACATGGACATCAGCGTAGTTCCCTGAGAAAGAGATGTTGGCCCAAATAATCACATTAATAAAGGTCTGAGGGAGTCACTGCTTTGTGTATCATCCCCTGCACTCCTTAGGCACCCATCTTTTGACTTAGTATCAGACCCAGGGAAGGCTGGAGGCCTAACAGGGATGAAAAAGAAAAGAAAAGAAGATGAATGAGAGGATTTAACACAAGAGACCTATATTAAATATAGCAATAATTGTAACTCCGTTCCTAGCTGGGAGTTTTCAAATATAAATATTCTCTAATACATATTTTAGAGGCTAATAGTCATTGATATATTGCGATGAGAGAAGACATGAATTTAAACTTAGCTTTGTATTTTCCTTGAAGAAAAATGAACAGGGATTATTTTACCAAAAATATTCTAAATATTTAAAGGAGCATCATGACATTTTGTTACCACTGAGTTGACCATGAGCATACCTGGCATATTTACACAGGTTACATTTATGATCTAGAGAAAAATTTTTTATTATATATTAAGTGAGATTCTCTTTTATGGTCTATTCAGAGTGTTTATATTTTTTACATGATCATTATAGGGGAAATGTCATTATATGAACTAATAGAAAAATAACTGGACTAGATATCAGAACGCCTGAGTTTTACCTAGCATCAAGCTGTACCACTTTAGGAAAGTCATTCAGCTCCTTGTACATGAAGGAAAATTAAATAAATAACTATATTTTTCCATAATATGACTTGACAGTATGTTTTTCTTATTTCAAACGAACATAGATCTATCTACATTGAAAAACTGCTAATCATAACATCAACTCCTTATTTAGAATTATGACCTCTAATTACACTTCTTTCATATGAGCCTGGTATAATGGCTTTCCAAAATTGTTTACTGTGACCCTGAGTAAATAAAAAGTGTATTTTCCATTGCAATTCAATAAGTACATGATCATACACACGTGTGTACACATACATAAACACACATCTGAGACAATATTACTTGCTTACGATTTGCACCTTGATTTTGGTATTCTATTCTCCTGCTTTTTTTAAAGTGCTGTTTGTGATCCACGTAACTGATTTAGAAGTTAAGTCAAATAAAGTATTTCTATTAAGCTACCAAGGGACAAAGTCTTGGTAATATGACTTACATAGCCCCATGCAAGTCTAAATCACTGAACATTTTCAGTGCATTTTCTAATTAAGATCTTGGCTTAACTAGTTATTACTGATTTTCATCTTTCCCAGATGTTTTTAAGGTTATTTCCAGTTCTAACATACTATGATTCCAGTGGAAGGGCACATGAATCTGGAGGCTGAGAGAAAATCACTGGTGCCTAAAACACATGAGGACTAGAAGACAATATCAGAAAGTGCTATTTTCCTCTCATAGCTTTCTGGTTTGGAGATTTATTTTGCATCCTAGTAGCAGAACAAGAGCTCAAAGAGCAGGAAACAGTGACAAGCCCTCCTCCCACCCAGTCCCTTGTCATTTGCTATGCGGATATTCTATGGACTTTGGGACTCTAGGAATAGACTTTAAAATATATCTCTAAAGGTATTAAGTTCAGTGAGTCCTTTTTGTTACGCCAGATAAGTTTCCTGGTGGATATGCTACCCAACACGATTTTGTAATTGTTATTAATTTCTTCTACATGAGAAATGAAATTTGGCTTACCACTGCTCTGACGAATTATCTTTGAAAATGTCACCTACATTCTTATTCCCATAGATTAATCAGAGATAAAAAGTGAAAAGTGTTAGCTGGTAGGATTCTTTATTGATAATAAGATAAAGCAGAGATCTAATCAAACCATTTCTATTAAAAATGATAGATAATTTTCACCTTACAGAATCCAGACCTTTTCTCTAGCCATTTATGCTCTCCAAAATCTGTCCCTGATGTTTTCTCTTAGACAACTTGATACTGCCGGAACCCTTTATCTTTTAGAGTACAGAAAACTTAACTGTAGACAGATAATGAATTTTTTGGGGTCCAAGTGCCTACTTTATACAAGGCACTCTGCCAGTTGCTGGGAATACACTTTGAAAGAGAGAGAGAGACAAAACTTTTGGTTTTATATTCTAGAGGGAAATCAGAAAACTTATGGACCAATATTTTACTAGGTAAGAAAAGTTATATACAAATACAGTATTCGTTGTTAAAGTATGACAGTCTCATATATTTACAGAAAAGGTGAAACATGTGAAAAATTAATTTAATCATGTTTAAGTCAGGGTTGTGGAATTAAACATTATTTTAGTGTAATGGGTAGCCTCTGTTTTTCAGATTTCTTACAATGAATATTTAATTATAAAATAAACACATATGATGTCAACATACATATTTATATACATATGTATGTGCATTTTATTTGTGCCTACTTCTGGCTTTACTAATAGGTATGTAGCTTCCTAAAATCTGGGACCCACTCTTTTTTGCTTTAATTCTTATATAACCTCCAAAGTCTAATACAGTTTCTTTATTCAAAAATTATTACTGTAGTTTCTTCCTGGGGCTTTACAACCAAGGGTGAAGCATATGTTAGCGACTGGAGGTTACACAGTGAGGACTAAATTAGTGGATGGACAAGGGGACATAATGTGGACATCCTAGAGTAACTCTAGGATGCCTGAAATTAAATTACCATAAATAGTATCTGCATGTCTCTAGCAACACACAGTTTTGAGACCATGTTTTTGCATTCCTAAATCAGATCACATCATATGACAGAAGCAAATAAAGACAAGTGGATGGAATCTTTAAAATCTGAGTAATGTTGCAAACTGTATACCAATTTGGATCATGATTAAACTCTACATAAATTGTTTCTTGGTGTCAGTCTTCTTAAGTTCTTGGTCAGTATACTCTCTGCTGGGATCATCCAGCTTCAGTGAAAAGTACCTCTAAGGCTTACCAGCTTGCCCCCCACCCATCTTGAGCAGCTTTGTACTGCTCTTGGCTTATAAATGTCTAGGCCTTGCCATTGGCAAAAGCTATGATTAATACAGCAAGAACCAAAGATTCAAACTTCTCACATGGTTATTAGCTCCATTTGAGGGCTAATGCTTCAAAATGAGATTCTTTCTTATCTGGCAGTCTGATTAGGAAATGAGCCGGGCCGCTGTAATTAGGAATCAGATTTACTGCCTGTTTCTGAGAGAGGTTCAATGGGATTGTAACATCTCTAGCCAATCATGCCATATTGCTCAACCTTACACAACAGCTTATTAGCCGTCCATCTGCTTTCACGTGTGGTTTTCTATCTCATCAAGCAGTTTGAAGGCATACTTTGTGCACAGAACTGCGTGAAAAATAGCTATATATCCATTGTAAAATAACCCTATTGTTATTTACAGTTAATTCGGAAAGACAAGTCAGAGTGTTCCAGTCTCTATGCAGAGTAAGATATCATTTAAGACTGACATATTATTTTCCTTCACTTGATGAATGTTTACTGTCATGGCTCAATAAGATGAGCTACAGTCTGCTAGTTTTGGCAGTGTCTGCTTGGTGGGGATGTTTAGCTTGTCCTCCCGAATTACAACTCCATTTATTTTATCCAGTTTCATTAATCTTCTGAGTACCTTCATGGCCAATGATATGGCTACTGCTAGTGCTGAGTGGGGAATTAATTGTAAGTAGACCAGAGCAATACATCCATGGGAAGTAGACCTCCAAATGATTTGGATGTCATTTTAATTAACACAGAACGAGATTGCAGAGTTCTTGGCAAAAGGACATTCTAGTGAGATAGCCCAGGAAGGGATGGAAGGGGAATAAATAGGACTTTCTGGGAAAGGAGATTGTGAGTATAAATTTAAACTTTGAAAACTTCCTGGTAGACCTCATCAAACAATGGGGACATTTCTCCGTTTTGGCAAAGAAAATCAATTTCAGCTCTGAGGACATTTTCCATGGAAATGCTAATTACCAACTTGGGAAGGAAAAGAGTTACTTTAGCTGAAAAGAAACTGGGAAACTGTGATGATTTGGAAAAAAAAATGCAATGAATCTGAAATCTCTTTTGTATTTCTCATTGCTGACATGTAAAATGTCATTTTGATTCTGCTCGTCTTTTTATCAAAAGCATCAACATGTCAAATACCATAGAATCATTGAAACAAAGTCAATAAACCTAAGTTCTAAAGTAAGAAAGAAAGAAACTGTCCTTGTTCTGAAAAAAAGTTGTTTCCTACATGATTTTTTTTTCTTTGCAATGGCTCATATTTCCTTATCAGCTTACACTGATCTGTTTCTAGGAGGAAATTTTTGATTCCTAGAAAATTATGTGGCTTATTCCTAATGGACTCAGTGCCCTCGTCAGACTGATTGATGAGGATGATGATGATGACAGCTCATAGTTATGGTGCCAGGTGCTGGGCTAAGTACTTTTCACATCTTTATCCTATTCTCATGGCAACCCTGCTACATAGGTGGTATTATTACTTCCGCTTTACAGATGAAGAAATTAACAATTATGACAAAAAACTTGGGATGACACTGCCATTTCTGGAACTCTAATCTCCATACATCACTGCACACCTCCCTATCTGACTCCCTTTCTTACTCCCCAGCTCTTGAAACCCTGCTACTTTTGTTTCACAGTCACCAGTAAAATGTTGAGTAACTTATTCTTTCCAAACATTTTCTTTGATCTCTTTGACTTTCTTGGCTTATTTGTCACCTGCCTCTCCCTTGATAACATAGGCTTTGTGTGTCCTCCTCAAGAGATGTTTCACTTTCAAGCTCCTCAGACGACAGGACTCAGATGAGTATAAACACTTCCTTGCTCCTTAAGTTTTAAGTCCTGGCTCACTGTCCCTCTTCCTAACAGGTTCCTATCATTATTCTTAGTGATTTCATCAATGTGTGGACTATTCTTTAAAAATATGGTCTCTCGGCTCTTCAACTTTCTCTCTGCCAGTGACTTTGCTTTCCATGTTGTAGCCACTCATGGTTATGATATAAATTTTGTTATTACCTATGAATACAGCTTGTCCACAATGTCATTTTCACATGTTCATCTTTCTCACTGCCAACTTCTCTCCTTTCACCTAACAATCTTTGGATCCCTGACTGCCACACAGCCCATTGATCAGCAACATTTCCTGTGCCTCCTCTATATTGTCTCATTTTTCTCCATGTCCAGTTTTAAAATTAGTATTCAGCCATTATAATTTTCTTAATGCCCCTACTTACTTGCTTTTTGCTTGCTTCACTTCGGGAAAAAAAAAGAACCTTGATTAAAGCCACTTTTCTGGCTGTTCTGTGCCTGCACCTGTGCAGGTGAACGTGGCTCGAAGAGAACACACAACTCCGTTCAAATAGACTCGCTTCAGGTTAGATTTGTATTCACCAACCTTGAGTGCGTTCACTCTCACACTTTCTGAGAATAATAGTTGATACTCTCTTTCCTCTCCTCAAAGCAACACCACCTCTGTTTTTGGCGTAATGGCCTTCATTCTCATATTAATGAAAAACACAGGCAATCACAAGAAACACTCTCAGCCTCCATAGCCACAGAAATAGCAAGCCACAGTGCTCTGCTCTCTGCCTTCTCTCCTGCAGTGGTGATGAAGCCTCCCCAGGAAGAGCTAAGGCCACCTTCTCTTTTGTGTCACTGGAACCACCTCCTCTCCCTTACTCAAGATGGTCCTCTCATCAGTTTTATTCTTTATCTCGCATCATCAGTGTTTCCCATTCTTCGCTATCCTTCTGACTTGCAACATCCTATTATTTCTACCATTAAAAAGAAAAAAAAAATCTCTCATGGCCCAAATTGCCCAATTTAGATACCAACCTGTATTTTTCCTTCCCTTCACAACAGATTTCTAAAAAATAATCATCTCTACTTATTGCCTTCAATTTCTCTCTTGAACCTGCTAAAACCAGGTATTAACCCTTACCAGCCAACCAAAATTGCTCCTGTCAAGATCACTGTTGTTAAATCCATGATCACTTTGCAGCCCTTGTTTTTAAGATTCTATTTATTTATTTGACAGAGAGAGAGACAGTGAGAGAGGGAACACAAGCAGAGGGAGTGGGAGAACTGCTAGCCCTGTCACTCTGTATGTCTTCACTTCGCCTCCAGGACACAAATTCTCCTGGTTATCTTCCTACTTCTTTGGCTATTCCTTCTCAGTTTCCTTTCCTGGTCCCTTTTTGTATCCCTTAGAATTTTGGGTAGCTCAGCTTTCAGTCCTTGTACATTTTCTCTTCATTCACCACACTCACCTTTTTATTTTTTTTTAATTTTATTAAGTTTTTAATTTAATTCCAGTATAGTTAACATACAGTGTTACATTAGTTTCTGGTGTGCAAAATAGTGATTCAATAATTCTGTGTATTGCTCAGTGATTATCATAATGCATTTACCCTTAATCCCCTTCACTTATTTCTCCCATCCCCCCCACCCACCTTCCCACTCGACCACACTCACCTTTAATGATATCATCTAGTCTTGCATTCTCAAACATCATCTCTCTTTTTTTTTTAAATATTTTATTTATTTATTTGACTGAGAGAAACACAGCCAGAGAGGGAACACAAGCAGGGGGAGTGAGAGAGGGAGAAGCAGGCTTCCCGCCAAGCAGGGAGCCTGATGTGGGGCTTGATCCCAGGTCTCGGGGATCACCACCTGAGCCAAAGGCAGTCGCTTAACCAACTGAGCCACCCAGGCGCCCCAAACATCATCTGCTTTTTGATCCCAGGCTTGTATCTCTAGTCAACATCTCTCCCTTAAACTCTAAATATGCATATTCAAAGGTTTATTTGGTTTATTTGTTTATTATTTATTTGTTTTATATCTAATAGGCACACAAAATTAAACATGTCCCAAAATAACTCTTAATATCCTTTCGCCATATTTAACATTCTCTTATGTAGCCATGCCCACATTAGTTAATGTCAACCCTATCGTTTTAGGTGCCCAGAAAAAAAATCTTGGCTATATTTCACACCTAATTTCTCAGGAAAGCATGTCAGTTCAGCCTCAAGAATATATCCAGTGATACCAGAACACACTAGCTCCATCATTGCCATCTTGGTCTAGACCATCATCATCTCTCATCCAGATTATTTTAGTAGTTTATTAATAATTCTCTCTCTTCTGCTTGTAAAATATAAGAGTAAAAACAGGAGAGGGAGAATAATATAAATGCATAACTACATATATATATATATATATACACACACACACACATATATATACAAATATGTTTATATTATATATACATGTGTGTATATATATATATATATATATATATATATATATATATATATATATATGGGCTTGTTTAAGATAAAAGATATTTCCTGCATACCTATTACTAACCAGTGTCTAGACCATGCCTGAAACATGGATATTTAATCAATTTTTGCTGACTAATTCCTGATGGTTAGAGCCAATCCAGTAATCATCCAAGTTCTGTGAATTCAGTATTCTCTTCCTAGACTCAGCATTCTTCACTACTATGCTATATAGCTTATTTCTTAAATGTCTCACTCTATAAATTCTATATTCTATAAGTAAAACCTTTAAAAATTTGCATTCTTCATCTCTGAGAAGCAAATTAATTTATAGAGAATATAGCCTAAAACAGTCGGGGAGCCTCACTGGTTCAGTTAGTAGAATATGTGATTCTTGATTTCAGAATTGTAAGTTCAAGCCCCACATTGGGTGTAGAGATGCTTAAACATAAATTTTAAGAGAAAGTATAAATAGTAATCTAGTCTGATCACATATATATACAACTACCATTTTAGAATACACTGTAGACCACCTTCCAATCCTAAAACCTATCACGAACCTGTTGGAAAAGAAAAATTTCATACATAATGGGATAAAACTTACATACTGTTTCACATGTGTCCCAGTGTTGACAGCAAATTTGGAGGCTCAAAGTCAGATACCTTGGGACTATCCCATACATTTTAATGATTCATAGGTCTTTCACTTCTAGTACTTTAAAAGTCTGTAAATCTTAGAGACCTCCTATGATTAAGGAAATGCATGTCTGCCCTATTTTCAATTTGTACATAAAAATCATTATAATGTGAAACTTGTTTTATTTAATGAAATAAGTGAATTATTACTTCCATATAAACAATGAAAAATGAAAACATTTTGATAGATTTAGTGCTTCATTTAACTAATTGTCATAAAATATATTCATTAAGTACCCATTTGCGTATAATGTACTTGTCATATGTTATTGTACTAGATCAGTTTTAATATAAATATAAAATTCTGTCAGATTAAGAAAATAATTCTGGGATATAAATTGAAGAGCTTTGAAACTAAGCCTACCTTTCAAAGATTTTATGAGTCAGATACACTCAAAGTTATGTCAGCAGCAAATGATTATGGATAAGAATGTTCTGTTTTCAGAAATAACGGTTCCAAATCCCTAATGTATATTTCAGTTGGAAGTTCTAGTGCCTCCTTCATGTCCGACCTGTCGATAAATAAATTTGAGAGTAAACTTTAGCCTTACATATATGACTGGTCCATTGGTTTTAAAAAATTTTTACATTGTCTATTTAATTTCCTGATTACTTTAAAGAATTATTTCCTCACAATTTTTCATTGTGTTTTTTGTTGGTTTTGTTTTTGTTTTTTACTGGGTGGGGAGGGGCAGAGAGAGAGAGAGAGGGAATTTTTTTTTTAATAATTCATTTTAGTTTAGTTTTTCAGTGTTCCAAGAATCATTGTTCATGCACCACACCCAGTGCTCCATGCAATACATGGCCTCTAATACTCACCAGGGGCTTCACCCAACCCCCCACCCCTCTCCCCTCTAAAACCCTCAGTTTGTTTCTCAGAGTCTCCTGAGAGAGAATCTAAGCAGACTCCATACACCCAGTGTGGAGCCTGACACAGGGCTCCATCTCACAACCCTGAGACCATGACATGAGCTGAAATTAAGATTCAGATGCTTCACCAACTTAGACACTCAGGCACCCCTGTTTGTTTTTTAATTGTGTCTGTGTACTGCTTTAGTACCTTAGTACTGTGCACTGCTTTATCTAGATTTATAAAGTCATTCCCTTTGGCCACAATTGAGTACTAGATGATTCACATGTATTGTAGAATGAGCTTCTGGGGCTCCTGGGTGGCTCAGTCTTTAGGCGTCTGCCTTCGTCTCAGGTCATGATCCCATGGTCCCATGATCAAGTCGCACATCAGGCTCCCTGCTTGGCAGGAAGCCTGCTTCTCTCACTCATACTTCCCCTGCTTCTGTTCCCTCTCTCACTGTGTCTCTCTCTTTCAAATAAATAAATAAAATCTTAAAAAAAAAAAAAAAAAGAATGTGCTCTGAGATTACTGAATAGACATAAGTTTTCCTTCAGTTCTTCCTGAACCTTACTAAAAGCCACTAAATAACTTTCAAGGACTAAGGGAAATAGGATACTCAAGAAAAGACAAAAGCATAAATAATTTAGAAGCACCAAAACAGATGGATTCTTGATAATTGACTTTATTGTCCAAAAAGGATGAAATTAAGTTGTGAATAAGGAAATTTGGGAAAGCATGCCCAGGAATAAGATGATTTCTGCTACAGAACACCTGAAAGCTTCAACAAATAGATGTACCAGACACTGCTGAAGGTTGGAGATGTTACAACTGGGTATTCAAGAAAATCAACTTAGAGTCTTTTTTAGCAAGCAGGTTTTCAGAAGCAGGATCATGACCTCCCACCGATATAGCCAGTAAATACTTTTCTTATATCCTACTATAAAGTGGAGGTGTACTCTAGAGACAATTTACTGCAGATGCTCTGTTCTCAAAGATGAGGAATGGCCAAGGGCAAGCGTATTCAACTGAAATCAGAATTTCTTTTGGGTGATGAAAATTTTCTGAAGTTAGTGGTAATAGTTGCACATTTTGAATATAATAAATACTATTGAAATGAACATTCTAAAAGGAAGAAGGGATTTCGTGGTGTGGGAACTTTATCTTAATAAAATAATAGCATTAGTTTTCTCAAAACAATACTTGAGGCTAATTGGCAGTGGACCAGTGCTTTTGAAATTCTTAAGATAAATGATCTCATTCTAGATTTTGAATTGCTTTTCCAAACTATCAATCAAATAAGAAGGTAGAGTAAATATCTTTTTCAGACATAGACAATCCAAAAAAAAAAAAATTACTTCCTTTGTTCTCATTCTCAAAAAGATATTGAAGATAGTGTTTTACCGAAACCAGGGAATAAATCTAAAATGAGGAGGGCGTATGAGCTAGTACGAAGAGAACTAGACACAGATAGTAGAAGAACAGAGAATTTCCAGGATGGTGATGATGACAGAAAGCTCCATATCAATAACTGAGTGTCAGTTCTAGGGGATTCAGTACAGATTAGGGTAGGAGAACAGAGTTCTCTAAGGGTGCTACGTACAAGAAGAAAGGAAAGAAAAGAAAGATCTAATTTGTCTGAATATGGTGAATAGAAATTAAAAAAGGAATAAGAAAACTAAATAAACATGAAATATACTAATAATAACTCTGAGGAAGAAAGGAAATATATATAGCAAACTACATGATTCAGCTATGAGCTATTTTTTCTTCATGGTCATAATAATGCAAATACTGAGTAAGGGGATGGAGGAGGGCAACTGTATGTTTGTGTTGGAGACCTAAATCCTAATCTATCATAGTAAGATATCAGTAAATTCAAACTGAAAAAATCAATAGGTATATATATTTATAATGTTTAGAAATATGGAGATAAAAAATAGAAATAGAAAAAAAAATTCCCAGAGTTTAAAGAGGTGACTAGGAAGACTATCACTCAAAATGGAAGGAGTATTATGAGGAAGTGGACTGCTATTTTTCACTCAAAGTCTTATAGTACAATTTGACTAGCACATATGTTAATTGGTTAAAAGGAAATACTACATTAAAATTAAAAAGGTAGAAAATACCTAGCTAGGAGTTAGGAAATAAGATACAAAGCGTGACTGTTTAGCAGACTGCAAGCAAAATATTTAACCTGTCTTAGCTTTAGTTTATTCAGTGCTTTAATGAAGGCTTTGCATTCAGTTACCTTTAATTTCTTTCCAGCTTTACATCAAGCCTTCCAGAAGTCTTACACCTAAGTCGAAGGTGGACTCTTTTTAAAACTGTGGCGTCTTGCTTTACTCTATTGGTCTCAGACTGTTCCTCCTTTTAAGTTCACTTATTGAAGTTAGAAATCAGAACAAAGATCCAGGACATGAATTAATGTGTCACAAGTTATCCAGATATTTATGTAAATTCCTAGATTTATTGTAAATGGTCAATAGCCAGAGATTGTGTTAATTTCAGTAAAGGCCTAGGTTGCTATAACAAAGTAACCCTGAAATAGAGAGACTTATGGGGAATAAATTCTCTCTCTCTCTTTCTTGTCTGTCTTACCCAGTTATTTTATGGATAAGAAACTTAGTTGGGTCCACACATTCATAGAGAGCCCTAGATTTTTTCTATCTTGTTTCTTTGCCGTTCCTAGCACTTTATCATCATCTCTAGTGCCTAAATCGAATTGTGGGCACCTTTGTGTCTGGATTATGAGAAAAAGAAAATAGTATGGAGAAGCCCAAGTATAATGTCTTTTGGCCCAGACAGGATGTGGCACAGGACCCTTCCACTCATACCCCCTTGATAAGTATCCTGTTACAAGGCTGCATGGCTTACAGTACGACTGAGAAATATTGTCTCCAGGGTGGAAAGCCAAATGCCCAGCTATGTTTCTATTACTGTGGGAGAAGGAAGGACAGATTTTGAAGAACGATTAGCAGCCTCCTCCACTGAAATTTTAGAGAGGGCTACTAATTATTTGGGCAGGTATGGATATTGCATTCCACAATATGGATGCATAGTCTTTATTTTTTTTAACTTGATAATATTCTGAACTATTTATTACACATCATAAATAGTCTTGTGACGTTTCACAGCTTATATCACATATGCAGTGAATTTTAACCATTTCTAATGGTTACATTTTCCTCCTTCAGTAAAATGACTATGATTTTTGCCACGGAAGCATGGCTAGATCCCAAGGCTCTTTTCCAGGTTCTTCTTACTGTCGTATTTTTTTTTTCCATTACAGTCCAAGACTGTCAGTCTGAATATGAGGACCTTAATATCGATTAGACTGAAGGAATCAGTTGTAGTTCAACTCAATTAAATGATACAACCCTCAGTCAAGCACATGCCACATGCTGGGACTGTGTGGAAATATAACAATAATAAACGAGACACACAACTTTTGCCTTCATGAACCTGTCATGGAGGAGTAGAGCTAAACTCCTTTTCTTGTAGAAATGGTATATACATTCCTGAATTTAATGGATACAGCTTTAATCTTTGACTTTCAGTGTCACACCATTTGCACACATATAAAAATATACAAACTGTCCAAAAAGCCTGTCTCTGCTGAAGTCATATAGACAACAAAGGATATTTCTAAGTACATATTCAGAATAAATCTCACCGGGAGTCAGAGAAGAAGCATTGAGCCCAGAGCTATTACTTAACAGGAGAAGAGGGTGGGTCTGCTAACAGCTGGAAAGAACCAAATGCTCAGACTATTTTAGGAAGAGAAGTGTACTGTCTAATGAGACAGCAATTAAAAATAAAGCAATTAAATATATGTCCTCAACTTAGGAGAGCTTGTTTCTGCTTATATTAATCCGAGAATGAACAGACTCACCTCCCATAGCTAACTCGATATTTCCCCTGAGGTGTAACATAAACTTATTGTGGATCAATATCTTCTACTCATAGCAATGGGTCTGATAGTCTCTTTTGTTTGCGTGTGTGTTTCTTTCTGGGGTGACAGTAAGCTTTTGAGGAGCAGGATGGTGGGAATTGTTTTATATATAGGTATCTGGTTCATTACCTGCCAAGTAATTGGGATTCTGAGTTCTTTAAGCAGTCCAAAGCAGTGACTCTCAAATCTTAATATGCAAGAGAATGACCTGGAAATCCTGTTGAAATTCAGATTCCAGTGGT
This sequence comes from Spilogale gracilis, assembly GCA_004023965.1. Classification (NCBI taxonomy): domain Eukaryota; kingdom Metazoa; phylum Chordata; class Mammalia; order Carnivora; family Mephitidae; genus Spilogale; species Spilogale gracilis. The sequence goes on from PITA01000491.1 coordinate 228,677, forward strand.
AGAATCTAGAAGCTGGAGATGCTGCTTTTTCAACAAGCTCCCAAGTGATGTCTATGCTACTGATCCCAGAAACACACTTTGAAGAGAAAAGGTGTAGATTTTTTTATTAGGATGACTTATAATGTTTGCTGTTCTGATGTGTCATATTTCTTCTCTCTATAAATTGGGCTAACCAATGGATGGAAGGATTTTGGTTTATGGGTGCTTTTGGAAGCTTTCTAACTCATTTGGGTGTAGATGGGAATCTGCAAACATAAGGCATTTGCCTGGCTTGTAACATAAGAATACAACATAGTAAAATTTAGGGGTTAGACTGGGAAAAAGTCCCAGACTTTCTTGGAATGAAGTAATAATTTTCCATAAAATGCAGAAAATAGTGGGTGAGGAAGTGCGAGACTAGGCGGGACTTAGAAAACGTGAATAGAGTCTAAATTACCTTAAAGGATAAGATTTTCTAAAAGGACAACAGGTTTTTGTCTACCAAAGGATCTTTCATAATCCTGCTGCTTCTTGTGATGAGGGACCATAAACTGACACCCTGCAACCTCCCACTCCCCCAATCCTAGATGGGACATATGTGACATTCTTCCAGGAATCTCCCATCTTAATGTTAATGCCTTGCTAAAGGGAAAAACAACCTCATAGGTCTTCTTTAGCATATGAAAGTTCTTTTGAAACCTCCCTTTTCCTTACTCCCCCAACCTCTTAGTATATAATCAGCCACCCCTCACAACCCTAGTGCAGCAGCTCTCTCTTTCTGCCCAGGGCTCACAACCCTAGTATGGCAGCTCTTTCTCTCTTCCTGCCCAGGGCTCCTGTCCTTTTGCTTTAGTAAACCACCATTTTGCTCCAAAGACATCTCAAGAATTCTGTCTTGGTCATGGGCTCCGGACTCCATCTTACCAAACCTAAAACCATCACTTGTAGAATTATTAAAATAAATGACTAAAATACAGGTAACCCAAATGGCTTAAAAGATTAACAAAAATTATTGTTCCTGTGAATTTTGTCATTTTATTTGTCTAGATCAGTTCAGTGACACTCATGTTTTTGTGTTTGTTGTTGTTGTTTCTCTGTCTTATCCTTTTCTATTCTTTTGTCCAAAGTCGATATTACTATTATTATGAAGGTAAAGGCATTGGATTCCTACTTTTGTGAAGATAATTGATAATCATAGAGTCCTAATATATACTAGGTGGATTAATCCAGCATTCACTAAGGAAAGAATTTATTATCAGGAGCTTATGCACATGAGGAGAAAATACAACTTTTTCCTGCTACTCTAAATCATAATAGTTATGTGCTCACCATGGAAGTAATTCCTCCTGTCATTTGAGGTGCTTTCACACATTTTAGTTAGGTGTTTCTTTTATTAAGATGGTATTCAACTGAGGGATTAGTCACCATGTATTTATATGAAGTTTTCATTCTAGTGCAATTAGCGGTAGAATCCAATAAATAGCAGCACCATAACATAAAACTCATTTGGATAATCACCACCTAAAACAAAACTGGCAGTATGGTGCAGTTCTGTTCTTTATTCATCTTAATTCTCTCTTGTAGGTATGTATCACTAGAGATGGTATCATTTTGTAGCTTAAAGTAAATAGTGTGTTTATGATCATATTTCATTGTGTTTGGAGATTTTAGAGTGATTCATCATTAGCTTTCAGTTGGCTTAATGCAATATTTAAATCCTTTGCTGATTAGCTTGTCTTACAATTACTTTGGTTAAGGGGTTTATAGTAAAACTACAAATAAACATAAAATTACCAATGTGCTCTTCCCATCTTTTCTTTAGAGATGAGGTAACTGAGATTTCACCCTCTTTCCTTCCTTTCCACGTATTCTGACCAATAAACCTGCTTATTGTCCCATAAAGCTGTCCCTGAAATCCATCTCTGTTTGCATAATGGCCTAGGCAATAAAATATATTTGGTGATGAACTGATTAATCTGTTTATCTTTTTAATTGTGTTTTTTGTTCTCTCTCTCTCTCTCTCTCTCTCTCACTCTGTCGCTGTCTTTTTCTCTCTGTATAATTTAATTAATCCCTTGTTAAGCTCTTTAATCCTAATGATATCTGGCATTTATTTGGAATATTTTTGAGGAACAAGTTTGCTCTCTCACGTTTCTTCAGTCTGAGGAACTTACTCCTTAATTCTAAGGAACTTCATGGTTTCTACTTTGTGTTCTCTCAGATTGTTCCTTTCTTCTGTGGCCTACCTTCTTTTCATCTTACCCTTTCCAAATTAATCATGATGTCATGTCTAGACCTAACTCTCCCTGGTGCTTCAGGACACACACTCAGCCTGACTAGCAGCAGGTGTTCATCTCTAAACAGTCGGCCATGGACTGGCAAAGTGAAGCATTTTGGGACTCTTGGGCTCTCCTTCCCTAGAGCTGGAGCCAAAGCCAGCTATGAAACTTGTTGCTCTAAGTTGGGTAAACCATGAACCCTCTTAAATAAGAAGTTACACTGTTTCACATACTATAAGTAAATAACCCTTTGTTACTTAGTTGTTTGACTTTTTTTTTTTTAACAACATCATCCATTTGATAATTGTCAGTGAGCAGCTACAAATACAATATGAATCAGTGGTTCGTGACAATAAGAAAAAGTTGAGTATCCATTAATCACTATAATAACAAATATATCAACTATCCTTCCTCCCTTACCTCAAAATAGTGTGAGGGATTCCTTTTATCAGAAATCTCCATCGAAGGACACCCAGGGTCTTATTTCCCTTCTAACCAAGTCCAACATAATAAACACCAAGGAAAACATTTAAAATGCTCAAGGTAGTGATATTTTACAGTTGTGACTATAAATTCACCCAAACCCTAAAATAAATGTTTTACTGATGCTATGTCAAAGTCATCAATGTATTTGTGTGGGCCTAGACATGTGCCCTGAGGCTTATATTTTTATTTTGCTATCTGTTGGTAAGAATGCATTTATATTATTATATACTATTAGAAGATTTGAATTAGGAAAAATACTTCATTTCATTCTTCAAAGCAATTCTGTGTTGCATATCATAACCAAAGAGTAATTGGTGCACCTGGATGGCTCAGTCGTTAAGCATCTGCCTTCAGCTCAGGACATGATCCCGGAATCCCAGCATAAGCCCCTCATCGGGCTTCCTGCTCGGTGGGAAGCCTCCTTCTCCCTGTCTCTCCCCTGCTTGTGTTCCTCTCTGTCAAATAAATAAATAAAATCTTTAAAAAATAACAATAATAACCAAACAGTAATTAACTTTGGCTCAACCTCAAATACTCCAATGTCTGTTAGTTTTCCTACTTCTACACAGCGATAATGCAGAAAAAAAAAATCCAATAACTATTGATCTAGATATATATTTTTTGATATTTCATTTATTTGACAGAGAGAAACACAACCAGAGAGGGAACACAAGCAGGGGGAGTGAGAGAGGGAGAAGCAGGCTTCCTGCTGAGCAGGGAGCCTGATGTAGGACTCCATCCTGGGTCTCCGGGATCATGACCTGAGCCGAAGGCAGTCGCTCAACCAACTGAGCCACCCAGGCGCCCCAGATCTAGATATTTTTAACAAATTGGCCACCAGTTCCTTACTAATATCAGAACAGTGTTCTGGTCAATAAACATCATTTGCTTGAAAAAATGTGGTAAAGCTTATAGGCATAACCTGCAGTCTCTGGTCATAGACTTGCCAACCTCACAGAAAGACATTTAATTGCTGAGTTTGTAATGAAATTTAACTATAAGATTGTTTTACTACAATGGTGACTGCATTATGGCAAGACTCAATCTAAGGAATTCTCTATTTTTTTGTAGCTTGATATCTTTTAGTTTTATCGTAATTTCCTTCTGGTTCTCATTCCCTGCTAGATTGCTCAGGTGATTCAGATACAGTTCATCAGGCCTAGGACTGCAAAAGAGATGTTCAGTTCATATAATTTATGTGAAATTTATCTGAAAGGCAATACTTATAGTTAGTGAATTTAGATATTGTTTAAAACAACTGTCCAGCCAAGGAGAATGTGACTTTGGTGTTGAGGCAAAGAATCAAGCATGAATATGCTGCCCCAGTGCAATTTAAAGTAAAAAATATGGAGCACCTGGGTACTTAAGCTTCTGCCTTCAGCTCAGGGCATGATCTCAGAGTCCCAGGATCAAGCCAGGATCAAGCCCCGTATCAGGCTCCCTGCTGGGCAGGAAGCCTATTTTTCTCTCTCTCACTCCCTCTGCTTATGCTCCCTCTCTAGCTGTGTTTCTCTCTGTGAAATAAATAAATAGAATCTTAAAAATAAAATAAAATAAAAAATATGACTTTATAACTCATGTTTTTACTGAGTTCTATCTACTTGTCAACAATGAAATTATTTACAAAAATAACTACATAGCAAATAAGAGATGTTGCAACACTACTTAAATATGCAGTTGCCTTATTAAAAGTTACTGTAGGAATATTAATAGTAGAGAAAATATTGCTAAATGTGGAACAGGTTACAGAGGAACTACCAGATAAAAGGTATCTTTTCCCCTCTTTCTCACAGTTGGAAAGCAGGCATTTCACAGTCGTTTATTGCTCCAGATTTTTTTTTTTTTTGACATAAGTATGTGTGATAAGGTCAGTTGAGAACAATTTTCCTGTTTGAGAAAATATATTTTTCTTTGAATTCTTCTCTCTTCATTTAGCGACTATAGGAAAGATTGATTCCACAAGATGCTACTTAATTTCTTCTATATAGAGCCTTTCAAAAACCATATAGAATCTGGTACAAGTATTTGATTAGTATGCATACAATTATAAATGAACACATGTTTCTCATGCAGTGTAACACCATGTAAGTTTTCTGAGTGCATGTTATGTTCCATGTTTTGAAGTATACTAGATGAGTGTTCCTTACTTCCTCTATTATTATTTTTAAACTTAGGCATTTTCCCGGGAAAAAAGGTTGGATTTATTCTTTTTGCGCCTCCTGATTCCACTCCCCTCTTGCACAAATGAGTGTCAACTTCTGTATCTACCTAGTTCCAACGCTTCATTAACACGCCTGTACAAAACTGCATCACTGTTTGGTGATTAAGCAAGAGTAAATTTTAGTAACATACCAAATATGTTACTGTCCCGACCCGCAGGTAGTCAACGGAGACCCTAGAGGGGGAGTGAGAATGACAGGACAAGAGACATGAGAGATGGAGACAAGACAGGATTCTGATCAAGTCTCGTTTATTGGCAAGTCCAAGGGGGTAATTATAGGGCAGGCAGCGGGGAATATCTTTAGCGGGCAACTCAAGTAACTAAGCCACAAAGATTAAAGACAGCATAGTGGAACATACTGCTAGCCATCAGTTGCATTCCAGGACGAACTGTTCCAGGGAGTAGAGCTTGCACAAAATCAGCTTGGAGGCAATTGGATGCAGGTGGCCTTGCCAAGGCCCTGCTTCCCACATGTTACCCCTCAAACTTCCTCTTCATCACTATATTATTGCTTACCGATTTTTAAAATTGCCATCCATATATGACTAATCTTAGCAAGCTTGAGAAAAGGAAATACAAAATGTCCTCATTACTTAAACTCTGGAAGAGGAAATTTTTTTTTTTTTTTCTGACTACTGCTCCAGACTACCTGTCAAGGTCCTTCTTTACCAAACTTATTTTTTTTTCTTTTTACATCACACTTAGAAATATTTCCATACTTCCCTGTGCTTCTTCAAGCTGTTTGTACTTATTCAGTATGAGTCTTCAGAGATTCTGGCTGAAATTCATGGTTTATCTCTGGCTCCAGGATCCTAGCGAGGACAGACAATGAGTAATTGAGACTTGGGGTTGAAACCAAAAGAAAGGGATGAAGACATATTTGTTTGTCTTCACTATCTCCAACTCAGACTTTCTGGTGTAGCAAAGAGAATATGAGATTAACTATACCTTGGGCAAGTGATTATTTTCTTTGTTCTTCAGTTTCTTCATCTTTACAGTGGAAATACAGTAGCTATTCAATGAAAAATTTACTCAACTAATATTTATATTCTAGGAAAACTGTAGGGTACTAGGGATAGATTAATAAATAATACAGATACTGAATGGCCCCTTCCTCTTTGAAGTTATAGCTGGTGAATTCATCCTCTTTCTCTTTACCTTCTATCTGCCCCCTGAATGTATTATATCAAATTAAAATGGACTATAACAGAGCTATCCTGTTTTTGTGGGAGAAGGGTTTATATTAATAGAGGGTCAAAAGGTTCAGTTACACAGTAACTTCCTTGGTAGAAAAGATAATGTGACAACTCTATCATGCCAAGTAGAAAAAACTGATTGTCATTAAGTATTACCTTCAACAGGAGGCCTTGAAAAGTGTGATTATCTAGAGAAGATATCTTTTTTTTTTTTTTAGAGGAAGATATCTAATGGAAGCATGACATACAAGTGACCAGAGAGCTGGCATTTGTGAACTCTTATGTGCAAGAGAAGGTTGACTATTTTCAGACCAGATAAATGGATTTGTGACAGAAAGTCATGATGTGGTAAATTTTGATAGTTGCTTAATTTTATGAATTTAGTGTACATATTAGCATGGAAAATTATTTTTGACAAATGCTGGGTCTACAGAGGTAGCAAGAACATAAGTGCTGTGCATTACCCATACTGTGCTATAAGCCTTCACTAGCTCATACCTGTGCCATTACAAGAGATTCTAATTTTTCTCGTTCCAGGCAAATACAAAAATGTTATTGTGTGTGCATGTGTCTGTTTGTGTAGAGAGAGAGCGAGAAAGTAGGAGAAGGAAAGGGACAGAAGGAGAGGAAAAAAGCAAGTGAGAGTCGGCTCTGTGTCAAAGATACTGTTCTAAGGGCTGGAGATACTGTACTAAACCAAACAATGTCTGTATATCCACAAAACTATCTCAGATGAACAAAGAACTAAGCAAGGACATTTCTACATAGTATGATGTTGCAGAGAGGGAGTGGCTATTATAGATGGCAAGGTCAGATTTGGTCCCTATAAGGTGAGAGGTGATGTGAAGTCTCTGTGATAAGAAGATCCAGTCATTCATTCTACTCTTTTATGTGGTCTTTATCTTGTCTCCAGGATAAATTCCTGTCTTAAAACATTCATTAAGGCCCTAATATCCTTTGGTTGATAATTAAGATCTTCACACTGGTTTTCAAGTTTCTTTACAGTATAATGGGTTTTATCCAATGTACTCATTACTCCTTAATACAAAATTGTCTTCCCTGGGCTCTCTTTTGCCACCGTAGGACATACGCTTTTTTAAGACATGTAATAATATCCTTCTAAACTGAGCCCTGAGACCTGCATATTTTTCCCAAAAGGAATTTCCTTTTTTTCATTATCATACCTCTCCAAATGTCATTTATTGTAGGACAGTCCATGTGGTCCCCTTCCGTAAGCTCTTCCATGATTGCCCCAGTCCATAGCAGTTGTTCATCTTGGCACTAAACTATATACCATCTCATGAGTATATTTAATTCTTCCCTGAAAACAATTAGGATCATAGGGAACAGTTTTTGAGTTTTTGTTTTGTTCGTGCTTTTGTTTGTTTTGAGTATCAACTGTGAATCAGACATTTTATATCCATTTTACTCTTACCCCTACCAATAATCCTGAAATGTTAAGTTTTGGGATGCTTACTGTACTGAAGAGGAAATTAGGTCATCTGGTTGAAATTGCTAACACAACTGGTAAGTAGCTGAAATGGGATGCAAACTGACTTCTAACTCTATAGCCCGTATTCTTTCCATCACACTGTAACTTCTGTCTGCATTTAAATGGCTTGCTTCTGGATAGAAAATATCTGTCCAATATTTCCTTTGTCTTCTTTTAAAGAACTAACATATTATTTGGCACATGTTAAGTACTTGTTAAATTTGTTCAAATGAATAAATTAGCAAAGTATAAAAAAACAACAGTCCCTCCTCACAAAAGCAGGGAACGGTAGCTGCAAAAGAGAACACATTTTTCAAAGAACATTCCATTCTCTTTCACATTGATTTTGTACATAGGGTTCCCTCTATCCAGAATACACTTTGCTCTCTCTTCTTTGTGAAATCTCATTTATCCTTCAACACCCCAGTTCAAATGTCACTTTCTCTGTGTAGATTTCACTGAGACCTGTAGGCAGAGTGTTCGCCTTAGGGTTTGTGTTCTTATAGTGCTTTTTATATACCCCTATTTTAACAACTGTCTGCTTAAAGGCAGGGAACACATAGTCATTTCTCCATGTACTAACAATGGCTGTCAATGAATCTTAAGTTAAGCACCAAAGTTGAATTATCTTTATATGATACTTTTTAAAGTTGCAGGTAAAAGAATAGACTATTACTATCCATCGGTGTAAGTTCATTCCCATGGTGCTAGAATGGCTTTTACACATGGAACAAACTCTTCATTGTGGGAAAGATAAAAAGAGACAGTTTTACCTCACTTATTTTTTTCTTTTGTGCCAGAATTCAAGGTACACTACCTCTCTAACTCTTTGTCAGATTTCTTGGCACAAATTGTTAACAGTACTGTGAGACCTACTGTTGTATTATGCAGTTAATTTTTCACATACTGATGCACAATCCATTTCATATTCTTGTTGCAGTTTTCCTTTTATCCTTCTGGACTTCCCCTGGACCCAAACCGTATACATTGCCATCATCTTTTGGTAATTGGCCAACTTCTTTTATCCTCAACACCTAAGACAGCGCCTGATACATAGTAGATGATCAAATGATACATGTAAAATGAATAAAGGAAGGGAATTACTGAAAAAGGCTCTTTCCTATTTGCATTTTATACTCAGTTTCATATTGCATTTCTGATGAAAATTTCTGCTTTTTCATCTCATTTTCTGATTATACCAGGGATGCCTGGATTCTGGGCCTTTCTAACTAATACCCACTGAAGAGTTACTTCAGGGTTCATAGCACAGTGTTTTGTCATTTTATTTACAGTGTTTTGCCACTAGATAGAGTTTGCAGTATCTGGCTTCTAATCTGGACACTTAGGAATTAGTGATGCAGAGGTAGCTAGGGAAACCAGGGAGTCAAGCAAGGAATGATCAGTTCTCCAGAATTCAAAAATCTGCAGTTTGCTTACAAATAACTATAAAAATATTCAAACTTTCTTTGTGGTAATTCAGCCTTGGTATTAAAAAATGCAATAGCATTTGAGTTTAAACACAATTGGGAATGTTCGTAATATTGCCAATAAGAAGGGGTATTGAGGTTTTCATTTATAATGTAAATACTTCTAAACTCCTTCTTTACATAGCAGGGGATATCCAAGTCAGTGAGGTTCGCCCCCCTTTTTTATTGGTAATTTCCCTGAATGCCTGCCAGGTGCTAACTGCTTTTGTTTGTAGACCTCTTGCTCCTCTGCTCCAACTGAAAGGAAGTGATTTGGGGCACCAAGTGTTATTACCACTATGGATGCCAATGCATTGGAGTCTACCTCATGCCTCTGATCTTACCAGTTGTTTAATAACATATGTAATTACAAGAGATACTGAAGTATAGGGAGGGTTGATGGTTTATTTTTCTCAAGTAGGAGATGTTGCCAAATGGAAAGTTAGGAAACAAATTTTGTTTTGCTATTATTTGAATAAAGAGCTTCAAAAATTTCAGCATGCTACCTTTATAGAGTTTCTTCACCTTCTTCCTCTTCATCACAATTTATTTCCAAAGGTAGATAAATAAAATCTTGGAACTGGAGCACACCCCTTGGAAGCTATGTAGTCTAACCTCCTACCCTGGGTAGGAATCCATTCTAGAGAGCCTGTAAGAGCCCAACATCTGGTCGTCCAGCCTGCATCAGAGCCCTTCCAGTTCATGCCTTCTTAGTGCTGACCATAATGGAATAGGGGTCAGGAGATACAGTGTTTTAGTTTCAGTTTTGTGCCTAACTCTGTTATATGGGGAAAATCAAATCCCTCTTTATGTCTCAGTGCCCTCATATATAAAATGATAGGGCTTGAATAAAAGCCTCCTAAGGACATTTCTAGATTAGCCATCCTATGATTCTTTCTCTGTACACATATACACATATTTAAATTACTATTATCTTACAAATTAGACTTTCAAAAATATATTTGGTCCTGTTAATTTTCCACTGATTTTTTTGAAACTTCAAGGAAGCAACAACCAATCCATCACCCAATATAGCCTCAAATATATACATAAAATAATAAATAATAAAAATCATATAATTTAATGAATCAATGTAATAATTTATATTACAATAACCATACTATATAATATTATATAATATATAATTTGAATTATACAATAATATAACAATAAAATGATAAGTTAATATAATAATAATATTAATAAATAATTAAATGATAAACTCATATTTAAAAATTCCAGCCACTACTTTAAAGAGCCCTTAAGGAGTAGGCATATCATGCTAAATAATTCCAATTGTAGATATTTATTCGTACGATAGACTCAAGGTTCACTTTCCTATAAACTTAATTCATGGCCTGTTAGCTATCTGTTGGAACAACACAAATATATCCACTCACAAATGACCTTCTATTTTAAATGTCAACTAAAGTGCATAAAATATTGAACCTAAAGTGGCATTACATCATATTTTGGGTTTGAACACGGAGGAGTACAGGGTGGCTACTAAAGCCATTGATTTCCGGCAACATTAGCTTTTTTTTAAAAAAGTCTCACACTTTTAATATATAATGAGCACTTTTATCAAAATACCCAAGTTTATTTTTTCATAAAAAACTATACATCACTTAAGACATTTTGCCCTGATGTTCCTTCTGAATCAAGCTATGCATATGGAACAAAAGAATGAATAGAAGTTATGAGTGTGAGATTAGCTGAGTTAAAAGGCTTTAGTGGTCTTAGAGAGAAGAAAAAGGGTAGTGCCACACGTTTTGCCTTAATCACTTATGTAACTAGTGCATCAGAGAAAGAGGGAGAGAGTTAAAGGTGAAATCACACAGTGTTTCCATGCTGTGAATCTGTTTGAGGTGAGAGTTCCATTTACATGCAGGTGCTGGCTGGGTCTGCAGGTCTGGGGGCATCTTCCAGAAGGTGAAAACAGTGTGCACAGGTGCACACTAGAAACTCTTCCTATGAAGTTTAAAAAGGAAAAAAAAAAGTCATCTGGAAAACCTGTGGCTCGCTTCGGTAGTTGTGCAATATACTCGAAGGCCCACACCAGTGACTTTCACAGATGACACCGTGTGCTGGTTTACTCTGTGAATGTGGTTCCACAAGGGAGGGTTCTGTGGTCTGTATACTCATTTAGTCCCTCAGGTCAGATACTTGGTGAGCCATCCTTTCAGAGGAAGGGATTCTTATTTTAAAATATAATGAAAGGTACTCTTCTGGGGAAAATGCATGGTTTTGCACTATGTGGACTCATCACTCATCTGTAGCCCCAGATGTTTTCTATTCTGAACTGTGGCAAGATAGCACAGCAATGAACAAAGATCAGTTGTTGTCCCTCTGGACAAGACCAGGTGGGAGAGGGTATTTGATGAGCCAGACCCCAGCTATCTAAATTATGTAAAAAGCTGCCCCAATTATAAATGCTAATCTATCATGGAAATATATGATAGTTAATAATGTTATGCTTTGTACTCATTCTGTAGTGACTATACCCTAAAAAATATTATATAGATATTTTTTCTAAACTGATAAAAGTTTTAGAAAAAAAATAAATAAATTAGTTTTGTACACTACATAACATCATAAAACAGATGCAAGTTTTAAAGCACAGCATATTTTAAAGAGAGTGTAGTCAAGCATTTAGTCGTCTGAGGGTAGAACTAGGTTTTATGGTTCCTGTTTTGTCTTTTCTTCTGTCTGAACTCAACCGAAATAAGTTTTTTTTTCCCTCTTTCATCTGTGCAGCTATAGATGCAAAGTATTTAATATCTTCTGAATCTAAATCTTTAGGCATTCTTTATAAAATATGACCATTCTCCATTTTGCATTCCTCATAGATGCCTCTTCCAGATCAAAGGCACTTCCTTATGAAAATGGTTATGAGTGTAATTAAAAATGCCTTTTTTATGGGGCGCCTGGGTGGCTCAGTTGGTTAGGCGACTGCCTTCGGCTCAGGTCATGATCCCGGAGACCTGGGATCGAGTCCCATATCGGGCTCCCTGCTCGGCGGGAAGCCTGCTTCTCCCTCTCTCACTCCCTCTGCTTGTGATTCCATGTCTGGCTGTGTTTGTCTCTGTCAAATAAATAAAATCTTAAAAAAAAAAAAAAAAATTTAAAAATGCCTTTTCTAGCTACCAGAGAGTTACTTCTCTGGGTTCCTGGGTGGCTCAGTCAGTTAAGCATCCAGCTCTTGATCTCTGCTCAAGTCAGGATCTCAGGGTCCTGAGATGGAGCCCTGCTTTGGGCTCTGTGCTAGGTGTGGAGCCTGCTTAAGTTTCTCTCTCTCCCTCGCCCTCTCCCTCCTTCTCCTCCCCTGGTGGTGTGTGCAGTCTCTCTCTCCCTCAAAAAAAAAAAAAAAAAGTTACCTGTTTTGTTTTGTTTTTATAGAACAAATTGAAAAATTTTAACCTTGGCCCAAGGGTATTTTCATCAAGAGCTGTCTTAAGTAAAAGCTTGCTTTTTACTTTTCAAAAGTAAGATTGGTCCTGTGCTCGTGCTCTATCCTTTCTAAATGTGCTAAAAATAATTTGTATGCAGTTCTCTTAGTTTCTCTTAACTTCTTGCATTTCATCAGGATGTAGTCCAACTCAGTGGCACTTTGAGATAATTAAATTTGAAAAATAACAATATAGAGTTGACTCATGTATAGTAGTTATATGTGTCCCCATGAAAGGAGAGAGGTGACAACAAACCATACAATGTTACCCTTTTTTCCTTGACCACATGGATTCCTAGCCTTGCCAAAAATATTTTTTTCTTAGTTGTTGATGGGAGAAAATTCACATCAGTTCTTTAGTCCTTGAGTTATGAAGGCCTTGCTCAGATCTTACCTAGATGGGCAAAAGGAAGCATTTTACTTGTGTAAAAGATAATAATAAAATGAATATACACTAGCTAAAAAGAGAGAGGAGAAAATAAATTAATCTAACACAGGAAGTGCTTGCTTAAGTAAGAGTAAAAAATGTAGAGTCACAGGCAACCATTCAGTAATGAATAATTGCTGAAGCAATTAATCTTTATATGGAGAATGCCTCTATGCCACAGTCAATCATATCAGAAAGACCCACATGGACTGTGGACGATAGAGAAGGGTCCTCATGTTGCCCATCAAAACTTGACATTCATGATTGCTCTCTAATGTAGCAAGAAGCCAAAAGGTACTGTGGGATGTGCTGTCAGAAAGAGATAAATCAGGATTTTAAAATATAGTAAAAATGGATTCAATACCTTGAATTTATGAACTATGCCTACATGTGGAAGTCACTTGTTTTGTCAGCTTATCAGAGTGAGCACAGTTATAGACGAGACTTAATGAAAGCTGCTCAGCCCCAGATGGACCACAAATTTCCAACAAATCCCTATGCCATTTCATGAGTTTCCCTCTCTTACTTTCTGTTCTTTAACAACAGCAACAACATCTTCATGGGAGGGGTGACTGGGTGGCTCAGTTGGTTAAGCCACTGCCTTCAGCTCAGGTCATGATCCTGGAGTCCCTGGATCAAGTCCCACATTGGGCTCCCAGCTCCATGGGGAGTCTGCTTCTCCCTCTGAGCTTCTCCCCTCTCATGCTCTCTCTCACTCACTCTCTCTCTTTCAAATAAACAAATAAGACCTTTAAAAAAATCTTCATGGGAGATCATACTACACATGTGCCTTCATACCTCTTTTCCCCAAAGTAGGACACCCTTTGCCTGTGACTTCCTCATATTGAAATAATGATGTAAAAATAAGTATTTTTAGAGAATTTATGGGCAAAAGCTAGCTCACTGCTGTACAATTTCACTGAAGTAACCTTTGTTTTTCCCAACCATCTCATCTCTTTTTTGTCCTGGTGTGAGCTCTCGCTCCATGTTTCAACAGCTCACAGGATGGAGTAGAGACTTTAGTTCCTGTGAGTGGAGACTGGTGATTGAGTACCTCACCGTAAGGCCTTGTCTACTTACTCCTCATGATTTTCACTGAGGGATAGGATCCTTGGCCTGAAAAAGAGGTCATCATTCGAAAAATTATTTAAACCATCTGTGCCTCCCTTTCTTCTCCAGTGATGATTGTTTTCATTCAGTCCCAGTAGTTCAATGTGTGAATCCAACATAATTTTATAGAGTAACTTCTGTATTACAAATGGAGCAAAAAGGGAAGAGGTATCTAGATTTACTGGGGTTCATCTGCTTCTCTGTCCTGGCATAAATTTCATTTCATCATTATTGCTCGTTTACTTTATGGACAGTCTTCTCTTGTTTACAGTAACTTCTGTGAAGGCAGAGTAATGTCTGTTTATCTTATTGCATTTTTTTAAAAAAGATTTTATTTATTTATTTGACAGAGAGAGAGATCACAAATAGGCAGAGAGGCAGGCAGAGAAAGAGGGGGAAGCAGACTCCCTGCTGAGCAGAGAGCCTGATGTGGGACTCGATCCCAGGACCCTGAGATCATGACCTGAGCCAAAGGCAGAGCCTTAACCCTCTGAGCCACCCAGGTGCCCTCTTATTGTATTTTCTGAGTCTAACATGGTGCTTGGCATACACTGTGCCCATAACAATTTTTGTAGAATGAATAGAAGAAGGGAGAATGCATGAAAGGAAAGAGTTTCAGGCCCACCTGCTTAAAGTCTCTTTATATTTTTTTTTATTTTGAGAAGATGTGAATACTCTATGGAAGGATTATAGCTGCTGGTTAATTTAATAACATTCAAATATTGAATTTCAATAACCACCGTTTTAGACTTTTGAATTTTCCATCTATTATTTATTTGTTTGTTTTTTTCAATTGTTCTAAAGGAAAGGTGGGGTGGGGGTACCTCAGCGGCTCAGTTGGTTAAGTGGTTAAGTGTCTGCCTTCAGCTCAAGTCATGATCTAAGGGTCATGATCTAATGGGATGGAGCCCCATGTCAGGCTCCCTGCTCAGCAGGGGTCTGCTTCTCTGTCTCCCTCTGCCTGCTGCTCCCCCTGATTGTGGTCTCCATTTCTTACATACATACATACATACATACATAAAATATTTAAGGAAAAAAATAGGAAAGGCATGGCTATCAGGTGACTGTTTCTAGATATTAATATTTAGTGTCAATTACTTCAAGATTTCTGTAAAATAAAGGTTTTTTTAGTTCAAATTCTAGACTAGCACATACAGTGCAAGAGGCAGAAAGAAGAGAAGATATCATGATAACCTCTTTTGCACTGTGTCCTCTTCTTTCCCGATACGATGGGCTCTTAACTATTTTCCCAACATAAGCTTACTTCTTCCCCACAAAGGCAGGGTCTCATTCATGGGCTAGATTTTGAGTTATGACAAAGATGTCATAAACTGACTTCTTCAGAATCCCCAAAGCATAGTCATCTTCAAGTCATTAATAAACATGCTGATTCTTTAATTTGATGGCTCCATCAAACATGCACATTCTGATTGCTCACTGTGAGCCTGGTACTGGTGATATGGTGATTGCTGATGCCTGTTCTTGAGCATCTCAAATATTCTTCTGGATTTTGAAGAAAAATAGGATAATTGTGATGTTTGAATCATTTTCTTTTTGCTCTTTAAAGATATCACTAATAAGGATATAATGGCATGACCAGTTAAGTTTTTTTAAAAAAAGTTCTTTCCCAAATACATGAAATAATAAAAAATATAAAATTTGAGAATGGTCAATATCTTTGCATGGAGAATGAACTGAGGTATGTCAGTTGTTATTAGTCATGAAAATTTCACAAAAATCATCTCTTTAATAGCTCTTAGCAGAACTCAATCATGTAATACTTCTCAGGCAGGGCAGGACTCATTGACTTACTGAACATTAGACTTATAATATTTGAGACCACATAGTCCAGTTTTCTCATTTAATGCTCGGGATATTTGGACCAAAAGAGGTCTGCGCCCTTTCCCATTGCACCTATAATGTAACTGATCAAGGATCTAGCTCTTGCTTTCCAAACCATTCTGGTATTTAAAGACACCAGTGTGCCATTTAGGAACCTATCAGGCAAGCCATGCATTGTAATAATCTAGAAATGAAGTGTAGAGGTTTCCACCATCCTTGGACTGAGAAACCTGGTACACATAGCGGTGATATTCACAAGCGGAAATAACTCCTATTTGAAGGGAGTAAGCCCACAACCTGCTTTCTCAAAATTAAGTGATGGTGCTACGGAGCTACAACAGATAGTCTTTAGAAAATGGGTAGTGCTTGGTGGTGCCTGAGTGGCTCAGTTGGTTAAGTGACTGCCTTCAGCTCGGGTCATGATCCCAGAGACCCGGGATCGAGTCCCACGTCAGGCTCCCTGCTCTGCGGGAAGCCAGCTTCTCCCTCTCTCACTCCCCCTGCTTGTGTTCCCTCTCTATCTGTGTTTCTCTCTGTCAAATAAATAAAATCTTAAAAAAAAAAAAAGAAAGAAAGAAAGAAAAAGAAAAGAAAATGAGTAGTGCTTACCAACCCAAGACAAAGGAAGTCTCCTATGTTAGGGAACAGAGAATCTAGAATTAGGTCAGTAATCAGTGGCTGCCAAACAAAGCTGGTCATTGTGAGGCACAGCTCCTCACTCTGGCTGCTCCCCTCTGGTCCCTTTGATGGCACTGGCAGCACAGTACCTGCACGTGTCATTAGTCACTCTCCCTGCTCTCCCTTTGTCTCCTCTCCTTACCCTTCTCTCCTCTGTCTTCTTTTACCTGATTAAAAGGATTAAAAGGCTTATTTCTAGGTGTACTAACAAAAGGTTCACAAATAATGTACTTATTTAACTCTTTGCTCCTATGTGAGGCTGAAATGCAAAACACATAAATAGCAAAGGTTAATGTCCGATGGCTTCATGTTGAATGAATGGACATGGCTGTTTGGCATAGGGGAAAATATTAATTTTCCTTTTTGTTTATTTGATTTGAAAATGTACAGTTGTATTGATTCATTCCCTATTTTATGTTTTAATTTTGTAATGGTTTGTGTTATAATTTGGATATTCCAGAAAATAAAGTTCACTTTGATTCTTTATTACTGCATATTGATTGGATGATATATTACCTATGCTTCCTCTTTATGTTATAATTTGGATATTGCTAAAAATAAAGTTCACTTTGATTCTTTATTACTGCCTATTGATTGGATTGAAGATTAACTATGCTTGCTCTCTGTGGATTTAGCAGAAATGCAGTCATTCCATCTGTAATCTGGTTTTAGTGACCTCTAGTGCCAGAAAAATTTAAGTGCTCTGCTTTATTTTAGTTCAGAGTTGGCAGGTTGTCTTTTGATACAAACACATCAATGCTATCAGTTATAAAACAAAATATACCAAGGTTGTTTTTCTATAACATATTTGTATATATGTGTGCATATATATAGACACAGATACATATGTAAAGGAATCTTAACCAAGCATAAGATTTCTATGGAGTACTTCTTGGCATTCACCAAACAAATTCAACTAGTACCAAGTATTAGATAGATTTGATATTTCATTTCAGGGGGAACTCCCCTACGTGCACCACCTCTGCTAAATTTTTTACTACTCAGAGAATTGTTTTAAGAAGAGTTATCCAGAGTTGTGCCAGCCTAGTTTAGATGTGTATATTATGTGGTATAGAGAAACTTTATGAGAATAGGAAGGTGTTTTTGCTAAATAGCTTATATTCTGCTATCAAGATACCATAGAAAGACCAAGCTCCCACCTGCTTAAAACATGTTTTAAGTCTTGGGGCTCCTGGGTGGCTCAGTCCATTAAGTATCTGCCTTGAGCTCAGGTCATGATCCCAGGGCCCTGAGATCCAGCCCCACATTGGGCTCCCTGCCCAGCGGGGAACCTACTTCTCCCTCTCCCTCTGTTGCTCTCCCTGCTCATGATCTTCCTGCCCATGCTCTCTCTCTCAAATAATAAATAAAAACTTTTTTAAAAAATGTTTTAAGTCTTGCCTTTACAAAATGTAAGAGCTAAATAAATAAATAAATGATATTTGGTGCACACAAAATTTCTTTCAACCTATCAAAAAGTTTAAATTCATGTATGTTTACAAAAGTATCTGTTACTCGGTTATCACATCATGTTATAATTTTTAAGGTAAACTGGATTTCCTTTAAAATAAGTAATTATGGAGTCGAAGTTCCACAGGATGCTTGGTGCTTGAGAAATATCTACAGTTAACATAAAGTTCTTTTTGTTTAATTCTTCATATTCAACCTTCTCCCCAATTGAGTTGCCCTTTATGTTATCCTCTCCACAATCTAATTTTGTACTTCAAGCATTTGCCAGGGGTTTTCATCGCAAATGAAATATCATGTTACTATTTGGCCAAACAGTGAATAATCAATAATATTGTGCAAACAAGCAGCATGAATAATAGATAAACCTAAAAGCTTGGAGATGCAGGCTTCCAGCATTGGGATTTGGAAGGAATTATTCCGTATACAGCCCACCACTAAATAGGGGTAATCTTAGAGTTTCAGCACATTAGTAGCGAAATCATCGTCGTCATCCCACCGGTACTTCTTTTCCCGTATAAAGAGTGCACAGTGTCCCTCACCCTAGATAAATAGCTATTTTTTTAAAGATTTTATTTATTTATTTGACACACAGAGAGAGATCACAAACAGGCAGAGAGGAGGAAGCAGGCTCCCTGCAGAGCAGAGAGCCTGATGCAGGCCTTGATCCCAGGACCCTGAGATCATGACCTGAGCCAAAGGCAGAGGCTTTGGCTGAGCCACCCAGGCACCCGATAAATGGCTATTGTTCAAACACTACATCTTTGCATGTAGGTTGGCTTTGTTGCTTTATGCTTATGTCTAACACAACCGAGCTTTCTTTTTCTATTTGATTATTATTTTTTTGATGACATTTCCTCATTCCTCTCTGAAGGCAACATGATATTTTGGAAGGAGTTTAGCATCAAGAGGCTTGAACCTCAGTTCCATTTCAGTGCCATTGTGGGACAACTGAATTAAAAAGATGTTAGTTCACCTTATAAATTGATAGCAATGCCACCTTAAACATATTACTTAACTATCTGAGCCTCAGAACTCCTTTTTGACTATTTGTATTTATCTTCCCAGAATATAGATTTGAAGTTAACTTTTTTCTTGAGTATCATCTGGAGATGTGTATCCAGGGGGCTGCTGCCTTGCTTATAAAGCCTATCATTCCTAAGCAAGAGAATAGATAGTCCAAAAAACAAAACAAAACAAAACAAAACCCAAAAACAAAACAAAACAAACCCCCCACACACACACACAAAAAAAACAAAGCCAAAAACAAAAACAAAACACAAGAGAAAGTTAAAGAAAATGCAAGGCCTACAAGGAATAGGGGAATAGGGTATGCTTTCAGCTCCAATGGGCAATTTTCAAGGGCCATTTAGTAATATCAATAACTGCCTAGAGCATGGTTTCCCATTCATTTACTGAAGAATTGCTAAGCTGGGGTCTCATTTTGCTGCTTATTCATGTGTGCTCAAAAGTAGCCAGAAGTGATGCTGATGTTACATACATAGAACTGGTCTCAGTGGTTAGCTGCAGAGTTTCGTGCCTGAAAAGACTGATTTTCAAAAGGGGCACAGCTAATAGTAAAGATGTCAGAGGGAAGAAAGCCAAAGAACTGCTCAGGCAGTACCACTGGCTGCATGGTTTTTTTAGAACATTACCTGCGACCAAGAACTGACTGAATTTTCCAGGTTGAGGAGCTGGATTTTATCCACTACTCAAAGGGGACCAAGCAAGTGTACCGATCCTTACAAGGCAATATGTATAAAGTAGCTGCCAATTTGTTAATTTACAAATGAGCTGAAGTGATTTTTCTATTTGTTATGTAAGGCATCTCTTTCCTCATATCTAGACATTTGGGAAAATAAACTATTAATTCATTTACCTATTTTTCCATCAAATATTCAGTGAGTGTGTGCAGGGCACTGTGCTAGGTATAAGTTGCAGAGATTAACAGGGTAGACAGATATACTCCCTTCCTGCCTGGAGTATTCATTTCTTTCATAAAATGCAAACAAATAAAAATATTATGCCAATAAAATGTGAGAAGTGCTATGGTACATATAAATGAAAGTTTTTACCAAACTGTTCAGTTACTAAAAAGATATATATTTAGATATATCCTAGAGAAATTTTGGAATTGTACAGATCAAAACTTGAGGCAATCTTGCCATTTGCAAGTACATGGATAGAGCTGGAGAGTATTATCCTAAGTTATATTAAGTCAGTCAGAGAAAAATAAATACTGTATGATTTCACTCCTTCGTGGAATTTAAGAAAGAAAACAAATGAACAAAGGGGGAGAAAAAGAGAAAGAGAGAGAAAGAGAGGCAAACCAAGAAACATACTCTTAACTATAGAGAATAAACTGATGATAACCAGAGGGATGGTGGGTGGGGGATGGGTAAACTAGGTGATGGGGATTAAGGAGGGCGCTTGTGATGAGGACCAGGTGTTCTTTGGAAGTGTTGAATCACTAAATTGTACACCTGAAACTAATATACTGTATGTTAACTAGCTGGAATTTAAATAAAAACTTTAAAAATCTAATAGTAATCATAATAAAGCATTATAATCGATAACCTTTGTTAAATGCTTGCTACTAATCCCTTTAAATACATCACTGAATTTCAAAACATTGTGTGTATTAGATATAGTTTTATTTGCATTGTATTGATGAGGAAATTAAGGATTAGGGAACGTAAATAAATTCCCCTGGGCCCCACATCTTTTAGGTGGCTTTTTATTCAGTGGGACACTAATGTCTGGTTGCAAATCTTATGCTTTTGACCTACATCTTACAGGCCCTCACAAGAGAAGGAAAAGAAGGATGGAAGGTCGTGGGGGGGGGGGCTGCAGGGAAAATGAGAGGAGGATCTCAGTCACAGAAAGGGATAGCCAGACCAACATCAGATAGACTGATATTAAATGCTAGAATGTAACAGATTAATGTTGAAAGAGTTTTGAACAGCATTTCCTTTAATGCAGGTTAGTTCTACCAAAATGTAGTTTTTTCCATTTTATGTTCATTTTCCTTGATTTTAATTCATGAGGCTGATGTTTTAATGAACTGGTGGTCATTAGTGGACTCTTTCTCCAGGCCTGTATAAACTGACCACAGGAATATAGGAGGAATTTTAGTATAGACATCAAAGGAGAAGTAAGCCTTAGACAGCATTTCCTTTTAAGGTGAACCAAGTGGTAGTTAGGCAATTTGTAAATCTTGGTGATAAAATCAGGTTGGTAGCAAATGGCCTTGAGCACTTGGCTAATGAGAACACATACAGTTAGGTGATCCTTGTCTCTGTCTAAATCAATATCTTTTACTTTTTCCATTAAGCCAGGATGATTTTGACGATACAAAAACAGAGTACAGGAGGGTGAAAATGACAGCAGAGGCTCTGTCCTCTGATCTGACCCACAATGACTTCCGTGAACATCTACCAATTTTGTCGTGTGAAATTTATGCTGTGGAATGACAATCACACTAATATCTCTCTCCCATATGTCCTATTTTCTTTTATGCCATACTACATGGTCAATGTGAGTATTTGCACAGATAATGTATGTTATAACTTATGCCAGTATATATTGATAAAGATTTAAGGCTTACAGAGAATTTTCCTAACTTATCATTCACTTTGTTATTTGGTCAAATCTAACTCAATACATAATGAAAGCCCGCAGGGTACTAAGGACCACCGTGTGGAATTCTAGCAAGATAGGATGACAGCAGAAGCATACACCTGTATTATTCCAGATCCCCATATAAAATGACAGAGTGACCAGATATCAAATCCAAAAAAAATCTATGGCTAACTTTTATAGTGGCATACAAGCAGGTGAGGCTAAAACACCAATAGCCACAAGATGCATGGGATCAGCATCTGTGGGATCAGCATCTGTGCAGCAAGAAGTAAAGAAAAACACCATGAAGACTGGGGACCTATAACAGAAGAATCTCCAGAAAGCAGGAGGTATTAACCTGGAAGAGATAGCGGGCTGATTTGAGTATAGCTGCTAACAAGAGATGAGGTTTTACCCACTCCAGTCACCAGTGAGTGCAAGTGGCAAACAGTAAGAAGGTCCGGAGGGACTAGAATGGTCTAGACCCAGTGAACTCTCAAAATTGAACAACCAGAGCCCTCTTCTCCCACCGTGCCCCACATTGCAGAGAAATCGCTTGCCATGGAATCAATACAAAAGTTGACAGAAACAGTGGAGTCAAAGAAAAAAAAGTCTACATAAAAGTCAGAGAGGAGAACAGCTGAGACATTTCAGAAAGCAAGCTACCATTGTAACACACAGCAGAAGAGGGAGCCTGTGAAGTTCAAAAAGCGATCTGATCCAAGTTATCTCCTAAAAGTTTAAAGAAACTAACATAAAAATGAGTAACAGAAAAGTAATGAGGTCACAGCCTATACTAGTTATTAGATTTAAAAAAAAAACAGAATAAGGAACAGAAGAACATCATTTCAGAAGATGACAGCATGCCAGAAAGATTGAAGATAGGAAAAAAGATCTAGTCTACAGATGATAAGAATGCCTGAAGAAATAAACCAAAGCAGAGGAATGGAAAAAATAAAAAGTAAGTTTGATTCAAAAAACTATTCTGAAAAAATAAAGGCTTGAAAATACATATTTAAAAAACATACTGGATACCTGAGACTTATTATTCAGGATAGCCAAAATCAAATTTTTCCTTCCTTTTTTTTTTCAAGATTTCATATATTTATTTGCAAGAGAGAGAGAGAGAGAGAGCATAACAAGGAGAGAGGCAAAGGGAGAGGGAGAAGCAGACTCCCTGCCATGCAGGGAACCCAACGTGGGGCTCTCTCCCAGGACCCTGAGACCATGACATGAGCAGACGGCAGACACCCAACTGACTAAGCCACCCAGGCACCCCAAAATCAAATTTTTCTTAAAAAACTATGGAGTTGAAAAATGAAAATTTCTTTGACCATTTAAGTAAAAATGCATGTGACTGAAAAGGAAGATTAAATTAGATTATTATCAGAGGTTTTAACAGCAATGTTTTATGCCAGAAAAACAAATAGAATAACATTTAAAATATATTCAAGGAAATAAAAATGTGAGCCAAAGATATTCCAGTAAAACTTATGTTCAAGCATAAATGCCATTCAAAATATTTATTGAAATGGAAGAGCTAAAGGAATAGTTGCCTGTCGAGTTCTTCCTGAGGACTCTAATAGAGAAAAGCTTCATATAAGCAAAATGGCCAGAGAATCATTGATATCAAGAAGTAGTTGTGAGCATTAAATATATGTATCTGTAAAACTAAAATTAAATAAAAGCTAAAATGGAGTGAATATTTATTTATGGCATAATCTGTGTATTTTGACAATGTTGATACAGAACAATCATTAAGAAAATAGGAGGGAGAGTGGAGATACCACATGCAAAAACAAAAGTGTTTTTAGGATTATATTTAGGATTTATATTTAGGATTATAATTGGTGATGATAGTATTGTTATACTACTGTTTATATAATATGGAATAAAACAAATGAAAAATTGTAGAATACTCTAATTCTATCCCTGTGTCTTTGAAAGCATTCTTTTTTTAAGGATTTTATTTATTTGTTTGCTTGTTTGTTTATGAGATTTAGTTATTTATGCGGGCTCCAACTCCATCCCAGGACTCTGAGATCATGACCTGAGCCAAAGGCAGACACTGAACTGACTGAGCCACCCAGGCGACCCTGAATGCATTCTTACTGTAAGAAAAATAATTAGTTGTATGTGTTCTGTTTTTCTAAAATTATTACTATATACGGGACACCTGGGTGGCTCAGTGGGTTAAAGCCTCAGCCTTAGGGCTCAGGTCATGATCTCAGGGTCCTGGAATCGAGGCCCACGTCAAGGTCCCTGCTCAGCAGGCAGCCTGCTTCCTCCTCTCTCTCTCTGCCTGCCTCTCTGCCTACTTGTGATCTCTCTCTCTGTCAAATAAATAAATAAAATATTAAAAATAAAGATTATTACTATATATATTTTGTTTATGACATTGGATAAGGCAAATGAAAAATTATGGGATATTCCAATTCTATCATATTATCAGCTCATGGAATTCAAGATTGTCAGTGTAGAAAAAGATACAGGTGTAATATAGAAAAAAAATCAGTGAAACCATGTAGTACTATATGTGAATTGGAAATATCAAAGTAAACTTATGTAATGAGTTATTTTTAAAAATTAAACATGTATACATGTTGTGTGTGTGTGTGTGTGTGTGTGTGTGTGTGTGTGTGTATTCTCAGTCCATCTACTGAAGAGGTCTATAGATAATAATAAACCCTAGCCCTGAGCATCCTTAGTGCTCAGTTTTATAGTCTTGAGTACCATTTTCCACTAAAAGAAATCAGTGCTTTTTGGGGAATAGTCAATCCTGGGTCTGGGGAAGAACATGTACAAGCTACATCTGGAACATTCTGCCACTAGATAGCAAAGAATAAATCAACACCTCTAAAAATAATGCCAAAAGAACTCAGAGACTAACTTCAAGAGGCTCCCATTGCTTAACAATGAAACAACTTGAGTTTTAAGATACCAAATTCAGTGTATTGAAACCTATAAAACACATTGAAATTGACAAACACGGAAGTGGTTACCTTTCCAGGATCACAGGGAAGCAATTCATTATCTCGTCAACAAACAAATAAAAAGCACTTATTTTCCCCTTCCAACATTCCTATAAGTTTGAGTAGCCAAATAAAGGATAGTTTCTCTTATAAAGAAAATGTCTCTTTATGAAATAATTTCAGTTAATAAATGAAAACAAAATGATAGAATTCAAAATCACTGTTTTGTACCTATACTGGATCTTCAATGAGCATCAAGGGCCATTAACATCAATAGAGGCTAACACAAGGTAACAGGGAACAAAATGAGGTATTAGGTACCTCCTGATGAAAGAACCATCTACTGTCTTTTCAAAGACTTAATGTAAATTAAACCTGATTCTGATCAAGCAGAAAATATCATGAACATAAGAGCATGTTACAAGGTTTATTATATATATATATATATATTTAAAAAATCCAGACTGTGAGAAAATCTGCAGCATAAATGGCTTTTGATCTTCAATGGAAACTTGGAATAAAAAGAAAGAGGTGGAAGGGGAAACTATAGATTAAAAGCCAAAAGGTATATACAATTTCTTTAATCAGGAAAGATTAAACTACAGTGTCTAAGGATGCATACTTGGGTGATAAAAACCAGAAAGGAATTCAAGGAAGTAATTTCTATAAAAGTTAGCACAATTGCTGTTTTTGAAAGAGGAGGCTTGTGAATGGGATGAGGTCTGTGGAGGAGCTTCAGGAGAGACTATTTATAAGACAAAATAAACAGTAGATAATATATTGTCTTCTCTTTAAAGATAGATACACTGTGACTTATTGGCAGTTACAAATCAGGTAAAATTTAGAATTAGAACTTAGCTTTTTTATTTCCAAAAACATTCTTTCCTCCCTTCCTTTCTCCTCCTCTCTCCTCACCTCTTCTCAATTCCCCATTTCCTCCCTCCCTCCCTTCCTTCCTTCCTTCCTTCCTTCCTTCCCTTTCTTTCTTATCTTTCCTTTTTTCCTTCTTTTTTCTTCTCTTTCTTTCTCTTCCTTCCACCTTCCTTTCTTCCTTCTTCCTCTCCTCTCCCCTCCCCTCCACCTTCCTCCCCTCCCTTCCCCTTCCTTTCCCTCCCCTCCCCTTGTCTCCTCTCCTCTCCTCTTTTTCTCTTCTTTCTCCTTTTGTTTTTTTGTAAATGCATTCACAAGATACTAAAATCATCATTGTTCCCTGTAATAGGGTATAATTATAAACAGAACAATTAAAACAGAAATAAATATTAAAGGGCATTACAAATATTTAAGGTTTTGTCTACCCCTATTTAGGAAATGTAATTTTCTTTGGTTTTCTCAATTCCGACTTTAGAAAGTAGGAATGCAATTCACTTACACATTCAGGAAATAAAATTTAAAAAAATATATTTTTATATATTAGGAGCTTAGAAATCCTCTCCACAAAGGTGGAGAGTAGAGAAAGAAAACAGTTTTATTATGGAACATTAACCCAAAATGTGGTGTGTGTCACAATCTATACTAAGAGATTGCAAAGACAGAGAAAGCCCTCCCTTTTATGTGATCAAGAGATAGGACTCATTACATGTATGTTTTCCAGTAAGAGGTTTAAGAGGATCATTTGCCACGCAGAGTTCATCCTAACTTCACCTGGTAATTGGGAAGATCATCTGCTAATTGGATTTATCCAGAGGGAGGAAAATTCATTTGTTTATGACAGGAAGTAATTTTATAACTTAGAGTAGGGCGCCAGTCAAAGTCAGGCTCTTCCCTCTCCACAGAAGCAGAGATAGGGGAGCTAGTTCCCTTGATGTTTACATTTCAAAAAGATAGTTCTCAGGTCTTTGAGAAAAACATTTCTGGGTCATAAAGCTGACAAAAGGCACATCTAGTTTTCAAAACAATTTATACATAGTTCCAAGTCCTTATAATTAGAAAGTTCTCTAAATGCTCAAAGAAAAAGGGGAGAAGAAAATCTCTTCCCTTATTTTTCAACTGGAGGAATTAATCCTCTAAACTTTAATTTGTATGCATTTGCCCTTACTCATATAAGGATATCACCATAAATAAGGTTACTTTTCTTAAGGTTATCACAGAAAGATAACTTGTTCTTTGAACAGATTAAGCTGTGATAATATCTTCTTTGGACTATCAGAAATGGAATTTATATAATTCTGAAAAGATCATTTTTTTCTTTTTGTGCCTTTACTAGGTCTGTATCTGGGTTATTATTATTTGTTTTGCTTTGTTTTCATATGAGAGCCCTTTTTCCTGTTAAACTTGAAACTCCCCAAGGGCAGGGAACATGCTGACTTTCTCCTGGGTGTTTCCTCAAGGTTATCTAGGGCAGCCCTTTCCTGCCCAGTGGGTGCTCAAGCGCTGTTACTCAGCCCCCTCCTGTTTGGGGTGTTAGCTGCAGCTATAAATGGAGACATTTTTACTTGAGAAATGTCCCAAACTTATTTCTCCTGTCATTTTCTTTTTGCCCTGTTAAAGTCAAATGCGTCCTAGACTCATTTATCCCCTCCTTTTTTTTTTTTTTACCCCAAGAATGTTTCTGCGTGAAGCTTTTGCTACATTAAATAGAAAATTTAATAAGCCTTTTAGGGGAGCGACAGATCACCTACAGGTTTTTAAAGTTGAGTCTCTCTCTCTCTCTCTCTCTCTCTTTTTTTTTTTTTTTTTAAGTTTTATTTATTTATTTGACAGAGAGAAACCCAGCTACAGAGGGAACACAAGCAGGCCGGAGTGAGAGAGGGAGACAAAGCAGGCTTCCCGCCAAATAGGGAGCCCGATGTGGGGCACAATCCCAGGACCCTGGGATCATGACCTGAGCTGAAGGCAGATACTTAAGGACTGAGCCACCCAGGTGCCCCATTGAAGTTGAGTCTCTTAATCAAAAATCTTGTGTCCCTTTCTTAGACTGAGGAAAGATACTTCTGAATAAACCACAGTGACGGTTTATGTCTGGGATGGCTTAGTTAGACCAAATATTTCCAATAATTTGTTGAACAATTTGGAGTAAAGGAGCTATTTGGGAACCTCCAATTGATTCATCCATAGGAAGAGTGTTCACTAGTTACTTTTTAAAGTAATTGTTTAAATTAATTGTTCAAATATTTGTTTTGCCCCTGCAAAAGGAATCTGTTTGAATTTACTTATGCCCAATATCTGTATCATAAATCAGATTTTTTCTTCCCAAAACAAAAAATGTTTCTACTGAAATTTTATTACTGATCAAGAACAATTACACCACTGTATTAGAATTATTTATGTAGCAGGTTCTTGGGGTTATCTTATACTGTTTTATATATTTGTATAAGCTAGCACAAGACAAACTCTAAATAAATGTCCTGAATTTATCAGTAAAAGTAGTAGATAATGCTATTTATTATATGTCATCAAATAACAGTTCTTAAAATAGAAGCTGACTCTATGTTTTGCCCTCTCCAGTTTTTCTTCTATGTCTTTAATAGTTCCATTTAGAGAAGAGGCAATGTTGCTTTCCACTGTGAGATCCAGGCACAACCACCAGAAAACAGCCAGAACTCTTAATTCAGTGTCTCTAGAACCTCATGGCTCTTGGCAGTTTTCATCAGCTCACTTTGCCTATCTGTCCTATAAGCCACTGGGTATTTTGTAAACAATATTCCCTGCAGTGATCTACCCAGGGGCCCGGCTTGTCCTCCACCTCTTCTATAAATTTACAGAGGATAGCTTTAGCTACAGTTTCCATCTTCCTTGATACAACATCCAGGGAGCAGCTGGGAGCAGAAAGATTCAAATAAGCAATCAATCACAATAACAGTCAGAGAGTCTCTCCTCCAGTATTTGACATTTTGTTGACATGCTATCAGAGTACTTCACACTTGACTAGTAAGCCAGGAAAACAATTACTGGGTCACCAGCAGGAATTGAAAAAAAAAAAAAAAAAAAAAAAAAAAAAAAAAAAAAAAAAAAAAAAAAAAAAAAAAAAAAAAAAAAAAAAAAAAAAAAAAAAAAAAAAAAAAAAGAAAAGAAAAGAAAAGAAAGAAAGAAAGAAAGAAAGAAAGAAAGAAAGAAAGAAAGAAAGAATAAAAGAGAAGAAGCAAGCAAGCAAAAAAGGGTCCTTCTAAAACAACACACTAAAAATGGCAGAGCTGGGACATCCTGACACCCATGCAGGGCTGTTACACAAAGACAGCTTTGTAAAACAGGCAAATATGAGGGAAGGAAAAAAAAAATCTTTTTTATTTAGGTTTGGAGGCAGTCTTGATTTTGGATTGTCAAAAACATTCATAAATCATTTAAGAGTTCCTTAGGATATCATTATATTAACGTTAGTGAAAAGATCCAGTAAGGAAGCATTATTAAAGTCAATGATATATCTATCCTTGGTGACCATATTTTCTGGGATAGCACATAAATACAGCCTAAGTTATAGGAAAACAGAGGCTTAGGGAAAGGGAGTGGTTTGCCACTGTAAGATGTATTCTAATTTTCTGAAACCATTCTGACAGTGAGAAGTTTGAAACGTAGAAGAGAAATGCAGGGAGTCAGGGTATCAATAAGAGAATATGCATCGTATAAAACTTTTCCCATACACTGCTCAGGAGGTAGGTGACGATTGCAAACCAAGGTGAGTAGGGACAAATTCCACAATGCTGCTTTGTATTAGTCAAGGAATGGTCTTTTTTTTTTTTTTTAAGATTTTATTTATTTATTTGACAGGGAGAAACAGAGCTAGAGAGGGAACACAAGCAGGGGGAGTGAGAGAGGGAGAAGCAGGCTTCCTGCCGAGCAGGCAGCCCGATGTGGGGCTCGATCCCGAGTCTCCGGGATCATGACCTGAGCCGAAGGCAGTCGCCCAACCAATTGAGCCACCCAGGCGCCCCAAGGAATGGTCTTTATGAGGGAAATTTTGCAAACCGGGGTCAGTAAGAAGAGGTGCATGTATCATTCTCTCGTCCTTTCATAGAGAACCCTTAGGACCTAACTCAGTGAAGTTGCTGGAGCTACATTTGGTTTATTCTTTGCAGGAAGCACCTCACTTTTTGTGGCCCTTCTGCTCTACAGGGCTGTGAGCATTGTTATCGGGAGCCCAGGACAAAAAGACAAACTCGGTACCAGAAGGCTGGGGGTTTGGATGAAAGATTACACAGGAGTTGGTTGGGAAAGCCCATATGCCTAGAAAGTTTGGGACTCTTGGGAGGTTGTAGCCTGTTGTGCTTTGAGAAGGTTGCCACTGTTGTGTTGGAAGCTGAGCTCAGTTGCAGCCCTCTCCAGAGATGAGAAGCCAAGTTTGAGGTCCTAGCTAGCGGATCGAGCTAGTTGTTGGAGCAAACCCAAATGTTACCAGAACTATCCATCTACACAATAGCATCAAAATGGGTGAATTGGAGAGCAGCCTCATGGAGCACAGAGACTTTCAAAGAGTAAATTGACAAATATTTAAACAACTATGTATTTAGCTTTATATTCCTTCATCTTGTTTTTTATAACACTGCATTTTACAGATTGGGAAACAAATATTTTAGAGGGGCCAATTTACCCAACCTGGGTAGGTGGCAAATCACAACTTGAATATTAAACTGATGTGCTCTATATTGCACAGTTGTAGCTCCAAAACTAATATGCTTTATAATATGAAAATTTCCTTCCATATCTGTAAAGTTGTAGGAGCTCAAAGAGATGGAGCTCTGAGAAGGATCCAGGGGAAATTGGAAATAAGGAATTAAAAGAAATGGAACTCTGAGGAGGATCAAAGTCATGTTATAAAAATGGATATCCACATCATAAGTTCTATGCTGTTTGATTTCAACTAATGAAAAGATGGAACTATGATTTATCAATATAACTATCATCAGACCCACGCCCTATTAATAACCATGATTGTAGCTAGCTACAATTGATAGATCACTTTATGGTTTGTATATACCTTAACTATGGGATAGTTACACTTCTTTTTTTTTTTTTTTCCTGGATGAGAAAACTAAAGTTTAGATCATTTAGGTAATTTCCCCAATATACCAAGAGCTAGAATTTGAACCAAGACCATTAGACACCATGTGTCAGCTTGTTTTCAGAAATCACAAACAACTTTAGTAATGGTGGCTCATACATGGGGTGCCTGGGTGGCTCAGTCATTTAGCATCTGCCTTCCGCTCACCTCATGATCCTGGAGTCCCAGGATTGAGCCCTGCATCTGGCTCCCTGCTTGGCGAGAAGCCTGCTTCTCCTTCTCTCACTCCCCCTGCTTGTGTTCCCTCTCTAGCTGTGTTTCTGTCTGTCAAATAAACAAATAAAATCTTTAAAAAAAAAATGGTGGCTCATACATGCTAGGACATGCCAAAAATGTTTTGCATAGCCATTTTTGATATTCCAGTTATACGATGAGTGAAGTGATTTCAGGGTCACATGACATCCAAATGAGTTATATCCTTGAAAAGTCATATTTATTATACACAATATTATAATTACTTTCATGATAGTTCTCACTCCCATTCTTATTAAGACTGGATCAGAATTAAATTTGCCCCTTTATGCTCCCAAGTATCAAGACATTTCAAAGCCATTCTTAAAAATACTGATTTAGAATATGATTGTCAAGGTCTATGAGACTGTTATTACCTCCACTAGTGTAAATGATCAGAACTAGCTGAGAGCAATAGACCTTAATTGCAGGCATATTGGAGAGATATGTAGGAACATTATAATGATGTCCTCCATTTTCTGCTTTTGAAGAGGATTTGTAGATCTTCAATGCTTTTCAAGTAACCGGTCATACAGGGGAGAGATTTAGTTTAGCATCACCCAGCGGTCACGATAACATCTTCAGTAAAACAGCATCATTTTTGCTTTCCTGCCTTTTCCCCCTTTCTAGGCTTGACAGAGAACCAGAAAACACTCATACATTTAGATTTGGGAAAGAAGGAGCAGCTAATTTCTATTGACATCATGATTATAAAAGCCTCTCATTTTTATAACTCTGTATAAGAGGTCATTTATAAACCGTTTGTCATCTTTTGTTTCTTTTGATCCATATATTAAGTCTGCAAAGAAAATGTTATTCCAAATAGTATTCAGATGGAACCATTAAGATCCAGAGAGGTTAAGTGATTTGCTCAAGGCCACAGAGGGAGTATATGGAAAAGATTGGGTTCAATTTTTGTCTTCTTTTTTTAAAAAATTTTTAAAAATTTATTTGTTTGAGAGAGAGCAAGAACCTAAGCAGAGGAGAGGGCCAGAGGGAGAGGGAGGAGCAGACGCTCCACTGACTAGAGACCCCAAAGTGGGGCTCAGTCCCCGAACCTCAACTGAAAGCAGATGCTTAACCAACTGATGAAAGATTATACAGGAGTTGGTTGGGAAAGCACATATGCCTAGAAAGTTTGGAACTCTTGGGAGGTTGTAGCCTGTTGTGCTTTGAGAAGTTTGCCACTGTTGTGTTGGAAACAGCTCAGCTGCAGCCCTCCCCATAGATGAGAGGCCAAGTTTGAGCCACCCAGGCGCCCCTAATTTGTGTCTTCTGACTCCACAAGTTTTTTCGTTATTCTATTCTATTGTGTCTCCTAGTTATTAATTTCCTTTACTTGTAGTTTAAAAAAACTTTAAAATATTTTTTCTTTAATAGATATAGGCCTCTTCCGATTATCTATTTCTTCTTGTGTGTTGTTTTTAGACCATTTTATACACTACCCGGTGCTCAACACAAGTATAGTCACCATCTGCCCCCAAGCAACAGAATTACAGTCCTGTTGACTCTATTCCCTAGGCTGTATTTTTCACCTCCATGACTTATGTATTTTGTGACTGGAAGTTTGTACCTCTTAATCCCCTTCACCTATTTTACTCATCCCCCCACTTACCTCCCCTCTGGCAACCATCAGTTTGTTCTCTGCATTTAGGAGTCTGAGTTTTCTTTGTCTGTTTTTCTTTTTTCTTTATTTGTTCATTTGTTTTGTTTCCTAAATTCTTTATGAGTGAAATCATATGTATTTTTCTTTCTCTATCTGACTTATTTTCATTTAGCTTTATACCCTGTGGGTCCATCCATGTTGTTGCAAATGGCCAGATTTTATTTTTTTACAACTGAGTGATACTCCACATATATATCATATATTAAATCTGTAGATTGATTTGGGTCATTGGCTATTTTAACAATATTTGTTCTTCCAGTGCATGAGCATGGAATATGTTTCCTTTTGTTTATGTCACTTTCAACTTCTTTCATCGGTGTTTTATAATTTTCAGAGTATAGGTCTTCTAGCTCTTTGGTTAAGTCTATTCCTAGGTAGCTTATCAATTTGGTGCAATTGTGAGATTGTTTTCTTAATTTCTCTTTCTATGACTTCATTATTAGTGTTTAGAAATGCAATAGATTTCTGTATAATAATTTTGTATCCTGGACTTTACTGAATTAATAGAATAAATTTTTATACTTGCCATTAATATAGATTTACTATTGCTGAATCCATTTGTATTGAAATAATTCTGTACTTAAACAATTGTATGTTAAAAATAAACAGGGGCCCCTGAAGTCAGTTAAATGTCTGCCTTCAGCTCAGGTCATGATCCCCGAGTCCTGGGATCAAGGCCCACATCAGGCCCCATGCTCAGTGGGGAGCCTGCTTCTCCCTTCCCACCTTCCCCTGCTTGTGTTCTCTCTCTCTCTGTCAAAAAAAATTTTTTTTAAGTCTTCAATAAAATAAACATATAAAAGGCTTAGAACACTAGTCTCCATGTTTTCTAATAATATTCTCAAACTTTACAAATGATAGCAATTGTTAAACATAGAGCTTCCTTAGAGCCCTGTCATGTAAATTTGGATTTGAATGAGGGTCCAGAATTTATTTTTCTAAGGAGTACCTCCAGGGATTCTTCTCATCATGAAAGTTTGGAAAATACTGTGCTTTATCAACTTTGGAATGATTTCTATGTACGTAAAAGTTACAATTTTAGGGGCGCCTGGGTGGCTCAGTTGTTTAAGCATCTGCCTTTGGCTGAGGTCATGATCCCGGGGCCCTGGGATTAAGCCTTGCATTGGAGTCCTTGCTCAGCAGGCAGCCTGCTTCTCCCTCTCTCTCTCCCTGCTGCTCCCCGTGCTTGTGATCTCTCTCTTGTGCGTGCTCTCTCTCTCTCTCTCTGTGAAATAAATACATTAAATCTTAAAAAAAAAAAAGGCCTGCTTTAAAAAAATAGTTATAATTTAGCATCAGGCATATTTGTGGTCTAGCCTGAGCTCTAATACCAGATGAGTGACTTGTGGCAAGATGTTTCTCGAGATGAAAAACAATTTCTTCATTTATAAAATGTGAGCAACATTTGTTGTTGAATGACAACACAAAATGTGAACAATCCCCTTGTTGGAAGAATGTGATAATTAAATGAAAGAAGCACCTAGTATAATGTTCAGTAAAGTGATACACAGTACATACTAAATATTTGTTCTCTTTCCTTCCTCATATGTATTAGAATAGTTGAGAAATACTCTAGAGAAATATAGATACCTAGCTTTAATAGAGGGCATTTTGTTAAAACATGAAGTGTGTGTATGTCTGTGCATTTATGTTTTGTGTTTTCATTTAATGCATATAGAGTGAGGAAAAGTCAAAATTTATGTAGAATGTATTTGCATGAAGAAGTTATTAGAATGCAAATTTTTTTTCTCTTCAATTTTACTTCCAAATATTACTAATTTCCCTTGTTCTAAATATTTCTTAAGTACTGGATACTACACACACATTGTATTTTTAACTCAGAGGACATCCCTACAAAGTATTCTTTTCCTTACTTGCCTGTGTATATGCCAGGGCTCAGACAGGCTAAGTTACTTGCCAAGTTTACCTACTAGTGATACAGCCAGGTTTTGATCCTTGTTTTCCCTGATTCAAAAGCACATCCTAACCTGTAAGATACTCTCCTTCCAGTGCCCTTTATCCTCTTCTCATCCTGACCCCAGATTCACTTTCCCATTTCGGGTTAATTGAATAAGAAGAGCAATACAGAAATTGAAAGCTTTCCCCATGGCTTTGCGGTATTCAGGTATATGGCAGCGTATTCTTGGAGTTGTCAGCAGCTCAGGCTTAATTGCCGTGTGAGATATCAACTGCTCTGATTTAGGACATCATCTTCTTTGAGGACTGGCTCTGCAAAGAGTAGCTGATTTTCCTCCTTGATTATGTCTTCACATTTTGTAACCTTGTCTTATCAATGTCCTTTTCTCCATAAGGAGGTAAGAGCAGGATCAATGGAATATCTTTCCCTGAAGATGAAAAAAAGGAGACTGTCCTATTTTAAGTCAAAGGAAGATTTTAGAGAAGCCCTGAGGTGCTAAGCAACACTGCAACTCCAGATCAAGCTCACCTTGCTCCCTGGAGTGATTTCTCATGCGGTCACACAGTGCAAGTTTAGACCCTGTGAGGACTTCCCTAATACCTTCCCAAATTATTCACCTGGGGTTCTGTGTGAGTAATCTTCTTTTGAGCCCTGGGACAAGAAAGCTTTCCAGCTGATTACACTGTGAAATATCAAGAGTCTCCAGATCGGAGTCTGTCTTTTCCACTAATGTGCTTTGTGACCTGAAAGTGTTAATGATGTGTCCCTTTTACTGGGTATTACCGTGTACCAGACACAGTGAAATTTCCCGAGGAGTAGTACCATCTCCATTTTATATATATGTAAAATGAGGCACCTAGAGGTTAAATAACTGCTCCAGACATGGAGACAGAAAATGGGAGAACCAGAATGCAAAATTAGACTACCATGCTCCTGAATCCTCAGTCTTTTCCTTATAAATCCAAACAAACATTTGTATGTCGCTGTCAAAATATGGAGGGATGGGATCTTTACAGAGTTAGGGACCACACAAAAGGTTTCCAAACTTTCTGTCAGCCTCATGAATCTCTTATGCTTAACCTAGGAAATATAAAGAAGAGACTGTTGGATTGCTTACTTCTGAATATTTCCTAGGGGTTTGAGAAACAACCTGGATATACTGTGCAGAGTACTTCAGAGAAAAATTTTAATACTAAATTTCTGCTGTGGGAAAGCATACCATTCTTTATGAACATGAGGAATACAGCACAAATGGTGTGCCTCTGTGTGTATTTCTCTTTCAGCTGTGGCATGAATGATCACGTGGAATATCAAATGTTCCCTGTTTGTAGCACATCCCTTGTTATGCACCTGCAGGTTTCTGAGTGGCTAGCAACAGAGTTACCTTATTTGGGCTATTCCAGTTGATTGGAAATAACTGTGCTTGATCTCTAGAAGGGACATAGCTGCCTTTGGCCAGATTACCAAAAAAAGTTATTCAAAGGGCCATTCTACCTGCAGGTGTCATTCCTGCTAGTCTCCTTCTTCCTGATTCCACCAGGAACTCAATACATAAAATTTTCAAGCTTTTTAAACCTGAGCTTGATATTATTTTTAAAATAAATTTAACGGTATTTCTCTTATGGCTCATTGTGGGATGATAAGAAATATGTCTGACTTTTGCTAATTGCTCCAATGTGTGTTATTTAGCCCAGATGAATAAAAGCAATACCATTTAATGATTATCTTTTCTTGAATATAACATGAGTTTTATGCTATTTACATAAGCTTGATGGTATGGAGGACAGCTAATAAGTTCCATAGATACTGAACAAAGAAATGAGAGGCCTGAATCAGAGACAAAAGACTTTATTATTCATGATAAATAGTAGCATCATCAAAGATACACTGGTTCCCTCAGCTGCAAATCTGAAGGGTGACATGAAGGCCCCGTGGAACCTGCATGTACAGTGGAGTCTTTTCTAGAAGAAAACAGCCCTGAGCCAGGGTATCTACCATTTAAATATATATATATATATATATATATATATATATATATATATATATATATATACACACACTAATGATGAAGACTTTAAAATTTAAGTTAAAAAATTACCATTCACAATAGTATCAAATGTATGAAACAGTTAGGGACAAATCTGTTAAACAATAGGCAATATTTGTTCTCTGAAAATTGCTAAGAGCAATTAAAAGGACCCAAGTTGACGGAATGATATACCATATTCATGGGTCAGATGACTAAGTATTAAGATGTCAGTTCTCCTGAAATTCACCTATAGATTCAATGTAGATCCATTCAGACAGAGGAAACACAAAGTGCAAAGTCACTTACACAAGGGCATGCTGAGTGTGTCTGGGAAGCCACTTGTATAGCAGGCAGTGAACCGACCTCTTTGTCCTGAGGAAGACTGATGTGTTCCTGCTGCGCATTGTTTCCCTTCTGGGTGAAAGAATGTGTCACGACCTTGTGATTCTGGCACTCAGCAAGACATGTAGGGGCTCAAAATGTCCATGGAAGACTGCCTGCCAACAATTATATGTAAACCACAAATTAAACTTGACATACTTATCTTACTAAAATTAAAACAAGAACTGTATGAGGTGAAAATTGTTTTCCCCACATAAAAGTTGAAGAAAGGAGGCTCAAAGAGATTGACCTCCCCAAGATTATATGACCAGTTAGACACAGATATTGTCAGACTCCAAACTTGTTTTTCTCACTGTAAATCATTGCTTCTCCAACTGGGAAAGTGACACAATAAAGAAAGAGATGAGACTGGCAACAGTTGAAGAATTCTGTACCTCTTCGGACCACTATACCCAACCACAAAGACTTCAAAGTCATCCTAGGTAAGAACTAGAAAATACTGTGTTCTCATGGTGGTTTCCTCTTTTCCTTCAAGTCTTCTAGACTGGGTGTTTTCCTTTCCACTGCTCTTTGGTTTAAGGCTCCCTGAGAGAAATGCAGAATCTTGGATTTCTTTACCTGATTCCCACATCTCAGAAGATGGGACTGGGAGAGTTCTACTTAGAGAACAGATGAAATATGAAAGTTTATTACTCTCAGCTCCCATGACTGCCAATTTCTCTCCTGACAAGACAGGAAAATCAGAGTTCAATAGATTCTAGAGCCAAGGAGTCAGTGCCAG
Source organism: Spilogale gracilis (assembly GCA_004023965.1). Lineage (NCBI taxonomy): Eukaryota > Metazoa > Chordata > Mammalia > Carnivora > Mephitidae > Spilogale > Spilogale gracilis. Next base: position 266,320 of record PITA01000491.1, read on the forward strand.
ACAAATGAAAAAAAAATATTGTATTTTGAAGTTAGATAACCCAAATAGGTAAATCCATTCTCTTATCTTCAGTTTGTCCATTAATATAAAGATAGTTAAGCTCAATGATCTCTATCTTCCTTCTAATTTTGGTTCTCATTAGAAGAGCTTCCTGTTTCTCCTAGTTGCTCTTCCTTTTCTTTTCAGATAATCCTAGAAATATTTAGTTTAACTGTGTAAGAATAATACTAATGATAGTAATTTATGTGAGCCCTTTAGCAATTATGACTAATCACCATTCAACACAATAATGATTATGCATATCAATAAATATGCATCAGATTAATGTGGTTGTGAGTTTTATTTGATTACAACACTAAACTTCACATATTTATTCTTCAGAGTCTGTTGCTCATAGTAATATGGTCAGCGGTTCACAGATCTAAAACTATTGTTGGTAGTTTGCATGGGGTCCTTACTTCCACTGTACAAACAATGATCTTGGACCCATCACTTACCTCCACTGCAGTAATTTCTTTATTTTTTTTCAAAATAAATATGTTTATGACATGGATTTCTTAAAACATATGTCTTGCCATATCATTTCTTTTTGGGTTTCCTATCCCATTTTTATTTTTCCTGCTCTATTTATTTCCATGTCTTTTGATTAAGAAACAGAATTTCATTTGAACAGATGCACTCAGAAAGTAAAACATGCCTATGTTTTAAAAAAAAAAGATGTAGACATTAATACTCATTTGGTAAAAATTTGTATAAATTTTAAACTCTTCAGTAAACTGGTTAAAATTTTTTAAAATAAATTCAGTAAGTCATGACTAGACAGATGAATGAGACTCATTCAGGCAATTTAACTTATAAATAAACAAATTTACATTTTTCTATGGGTACCTATAGGACTAGGCATTTAAATTAAGATTTCTAAAATAAAATCTATAAAATTCTGAACTCATTATGCTATGTATAGTTCCAGTATAGATTTCCAGGTTAAAGTAAATATTTAAAAAACCCAAAACCCAAGAACAAAACTTGGAGGACGTCATACAGGACTAGAACACTGAAGGTGGGTTTATAGATACAATATAAAGACTCAGGCCTTGAGAAGACAAAAGAAACATTTCCAGGAGACTGTTTCCCTAACAGAGATTGGACACAGTGATGAGTCTGATACATGTGGGAAGTGTTGAGGTTAGAAACCTGACAAGAACAGGAACTCATTGGGGGAGTGGGAAGTGAAAGCCTTAGTTTGAAGTAAGAGCAACTACATGATGATAGCAATGTGGTCATGTGCTCACGAATTTAAAACTATCATTGGTACTTTGCATAGGGTCCTTACTCTGAATGTCATGCTGGGTTTGTGATTGGAAGGTCAGAAATTAGTTTACATTATTGTCAGAAAATTTGCATTTTTTTTGCGGTATCTTCTAGTACATAAGCAAGACTAGTCAAAGATAAGCATTTCACAGTTAAAACCAAAATATAACTTCTTGAGAGTGACTACACTTCACAACAATTGAATTTGTATGACAGCGTACAACTACCGTATGCTAGATAATTTACATAAACCTCATTCTTTATCAATCTCTATTTTGATTTATTGTTAATGTTAGTATTTTACATCTTTAAACTTGACAATTTGTGTACACTTCTGCTAAATGTTTCGAGGAAGCTTTTTTAAAAAAATATATAATTATACATATGTTGTCTTAATGAGTCCATAAAATTATCCAATTTTCTTTGGTGTTCAGTACAAGAACAACAGCAGCAACAAACCCTTTGGGAACCTCACGAACAAATTTGATACTATTCATAAGAAAAGAAAATCTGATTAGTCTGTGAAAATCCCAGGTTATTAGGAACAATATATTTACCACAGCAATCTAGCAACAGAAAACACTTGTGTGTGTTCCCCCCTAGCAAAAAAAAAGTATTTTAGTAATGAATTACTTTGTAAAACGTTAGTTTTGATATGTATCTTTATTTTATTTCCTTTTGCTTGCAGTATCTTATTTAACATGGGCTCTTTCTTAATTAGGAGAAGTTGATGACTGAAAAATTCTAATTGACAGAAATTATTTTAATAATGAATTTCTGTGAATTATTATTATTATTTTTTAAAGATTTTATTTATTTCACAGAGAGAAACACAACCAGAGATGGAACACAAGCAGGGGGTGTGAGAGAGGGAGAAGCAGGCTTCCCGCCGAGCAGGGAGCCCGATGTGGGACTCGATCCCGGGTCTCCGGGATCATGACCTGAGCCGAAGGCAGTCACCCAACCAACTGAGCCACCCAGGCACTCCTATGGATTATTATTTTTATCTAATTTATCTACTTTTCAGAAAATGCACAGCACAAATCAAATACTGGTTAAGCTAAACACACATAGATATGCCATCTGCAGGGAAACTGGTATTTAACGAAAGTAAGATTTCCCATTGTCTCCAAACATCTACATTCTTTGTTTTCTTCTTGGACTAGTTTTGGAGTTATTATCAAGATGTTTAGAATTAAGTGTCAAAAATGAGTCCAGAAAGCTCCAGTTGAAAGATAGCACGCTGGTCCTCAACAAGAACATTGTCACCACCATCAAGACAAAATAGTCAGTAACTCTTTTAAAAAATGGCAGAAAACAACTGTTCTTTCCTTCTGTGATATGTAGCTAGCCACAAGCCAGTGGCTAATAAATGTGAAGTGGGGATGTTTATAACTTCCTACCTCCCACAACAAAAGCAGCTACTGACACAATTTTTTCTTTCAAGTTTATATCTTTTAGTAAATCCCATATCAGATTGCTGTCTTCTGATGGAAACTTTCTGACATTGTCTGCAATTGTTCTATAGAGTGGAGCTTCATCCAATAAAAATACAATAATAGCTATTTTTTTTAGGAATTACTATATGCAGAGAACTTTCCTAAGTGCTTGACACTTAGAAAGTCAATTTAATCCTTCTCACAACCCTGAGGTAGATATCATGATATTCTTCATTTTGCAAAGGAGAGAAGTTAACGAAGTTTCCCAGGTCACAGAGCTCGCAAATGATTAGACCAGGATTCATATATGGGCTGGTGGACTTCAGAAACCACTTTCATAATGATCTCACCAGTGCTGCCATTTATCTGTGCTTAATATGTATCAGGGACTGTGCGTGGTACTTTATTTATGGTATTTCATTGATCTTACGTCAAAGAAGTGGGGTAGGTGATATTACCGTTCTTACAAAAGCTGAGGTTCATAGAGGTTCAATAACTGGACTTGGAACACATACATAAAACAAAAAATCTGAGATTTGAATTGAGGCTTGCTTCCTCTAATGGCTGAGTTCCTAACAACTACATTATTATTCTTCCGTATGTATTCTCTATATAATCTTGAAGAAGTCAACCACTTTAAAAAATGTCTTTACTGGTTCAATATACACTGCCAAACTCGCCTGAAGAACAGGGTTGTTCTTCCTGAATCTAAATGAACTACAGAGGAACTTCCCTTTGGTGCCTTCCATGGATAACATCTCTCAAATATTATATAGCCTGCCAAGTCAAGAGTTGTTTGAAACTAAATAGATTGACAAATAGATTTTGCCTTTTAAAGAATGGCTTTACCTTGGTAGAGTTATACAGTGAAAATAAAGAATTCTTAAATTGTATTGCTTATTTCATTTAGCATGACTATTAAATGGTAGGAAAATATGTGTGCTTAATATTATCGGTAGATATAATCATCAAATTCCTCATTAAAATAGTTAGCTAAATTCAATACATTCACCTACACTTCGCTCTCAGAAAAATTTTAGAGCAAGATTCTTTTTTTTTTTTATTGTTACTAAAAAAAAATTTTTTCCCGTGTTCCAAGATTCATTCCCCGCTCCCCACACCCAGTGCTCCACGCTTTAGGTGTCCCCAGTACCCACCACCAGACTCTCCCATCCCTCCACCCCCCTCCCTCCAAGTCCCTCAGTTTGTTTTTGTGTCGAAAGTCTCTGTTGTTTCGTTTCCCTCCCTAGATTACCCTAGTTCCCATTTACTTTCCTTCTCCCACTGTCCTCCAGTTTACCCCTCATGCACCGCAGGTAAGTGAAACCATGCGATACTTGACTTTCTCTTCTTGGCTTATTTCACTCAGCATAATCTCTTCCAGTCCGGTCCATGTTGCTACAAAAGTTGGATATTCATCCTTTCTGAAGGAGGCATAGTATTCCATTGTATATATGTACCACATCTTCTTTATCCATTCATCTGTTGATGGGCACCTTGGCTCTTTCCACAGTTTGGCGATTGTGGCCATTGCTGCGATGAACATTGGGGTACATATGGCCCTTCTTTTCACTACATCCGTATCTTTGGGGTAAATGCCCAGTAGTGCGATTGCAGGGTCATAGGGTAGCTCTATCTTTAATTTTTTATGGAATCTCCACACTGTTTTCCAAAGCGGCTGCACCAGTTTACATTCCCACCAACAGTGTAAGAGGGTTCCCCTTTCTCCGCAGCCTCTCCAACACTTGTTGTTTTCTGTCCTGTTAATTTTGGCCATTCTGACTGGTGTAAGGTGTATCTTAGAGTGGTTTTGATTTGAATTTCCCTGATAGCTAGTGATGCTGAACATTTTTTCATGTGTCTGTTAGCCGTTTATATATCTTCTACAGAGAAGTGCCTCTTCATGTCTCTTGCCCATTTTTTGATGTGTTCATCTTCTTTTTGGGTGTTGAGTTTGAGTAGTTCTTTATAGATCTTGGATACCAGCCCGTTGTCTGTAGTGTCATTTGCAAATATCTTCTCCCATTCTGTGGGTTGCCTCTTTGTTTTGTTGACTGTTTCCTTTGCTGTACAGAAGCTTTTATTTTGATGAAGTCCCAGAAGTTCATTTTCGCTTTTGTCTCCTTTGCCTTTGGAGACGTGTCTTGAAAGAAGTTGCTGTGGCCGATGTCAAAGAGGTTACTGCCTATGTTCTCTTCCAGGATTTTGATGGATTCCTGCCTCACGTTGAGGTCTTTCATCCATTTCAACTTTGCCTTTGTGTGTGGTGTAAGAGAATGGTCTAGTTTCATTCTTCCATATGTAGCTGTCCAGTTTTCCCAGCACCATTTATTGAAGAGACTGTCCTTTTTCCACTGGATATTTTTTCCTGCTTTGTCAAAGATGATTTGACCATAGATTTGTGGGTCCATATGTGGGCTTTCCACTCTGTTCCATTGGTCTATTTCTCTGTTTTTGTGCCAGTACCATGATGTCTTGGTAATCACAGCTTTGTAATAAAGCCTGAAATCAGGTAATGAGATGCCCCCAGATTTGCCTTTCTTCTTAAGCAATTCCTTAGCAATTCGGGGTCTTTTTTGGTTTCATATAAATTTTAGGATTGTTTGTTCTAATGTTTTGAAGAATGTAGGTGGAATTTTGATCGGAATGGCATTGAAAGTGTAGATTGCTCTGGGCAGTCTAGACATTTTGACAATGTTTATTCTTCCGATCCATGAGCATGGAATGCTCTTCCATCTTTTTGTGTCTTCTTCAGTTTCTTTCATGAGTGTTCTGTAGTTCCTCGAGTACAGATCCTTGACTTCTTTGGTTAGGTTTATTCCTAAGTATCTTATAGTTTTTGGTGCTATAGTAAATGGAATTGATTCTCTGATTTCCCT
>PITA01000492.1:0-58772 GCA_004023965.1 Spilogale gracilis
ATAAATAAATAAAATCTTAAAAAAAAAAAACTTGCTACAAAGCTACAGTAATCAAGACAGGATAGAATTGGCATAGGAGGGACAGGTAGATTGAGGGAACAGAACTGAGAATCCAGAAATAAGTCCATATCTATGGTCAACTCATTTTCAACAAGGACGTCAAGACAATTCAATAGGGAAAGAACAATCTTTTCAATAAAGGCTACTGGGACCCTTGGAAAGCGACACCCAAAAAGAATAAAATTGGATGCCCACCTCATAGCATATATAAAAACTGATTTATCCGTGAATCAGAGACCTAAATATAGGTACCAAAACTATAAAACATGCAAAGAAAACACAGGTCTAAATTTTTGTGACCTTGGGTTAAAATATCTTCTTAGATACAAACTAAAATCATAATACAATAGAAGGAAAAATAGATGAAATGACTTCATCAAAATCAAAAATTTTATGCTTCAAAGGACATTATCTGGTCAAAGGACAAGTATCAGGAAAATGAAAAAACAACCCACACGATGGGAGAAAATATTTGTAAATCACTCATCTGATAATGATCTATTATCTAGATAAAGAACTCGTACAACTAAACAATAAAAAGACAAATAATCTACTTAAAAATGGGCAAAGGGTTTTCTCTTGAAGATGTACAAATGGCCAAAAAGCCCATGAAGAGATGGAACATCATTTGTCATTAGGAAAAATGACAATCAAAAATACAAGATAGTACGACACTATAGGATGGCTAAAATAAAAAAATAATAATAATATAAGCATTTTATTATAATGCAAGTGTTTGTGGGGATATGCAGGAATTGGAACCCTCATGCATTACCAGGGGTAATCTAAAATGGTGCAATTATGTTGGAAAATAATTCAGCCCATTTCTGAAGAAGTTGAACATACAGTTAGCATATGATCCAACAATTCTACTTCTAAGTATATTTCCAAGAGAACTAAAAACATATTTTCTAACAAGACATACACATTAATGTTCAAAGCAGCATTAGTCATAATAGTCAAAGAGGGAAAACAACCCAAATACCCATGTCCATTAATTGAGGAATGGATAAACAAAATGGGGTATCCATTCTATGGAATCTTATATGGCCATAGAAAGGAATGAAGTACGGGATACGACAACACTAACTTGGAACTTGGAAAACATTATTCTAATGAAATAAGCCAGACCAAAAAAGGCCACCTATTGTATGATTCCATTTATATAAACATCCAGAATAGGCAAACCCTATTAGAAAGTGGTTGCTTGGGGCTAGGAGGAAGAAAGAATAGGGCGTGACCAACACTAGGTGTGTGTTTCTTTCAAGGGTCATAAGAATGTTTTTGGAATTAGATGGCTGTACAACCTTAGAATATACTAAGAACCATCGAATTATGCATTTTAGAAAGCTAAATTTTATCGTAAAAGAAGTATATCTCAGTAAAACTGTTATTTAAAAAAGGATTCCCATTCATGAAGAAGGAATGCAAGTCATCATGGAATAATGGATCTAGGCTGCTAACATCCAGATAAAAAGCTGACAGGGCACTTACTAAGATAAGAGTCACAATCAGAATAACAGTACCTGCGCCTGAAGTAACCAAGAGAAGCAAGACAGAGCCTGCCTCCTGATGGAAGTATATACACAGTTCTGCAGTCTGCAACAACAACCAACAATCAGGCCTGAATTTTACTGCAAGTCTAGATCTGCCATTTGAAATCAGATAGAGATTTCCAAGGAACATGTGCAGTGACACAGCAAAATCCAGACCGTGGGAAACTGTACCGGGACAGAAAGCACAGACCAGATAAGCGATGTGGCAAAGAGATCCAATGTGTGGGCTTTGTATGAATCCTGATTTTGCCAAATGCTTAAAAAAAATATGAAAAACAGGGGTGTTTGAGTATCAACAAGATACTTGATAATACAGAAGAATTACTGTTAAGTTTTCAATGTGCTGATGGTATTGGAATTATACTTTTTAAAAGAACCCTTATCTTTTGAAAATGTATACTAAAATATAAAATTATACCACATTTTGGATTCACTTCAAAATAATCCCTGGAGAGGGGGGTTTGTTAGAGAGCCAGGAGATAGGGGTTGGGGGAAGGAGGGGGCAGTGTATGTTGCTCATACAATTTATGGCCATGAATTGATCATTGTTGCAGTTGGGTGATGAGTACAGGAGTTTAATGTATTATTCTCCCTATTTTTGTCCATGTTAAAATTCTCCAACAAAAAGATTTCAAGAAAAATTTACGAAGCCCCTTTTTGGGCCTTGCACAGTAGTAAGTGCTTAAATAGACACTCTTGTTCACCCTTGAATTCCCAGTAGCCCATGCTGGGCAGTAGGGGGCAACGAGGAAGCATCACTGAATGAATGAATGATTTCCTTTAATTCCCTAACCGTCCTAGATCTTATACCCCACCTTGCAAATAGAGACGCCTGAGACGCAGAGTTTGCCCAACATTATCCAGACTTTATGCAGCAGACTCTTTCCACTATGCGTCAAATATGAATATTTAATTTTTTTTCTAAGTGGGAGGGAGGAGGGACTGGTTGATCTTTGAATTCACCTACTTTTTCATCATCCCCATTAAAGAGCACTATACTCTTCAGTGGGGGATTCAGTGTAAGTATGCTGACGATACGTGAGGTCTCAAATCAGGTACATCTGGGAGTCTGAAAGGCATGCAGCCACAGAGTTAAAAACTCAAATGCTGGGCGCCTGGGTGGCTCAGTTGGTTAAGAGACTGCCTTCGGCTCAGGTCATGATCCCGGAGACCCAGGATCAAGTCCCACATCGGGCTCCCTGCTCGGCAGGAAGCCTGCTTCTCCCTCTCTCACTCCTCCTGCTTGTGTTCCCTCTCTGGCTGTGTTTCTCTCTGTCAAAATAAATAAAACCTTTAAAAAAAATAAAAACGAAAATGCTATTTTCATTCTTTTTCTCAAGGAGAAAAGGCTTGTAAAGGCTTTTCGAAGCCATTAATGTCTTACTCACCTCTTCCTAGACCACTTTCCTCTTTTTTTGCTTTCTGCTCTCAAACTCACTTAAAAAATACTCTCAGAACTGTGTCTCTTTAAGGCTGACGAATACACATACATACATGTGCATGAGTGGCTTTGCTGAAGCTCTTGCTTGCTCAGGAATGTAACAAGAGCTTGATAAATATAACTCGCTACTTTGATGGGGCAGAATCACTTCTTTCAATCGATTCCATAAATGTAGACAAAAGCCTTGATTTCTTCCTCCCTCCCACTTGTCCAAAATCTACATTAATCTTTCCCTCAAAAAAAAAAAAAAAGGGCATTTTTCAGATTTAATACTGCCACCTTTTTGGGATATTACAAGAGCCGCATTTCATCCCATCAAATTTACGCTTGATCCTAGCCAAAAAGGCCATGAAGCGACCATCCCGTTCAACTTAAAAGAAAAATCACTCGTGTTTTTCGAAAGGGTAGGATCATGCTAAATTCTATTTCTGTCCATGTCATGTGAGAATATTCCAAATAAAAACAAGAAGATGTAAACAGAATTAGAAATCTAAAGTCAATGGATGGAGGTGTTCTCGCCGGGCCCCTTCCCTGACCTTCTCTTACAACAAGCTCCCCATGCACCGGCGTGAGTAACACATAATGAACAGAAAACTGGTAATGAATGCTGGGCAAAAAAGAGCAGATAGCATAGTGAAATGTCAGTGGCATTGCAAAACCCAGCCCCTGTGGTTTGGAAACAGTGATGCTGGGGTTCCCCGGTGCAGGCCTTCCTGACCCAGTGTTGTTGGGGGAGCTAAAATAGTGCAATTCTAGGAAACAAATGGCTGCTTATGAGACATTTAGAAGGTCATGCCCAGTACCAGCCTGTAGAATACATGAAACTTAAAAGAGCCTTCAGGAAGAGAGGCAGCTTTCTCCACCTGGAACAGTCCTATCAGCACTGCACTCATTCCCCGTGGACCTCTCTTTAGTGTCGCTGCTCCTCTCAAGAGACTCCAGACTTCCTGTCATTCGTACAGCTCATCTCCAAGTAGAGGCTGCTCAGAAGGCTGAGTGATTTACTGAGGCAAGTGGCCAGAAATCCGTTTTCTTTGTGAAAAAGAAGGATTCACAGATGGAAGATTTTCAGCCTGAATCAAGGCCACAAGAGGGGAGCCTTAGCTCTGTAGGACATACCCTCCCAAGAGTCACCTTGTGGTAGAGGAACCCACAAACACATGCTCATACTGGGGTCCAGGAGAGTTTTGGATAATCTGAACATACCTGGGCCAAATGAATAGGTCCCCCCACCCGCTTCCTCACCCTTCACCTTCTCCCAACAGCCCCCAGTGCACGATCGTGTTGGTGCACATCACAGGCTATTGTAATGTTTTCACAGTTCTCCTCACCTGCCCCCCAAGGTACTGTCCCTATACCCCAAGCTGGTCCATGGGAGGAAACAGGTGTTGCCACTTCTGTAGTCTCAGACCTATATGCTAATTTCTGCCCATAATCCAGTGAAAGATACTCACTTTGATCCAGAAGAATTAAAAGGCTATCAGTGTTTTTGTCAAAGAGCTAGCAAAATGATCTAGACCAGACAAGGCGAAATGAAATGCCTCCAGTAGCCAAAGAAGGGCGCTAAACAAATGAAGTGGGTTGGTTGGGACTGTGGTGAACTCTCCGGAGGCAGAGGTCACTCAGCCTGGGTGGAAACAGAGAGACAGTACACGTGTATCTTATGCTGCACCAGGAGACCCAGAAACCCCGATTTTTATATGGGGGATCTCAAGTTTAAGTAGAATTGTTCCAACATGTGTTCAACACAACGTGGTTCAAACTGTGTCTCCATGCTAGGTACTTCCAAGAAGCCCCCTTCCATGACCTGAGCCAGACTTACCAATCCAGCTCCACAGCCCATTTTAAGCCAAACTGACTGAAATGGACTCAAATGGAATCTTATCACAATAATGGTAGTTGTTACTTCCTGAAGTTTGAGCCATAAATGTCACAAGGCAGAGTAGGCAATGTGGGCTACTGAGTCTTCCAAAGCAGGCTTGGCACTTCCCCAAAAAGAATCCAATCTAATCCTTACAGGATGGTTTTCTCGCCTTCCTCCTTTACTTGTCCACCCCAATTGCCAGGGAACATTAGTCAGAATAGTCTCCCTGGTGTGTGACCTTCATCTCTGTCACTGCACTGTATGCTCATTCTCTCCTCCCTCTGGTTAGTAATGGGGCCAGAGGAAAGACCAATGGCTCTTACCCTTGTGGTGTCGATGGTACACTCTCTGCCCTCATCCTGTCCGGCGGAACGTCCATCATCATCCAAGAAGCTCCACCCTTCTTCGCTCACAGGTGTGTGTGGTACACAGAGGCATTTAGTGGCCACAAAGAAGAGAAGAATCCTGTTTGCTGGTTGAATGGGCCAAGGCAATCACTGGGAAATTGTTCTCACCTGCAAAAAAAAGCCAGCGGTCAAGTTTTAGCTCCAATGAAGAAACACACCCAAGACCTTCTAACTCAGACTCCGTGATCTGCGAGCTTTACTGACTAGACCCATCTATCTCTTAGAGCTCCATCTCATCTCAGGACTGGAGGGTTCTCCCCGCCCCCACAACCCCCATGGAACCATCCTTCTCACTGGACACAGGGAGAGGGAGACATCACAGCCCCAGGATCTGACTCATGATTGCTCTCATCCTTAAGGACCCTCAGGTTTTGACTATAATAGACACCTGGGACATCTCCACCGACCCCAAAGCCAACAAAACATCCAAAGCTAAAATGAAGCACTAGAATCAGGACTGTAGTCATTCACCTCCCACACAGTTTCTTGGAGGAGCATTATTTTCCTGGCTAATTTATCAAGAATATACTTATAAGCTTCTAAATGAATACATTTTAATCCATTTCAGAGACCAAGTTCTAAGTGTGACTGCTCTAATAGAATTAGCACTGCTGTTCTGATTTGAAATCAATATATTTCAAAGGCTGGCCAAATTCTATTTTGCTTTATTTGTCCATTGTTGTATTTCACAGATCAGAAATGACTGCGCGTGCTAGATCAGAGTCCTCTGGTTAAACGTGTGTGTGTGTCTACAGATGTGTGTGTTGTATGTATGGGGTGTTTAATCTTATACCAAAATAAAAGGGCAAATTTATATTTCCCTCTCTGAATAAATTAAAGAAAGCAAAAAAATTTCCAGTTCCCAACAAGGTAAGCCTTGCCTCATGTTGATGCCTTCCCATAGATTTATATTAATATCTAAGCATCCATCCATTGATTTGCATGTTTTCCAATCAATGCTGGGTTTTAAAGGAGGCCGGGTGGGTGGGGAGGAAGAAAAAAAAATTGATTCCGATCTTCAGAAAGAATATGAAAGAAGTGCCTTTGGCTACATCAGTCATTAAACAAACATTCATTATAGCTTAAGATCTGCCTGGAATTATCCTAGGCTTTGGGATTACAAACAAGATGCAGGGCCTGCCCCTCCCTGCCCATCCCAGGAGCTCCCAGGCCCAGGACCAAATGTAATGAACAAGGAATGGTATCCTACCAACATCAAAGGGGCAATGGAGAGGGAGCAAAGCGGGAACACCCTGGTTCCAATAATGGCCAGAGAAATCCTTCAGTGCATTTTCACCTCTAATAAAGATAACAAGGAAAGATCTAGAAAAACAAAACAAAACAATGCAGCTTTACCCAATGTGAATTTCTGAGATGGGACTCTTTGCAGAAGAGGTAGAGCAATCTCAACAGGGTTAAATAAAACCAAGTCAGGAGCTAAAGTCCTCCTCCTTCTCCTCCTCCTCCACAGCCTCCCAGCAACACATCATTGAGTCAGTCTCAAATATTTGTGTCCCACTGAAATGCAGAAATACTGCTGTGCCTTTTCTCAAGGGTACAACATAAATGTACCGTGTTCCTCTGCCTACCAGACACATTTCCAAATGTAGCACATGTTAAAGGAAGGTATGATTAATCTGGCTGGGAGATAATTAACTGTAAAGAGCTTTGATATGACTATATTAATTACTGAAGAAAATAATTAACAAAGTATTTAGGCTATCTGGTACTTCTAAGAAACCCCAAGCATTACTGGCCCCGAAGGACTGGCCCAAGGATGGACTGTGAGGGGAGCCAGGTGTGTCTTTTTTACAGAAACTGGTACTGCATGGGCCTCCCATCAATGTGCGATGAATTAATAACCTCCCAGCCTGCCTTTCCTCTGTCTCCCCGCAGATTCAGAACACCAGTGTTCTGCCTCATTTTCCATCACTATGACTCCCATCCAAACAACTAGATTTTTGGAAAAGATACAATACCACTCGGTAGCTCTTGGAGTGAATTTATGTCAATTCGCATGTCTCCTAGGACATTTCCATTCTAAGGGTGACCTTTCTGTGTAAAATGATAACCAGCATTTTCTGAGTCCCTACAACATGCCAGGAAACTTCCAGGAGTTTCACACACATCACCTCTATCCTCAACCACTGAGAGTGTTAACTGTTGTGATTCCCATTTTATAGGCAGAACATCAAGGCTCAGGAAGTGATTTGTCCAACATCCCAAACCCAGTGAATGCCAGAGCCAGGATTCCAACTGAGGTAAGTCTGCCTGATGTCCACTCAGCACAGAAAATCAACTTTGATAGGACAATGTGAGCTGCTAACGAAAAAACGTTAGCTGTTGGGGAAAGTACAGGACTGGGAGGTGTGAACAGCACGTGTCCCAAACCAGCAGACTTTGGGAAAGAAAACTCCAATACAGTCTCCCCTTTCTGCTTCACCATCCCACCACATGGTACCATTCTCTATGTTCCCACCACCCCATCAGTGGGTAACTGTTCAAAGAAGACGGGATCATTTGCAATTTAGCACCTAAGCAGGCTGCTGACTGTGCTGAGTGATTCAGCAAGATCGTGCAAAACACATGAGGTCCACTCAGGTATCCCTAGTCGCTGTAGAATCCTCTTCACCATAAAAAGGGGGCTTCTGCAGCATCCTTCCGGTAGACCCTCGAGCTTGGCTGTTTTTCCTGGTGGGTTGATGACAGCATTCAAAAATGGACAAAATGACGGGCTCCATTATGGAGAGGGAAAGGGTGACGATTAAGTGGCCTGTTGGACTCTTTCCTCATTCAGAGAGCTGACATCCAATCTTGGGAGAGAACAAGGAAAATCCAATGGACAACCCAGTACACAAGGGTAATAACAACGCCCAAGGCCCGTCTCCCAGGACTCAGACTCACAGGACTAAGGTTGCTCTCCAAAAATTTAACTATAAAGTCAGTGTCTGAGAGATCAAAACAGACACTGTGAGAGACACATAATTCCGGGTCTTCTGTACTTGCACAGAATCCTGACCACCTGTCGCTCTTCCGCGTGCATTGTTCTGAAATGTTGTCACCTCTGTCTACCCACTACACTGAGAAGCCTCCAGTTAGGGGCAATGTTATAGATTCATCTTCATAGGCATTATCCTTGTTACACAATGGCGCTTGACACATTTTTATCGAACCGATTCCTCTCCCCCAAGGCAACGAGACTAAACAGTAAATTAATTAAAAGAATCAATACGGATAATGAAAGGCAGTTGGTCAGCAAGGGAAGCGGAGGAGGAAAGTGGAAGAGATCAAAGTTGGTTGCCCAAGACCCATCCCGGCACTTTCCAAAGGAGGTCTCATCCTGAAGAGGCAGGATCGTCCCGCCCAGATGAGGTCAACTGAAATGGATTTTTAAGTGTCTACACCTAGAGTTTCAGATGTCATTAGATATCCAAAAACCTCTCCTTGTTCTTATTCTAGACTATCTGAGGCACCGGATGGCAATTTCAGTCTCCAGGCACCTCACCAAAGATAGGATGCAAACATGTTCACTCTGTCCACTAGGTATATTTCTTAGTGGAACGTACTAAGGCAGAAAGAGGCTTAGTTCCTCCATTTTCTGTAGGTTTCTGAGTCAATCTGCTAGACTCTGATCAACTCTGGGACACCTGGAAGTGGGTTTCTGAAGCCGGTAGGCTGCCAGAGAGCCTGACCTCCACCCAGGATAAGGTCACCAGGTAAATGGCACCTTTAAGCACCACCTTGAGAGCCAACTTCTCCAGAACAGCTTCCCCAGCTTCAGCACTCCTGACATTTTGGGGCGAGGCGATCTTCTTGCGAGGGGCTGTCCAATACCCTGCAGGATGTTAGCAGCTTCCCTGGCCTGGACCCACAAGACACCAGGAGCACATCTCCTCCCTGTCCCCTAAGGTCCTAACAATCCAAATTGCCAAATGTCCCCCAGAGAGCAAAACCATCCCAGTTGTGACCCACTGCTCTGAAGTAGAATAAAAAGATCTTAGATGCCCCTTTGGAAGCTGGAAGTTCAGAAAGCTCAGAATGGCATATGGCACTCATACTACTCTCCTGACACAAGCTGGGGATATTTTCGCCGACATTTGTTTTTCTTGAATACAGTCATAGCATTTCTGGCATCAGACAAGCAAAACTTTGCAGGTGAGAAAAGATTAAGAGGCAGGTTAACATTTTGTTGAGACTTAAAGCATGCCTCCGGCAATTGGAGTCTAAAGTAAAGGTTAGTGATTTTCTCTGAGAATCTATCTGATATTTTCTAACATTTTTGGTACCAGGTTAACACAAAGGGCAATGTGCTAATACAGTTTGAAAGATGACTTACTATAGCTCTCTGTAGGTAGGGGTCTTCTTGCTGACCATACCCCCTACTCCAACGCAGCTCCAGTCACTGATGTCCCAAGAAAAATGCAAAGACGACAAGTCACTTTTGTAGTCTTGCCCCTATTTTTCAATCACAGACTAATTTTCAATCAAATCTACGAGTAATGAAATAACAGGAATAAAAACAAAAGGTGAAATTCGACCCTAATTCTATCTTGATTAACTAATGAGAGTTGTAGTCTGAGGTTTTTCTTAAATAAAATTAAAATCTCACAATCAGACTGTCATAATTAGATTTAGGGTACCAGAAAAATTGTACTTATATTTAACATCTATAACCAAAGCAATCGGAAGACTACATCACCTCCCAGTTGATTCAGACAATAGACTGCTAAGAATATCTCTGAATTACTTCGTTTTTCCAAATTATCAAATTTTAAGACGTACATTAACATGAGAAACCCTTGAATTAACAATGACTTTTTAAAAATTTTTGCTCTGTCCCCAGAAGAAAATGAAAACTTCTCAGGGTCTAATACATTCAGGGATTAAAAATAAATCTATAGAAATTCTGGTCTTCGGGGAGCAAACCAGTAAGTGCCTTCCAAAGCAAGCCTCTAACTTATATTTCAAAAGTTAATATAAATTATATTTCTCGTGGCCATCCAGAATGAGTAAATGCAATACCATCTCCAGAAATCCCTAAGGCTCGAAGCTTGGGTAACTAAACACCACTTTGCTCTCCTCAGGTTCTGTGTTCCTAGACAACCCTCCCTGGGGAACAGAGGGAGACAGCAAGCGGCTGCTGAGTCACTGAGTCACCTCCAAAGGCAGTCTTCAGAAAGGAAAGCGAGGAAAAGCGATGTGGAAGAGTGAGCTCCTCATAAAAGGGAGCAAAACATCGGAGCCACTGACCCCAGCGTGGTCACCCCACATGGTGACAGGGCTCTGGGACCAGCTGAGTGGCCCTAAGGGTGCTGCTATTCCACCAGCCCAGAAAGGAACCGTCCTGGCTCCCTCCCCCTTGCAGGAACCCTCCTGAAGCAGAACTGGCTGAAATCAGGGGCTCACAATGCAGCCAGGACACAGGCAGGCAAAGCAGCCCACCCAGGAGCTGGAGACCTCTGGTCTCAGTCCCATCTGTCCCTGTGTCTTCTGTGGCTGATGCATCAAGCATTTGCCCTAACACAGTGTTTAAAAGAGCAACTGAGAGCAAGCAGTTTTAGAGAGTAGAGGGGGACAAAAAAAACTATCGTGCCATGGTAATAGTGATGGAAACAGGCAAAAGGAAACCTTCTGGAGGACACTGTAGCAATGTGTATTACAAAGTTGTGGTTTCCCATCAGAGTCTGGATCCCCAGGGAATAAACTAGACAGTGTGCAAGGATGTGTCTCCAAGGATGCTCACAGCATCGGTAATTATACATAAGACTAAACAGTCAAAGGCCACCTACGTGTCCATCAATAGGGAAATAGTCAGATCAGGAGGTAGCCATGTAACGGGATATTCTGTGGCCATAAAAACACCAAAATATTCGTAGGAAGAGCTCCCGTGTACTGACTCAGGTGTTTCAATACCTCTGGGTGTTTGCATGTTGGAACCCACCTAACCCTCATAACACTTGAACAAGTAGTATTTTTAAGAGATTCATTTTACAGATGGAGGAACTGGCAAATAGAGAAATTAACTAACTCTCCAGGGTCAACAGCTATTAAGTGATAGCCTCATGGTTTGCATTTCAACAATAAGGCTCCAAAGCCACTCTCTTAACCACAACGCTCTACTACCTAGGGTTCATGAGAAGATCATCACGGTACACAAAGTGAAAAGAGAAAATAATTACAGTACAATATATGGCATGATCTGGTCTTTATAAAAGAGATCTAACTTTACAAAGGGAAAAAGAATAATCTCTAAGAACATACGCTACAGTGTTAAATGCATACTCTCTGGATGCTAGAATTCGGGGTGACTTTTGCTTTCTACTCTGTACCTCTCAACACTGTGTGACTTTCTTTGCAGGTATTATGAAACATGTAAATAATCATTTTGGGGGCACCTGTGTGGCTCAGGCAGTTAAGTGTCTGCCATCAGCTCAGGTCATGATCCCAGGGTCCTGGGATCAAGCCCCATGTCTGGCTCCCTGCTGCTGCTTTTCCCTCTCCCCCTGCCTGATGCTCTCCCTGGTTGTTCTCTCTCTCTCTCTCTCTCTCTCTGTCAAATAAATAAATAAAAATTTTTTAAATAATAAATAATAAACAAAAATAAAAATGAATAAATAGTCGTTTCTTTTTGGAAAAAATAAAAGATCAAAAGCAGCCTTGGTCAGTTCTTGGGGAGGGGAAGGGGGAGCAGGAGAGACACTAAGTGAACATACAGATTTGGGTGAGATAGGACCCTTCCCTGATGGTCTCCTTTGTCATCTGTAGAGTCATATGCTTCCACTGCTCATTCCCATCTGCTCTGTGGCAGGTCCTGTCCCACGATCTACAGAGAACAGAAGACAACGTGGCTCCTACCCTCAGAGCTTACTGTTGCTTAGAAGGCACTGGAGGAGGGTACATGGTAAATAAATAATTGCAATACAAGGTAGAAGATGTCAGGTACCCTGAGGAGGAGTACCGGGGTGCCGTGGAAATTCACAGGAGGTAAGGGGTCCCTCTGGAATCAGGAAGGAGGGACAACTCCAGGTACAGCTGGCATTTGAGCTGAGGTTGAGGTTTGGGTCAGAGATGAACAGGTAAAGACAGTAAGAGTAAGAAGGTCATCTATCCTCCAAGGAGAGGAAGGAACACATGCAAAGCCACAGGGACAAGAAAGCTTGCGGTATGTACAGAAGGCAAAAAATAGTTGAGTCTGGCTAAGGGAGCCCTGTGACATAGAAATATTCATGTAGAATATAAAGGATTCTACCTGTACTAGCCACACCTCTGTGAGCCAGGACTAACCAAGGTGAGTGAGTGAGAGATTTAGGAAGGGAGAACGGACTGCAGGTGGCCATACAGAGAATCTGCTGAAACAAGGACCGTAACTCTGGTCTCATGAACTATTTAGCCACAAGGAGCCGATGAGACAGACAGACATAAAAAACCTCTCGGAGTTTTCGCCATTTCCAGAACATCTGGAAAATGAGAGGCTGGCGTTCGGTACAGCAACCCACCAGGCACTGCGGTGACCTAAGATGACAAAACAGGGAATCCCAGCAATGCTCCCGAAGTGCAGACAGTGGCAAGGCCAGAAACGTGGGCAACATCTCCTGAATTCGCCCCACTTCTCTCTTGCACCTCCCCCAAACAGCATAGGAAAGCAGAGTTCACTGGGTGTTATATGCAAACAATGAATCATGGAACACTAATCAGAAACCAATGATGGGGCGCCTGGGTGGCTCAGTGGGTTAAAGCCTCTGCCTTCGGCTCAGGTCATGATCTCGGGGTCCTGGGATCGAGGCCTCATCGGGCTCTCTGCTCAGCAGGGAGCTTGCATCCTCCTCTCTCTCTGCCTGCCTCTCTGCCTACTTGTGATCTTTCTCTCTGTCTAATAAATAAATAAAATCTTAAAAAAAAAAACCAATGATGTACTGCACAGTGACTAACATAATTAAAAAAAAAAAAAAAAAGGAAAGCAGAGCTCAGTAGAGAGAATTCAGGAGGTCCCTGAATTTAGATGTGGAGGAAAAAAAAAATCTTGATCTTTACTAATCTCTAACTGAAATTTGGTAATTCCTCCCATTAAAAATGCAGGCAGGGGCCCAGGGCAGTAAAGAGCGGTACCAATGATTTCACCCCATTAGAAATTCTAAGTAATTTCTTTTTTTTAAAAGATTTTATTGGGGCGCCTGGGTGGCTCAGTTGGTTAAGCGACTGCCTTCGGCTCAGGGCATGATCCCGGAGACCCAGGATCGAGTCCCACATCGGGCTCCCTGCTCGGCGGGAAGCCTGCTTCTCCCTCTCTTGCTCCCCCTGCTTGTGTTCCCTCTCTGGCTGTGTTTCTCTCTGTCAAATAAATAAAATCTTTAAAAAAAAAAAAAAGATTTTATTAAAAAAAATTAAAAAGATTTTATTTATTTATTTATTTGAGAGAGAGAAACACAGCCAGAGAGAGAATATAAGCAGAGGGAGTGAGAGAGGGAGAAGCAGGCTTTCTGCCAAGCAGGGAGCCAGATGCAGTCCTCGATCCCGGGTCTCCGGGATCATGACCTGAGCCGAAGGCAGATGCTTAACGACTGAGCCACCCAGGCGCCCCAGTAATTTTATATCATATCGTACTTGTTCCAGATCTCAGAAAATAATCATGCAAGTTTATTGTTTCTTTGAAATCACAGTAGTTATAGACCTACTGCTAGGTCATCCTTAAGGAGTTAATAAAGGAGCGCATGTATCACTAAATCATAAGTTGATTTAAATATTTTGATAACACTGTATTTATATACAGTTGGATTCCTTTATATTTTGTGGTTTTACTTTTTGTATTTGATGACTTTGTTCTGAATAGTGATCCACTGAATAGTGACCCCCCCCCCAACTGCCAAAGGGGTCCATGGCACAAAAAGGATTAAGAATCCATTAGTTAGAGATCCTATTAAAATGTAAGTCACACCATGTCACTCATTCCTGTTGAACCCTTCAGCGGCTTCCATCTTCAAGAAAGCAAAACTCCCCTCCTCCAACTTTATTTCTCTGATTTCATCTCCCTCCTTAGGAAGGGAGAACGGACTGCAGGTGGCCATACAGAGAATCTTCTTCATTCCCAGCTGGCATACTGGTGCCCCTGCTATTCCTTCATCATTCCTGCCTCAGGGCCTTTGCTCTGCCTGATCCCTGTGCTTTGAATGCCCTATCCATAGGGGATTGCATGGCTTGCTTTCCTGCTCCCTTCAGGCCCGGACTCAAATGATATCTTCCAAATGAAGCCTTTCTTGATTACCCTATCTAAAATACCCCCTAATGAAACACCCATCCCCCTACTCCTTGCATTATTTTTCCTCCTTAGCATTTATCACTTCCCAAAATGTACTTAGAGACATGTACTTCATTTTTAATCATATTTGTTATTTATTTCCCCGCTCAGACATGAGCTCCACCATATCCCAACTGCCGACACCTTGTCTGACACCCAGTAGGTTCTTTTTTTTTAAGTTTTAAAATCACTTTTATTACTGTATATTTTACACAATAAAATTCACTAATTTTTCAATATACAATTCAATGACTTTTGCCAAATACATGCGGTTATGTAACCACGAATGCAATAAATGCATTTAAAATGTAGTTGGTGACTAAGCATTATTTGGAGAAAAATATTTTTTAATTAATTTATTTATTTTCAGTGTTCCAAGATTCATTGTTTATGCCCCACACCCAGTGCTCCATGCAATAGGTGCCCCCAGTACCCACCACCAGGCTCTCCCATCCCCCCATCTCCTCCCCTCCAAGACCCTCAGTTTGTTTCTGAGTCCAAAGTCTCTTATGTTTCATTTCCCTCCCTGATTTACCCTACTTCCCATTTCCTTTCTTTCTCCTACTGTCCTCTATATTACCCCTTATGCACCACCAGTAAGTGAAACCCGGTGATACTTGACTTTCTCTATTTGGCTTATTTCACTCAGCATAATCTCCTCCAATCCAGTCCATGTTGCTATAAAAGTCGGATATTCATCCTTTCTGATGGAGGCATAGTATTCCATTTTATATATGTCATAAGACATATATAAAAAAACATGGGAAAATTGGTACGAGGCATCCAGCGAGGAAAAGTCCCAGTCACCCAGCTTGAAATAGAAGTGACAGTAGCATGTGAGATCATCACGCAGATCCCACCTGGCAAGCCAGAGAAGGAAACGGGCAGTGTATAATCCCAGGAGCAAATGCAGGTAGTAAGTCACTGCTCAGGCCCTGCTCAACTTAACTGGCTGCTGTTGAAATATACCGTTTAAAAGCACTGTTCAAATCAGGAAAAACGCACCTGACCGTGGGAAGATCCGACCGTGGCTGCCTTCACACACATACAAGGAACCTCACTCCATTCTGGCCCCTGGAGCACTCTGTTTTAATAAGAACAACCAAAGCTAAGACGGGATTCCTTGTAGTTCCAAAATGTGAATCGAGGACAAAGAAAGTACTATTTCATATCACATATATCCTTATATAGATACGATCAAGTTACTCTCATATTAAAAGTAACAAAACAAGTTCTCCCAACCCCAACTACTCTTTGCAACACAGCTTCTTAAAATCATTGTTGAGACTCATCCTTCCTTCTTGTGCAATTCTTGCCCTAATGGCCCAATAAGCCTTTCTGCTAAGGGCACCTCCAGAGGACCAAACCCAAGGAACGCTTCTCATCTGCACATGTCTTACCTGCCCAAGGCATTTGTCACTTCCCACCTCCCAACCTCTGGGAGTCACTGAGGCCACTTGTCTGACTCCTTACTCACTTTTGGTTTCCTGTGAAACTCTGCTTCGTCTTCCCAAACCTTAAATCTGGGAGGTCACAAAATAAAATACCTTTGGGGGGCAATGCAGGTGCCTCAAAGGAAAAAAGAGGACATCTGGCCACTGCAACAAGCTGGAGAGCACCAGCCAGGGCACTTCCGTCCCTTATTTGTGCATATCAGGTGGTCAGATTGCTGAATTTGTTGAGAACACCCACAAATCTTATTTTTCTGTGAACTTTCTCAATTTTCTAAATGTTGCCTATTATTGGTTTTAATGTTTTGCTATTTTGAGCCAAATCAAAAAAAAATCTGTACCCAGGAGACAATCTGCAGGCTTCACATGTATGTCACTGCAACCCCCAGGGTTTCTCCTGTCCCTCTGATCCTCTCCCTGGGAATTTCACGGCACTACAGAGCCCAGATGGGTATCTCCAGCCCTGATCTCCCCCCTTGCATTTCAGACTCCCATAACTGCCTACTGGACATGTCCACTTAAATGTCCCACTGGGACCTTAAAATAAATGTGCCTACACTTTCCCTCCATTCTCTATTCCCAAACATTTCTCAAATTCCTTTCCTTTCCCTATCCTTCCAGCCTCTGCTTTAATTCAGACACTTGGTATTTTTTCCATGGTTTATTACAATACACTTCTATTTGTCTTCCCTGCCTTAGATCTATCCCCATCCCCGAACTTCAGATTCATTCTCTACCCCAAGTTCAAGCCACCTTCTAAAATGCACAGGCTTCAGGTCCTCTGATAGCTGCCTTGCCCTTCAGAACAAACTCTGGACCGAGAGTGTTGGAGTCTGAAGCCCAGCCTCACCACCCCTAGCTGGGAGATGCTGGGCAATTACTTAAGTCCTCTGAGCCTTGGGTTTTTCATTCGTAAAACATGGATACTAAATATCACATACCACATAGAGCAGTCATGAAGATTAAAAATGAGATAATAAAAATAAAGCCTTCTGTGCTTCGTACAAGTAAATTCTCAATTAAATGTTAGTTGTCGTTATGATTCCTCATTCATTATCTTCATATTCCACAATGATCTCAAACTCTAGAACCATAAGGAATCGCCTGAAGTTCTTCCGAAGTATCCTTGACTTCTCACTCATTTGCTCCGAATGCCCTTCAAGACACATATTCTTTATTCATATGATTCCAGAAATAAGCCTTGACCCCAGGAAGCTCCCTGCCCCAAATCTAGGCCCCCGTCTCTCACTGTCTATGTCCATTGCTTCCATCGAGTGTCTAACTTGCTGAACTGCAGTAGAACAATGTCCTGGAAGCCTCCACCACTGCATTGTGAGTCCCACAGAGGCAGGGTCTACTTTTGCTTCATCTTTGTGTCCTTAAAGCCCAGCAAAAACTAAGGAAGGACTGGATGAACTTCTCTCATTGGCAGATCAACTCAGAGAAGCAGGCATCATTATGATCCAGCTCCTAGGTGGGAGGTTCAGAATGGTTCAGCACACAGGGGAGGCAGTAAGAACATCCTGGCTGCCGCTCTGGCCTTGGCATCCACCAGTCTACTCCAAAGCCCTCTGCCTCAGCCCCATTCCAATCCCACAGTGCACTCTCCTTCCCCAACCTCCTTGAAGCTATTCCTTCTGTTCCCTTCTTTTCCAGTTAATTCTACTTTTGTCTTTAAGAAATCAGCTCAAAGATCACCTCTTTCAGGACATTTCTTTTATATATCATGTGTGAGCACATACACACACACACACACACACACACACACGCATCTGATGCTAAATAGGAAAAAAAATAGGCATATCACCTTGGTGCTTCCACTCAGTTTCTTTTTGGTGGGGGGCAGGGCAGAGAGGAGGGTCAGAGGAAGAGGGAGAGAGAGAATCTTAAGCAGCCTCCACACTCAGCATGAGCCCAATGCAGGGCTCCATCTCATGACCCAGAGCTCGTGACCTGAGCTCAACCGACTGAGCCACCCAGGCAGCTCCCCCCCCCCCTTGCCCCCACCTCAGTTCCTTAGCAGCCTCATGGATACACAGTGATGTCAATGTCTGATACACAGCAGACAAGTGGGAGATTTGGGTGGAAGTATGACTAAATGAATGGTCTATTAAGGGTATGCTGACTGAAATAAGTCAAGCAGAGAAAGTCAGTCATCATATGGTTTCACTTACCTGTGGAACATAGGGAATAACATGGAGGACATTAGGAGAAGGAAGGGAAAGTGGAAGCGAGGGTTGGGGGAAATCGGAGGGGTAGACAAACCATGAGAGACTGTGGACTCCAAGAAACGAACTGAGGGTTTTAGAGGGGAGGGCTGGAGGGATGGGTAAGCCTGGTGATGGGTATTAAGGAGGGCATGTATTCCATGGAGCACTGGGTGTTATACATAAACAATGAATCTTGAGGTGCCTGGGTGGCTCAATCATTAAACATCTGCCTTCGGCTCAGGTCATGATCCTGGGGTCCTGGGATCGAGCCCCTCGTCGGGCTCCCTGCTCAGCAGGAAGCCTGCTTCTCCCTCTCTCACTCCCCCTGCTTGTGTTCCCTCTCTTGCTGTGTTTCTCTTTATCAAATAAATAAATAAAATCTTAAAAAAAAAACAAAACAATGAATTTTGGAACACTACATCAAAAACTAATGATGTATTATATGATGACTAATATAACACAATAAAAAATTTTTAAAAACATTATTTGGAAAAAGTGAGAAAAAACGGAGGGCTATTTGTTGCTACTGAGAATAGTGATAAAAAGAATTAAGCAAATTAATGTAAAAAAAAAAAAAAAGACAAGGATTTTCCTGCTCAAAATAGAGCAAAGAAGGCTGCTTGGGGATTGTCTTCACATACAGGCCTTCCTGGGGGCTCCCAGACACTGGGATGAGGATGTCTCACTGAGCTATTGCTTCTCTCTACCCAGTGGGAGCACCTGACACATTATGACATTGCCCAAGGATTGTAGAAAAGCGTTTATTGCTACTAGAAGTAACAGAGTACTTTTGCCCAACCATAAATCCTCAGTATGTTCACAAGGAACTCAGAGAACCAAGTGTCTACTGCTCTAGTAAGCTGCCCCAGTGGCTATTTTATGGGGTGAAAAAAAAAAGTTTCATTTCACATTTTAAAAGATAAAACAGAATGCATGTGATTATTCCTATGGCACCTAATCCATTATTTGGAAGGTAGGAAAAAATGGTATTACGTTTCACAAACATACACATCCAGCTCCTAGAAGCCACCCTGGGAGGATTTTTTGTTAATACTTTTCCCTGAACTATCTGCTGTGACTAATTCCATACTTCATCAACATAAAAAAATTATAAAATAATGAGATTCCCCAAGACAACACCAGCCAAAAAGCCTTCAATTTGACTTATTAACATTAAATCTCACACCTCTCTTTTTTCAGTTAATTTCCTAAGTGCACTCTCCTCTCAGAGTTTCCAAGTTTTCCAAAGGAGGGAGAAGGAGGTGGGGTAGAGCTGGGGGGAGAATAAGGAGATTCTCTGAAGAACGAAGTGCCTTCCCAAGAGTGAAGTTCAAGATTAAGCCCCAGGAGAGAGCTTTGGGCACTACCTTGGGACAGACTCCTAATAAATAGGAATGCACACTTGAAAAAAAGCAAACTTTGTGTACCCTAGAGGAAAGCATGGCTTTCTTTACTTGATTTTCACACTCAAATTTGTCCATGTCTTGCATTTCCTACTCAAGTTCGTTTAGCAAGGGAAATTCAAAACAGTTACGTACTAGACCAATCTCGTAGCTTCTGAAAAAGTTAAGAATAGAATGGAGCAAACAAAATTTTTTTGTTGCTTGTTTGTTATATAAACTCAGAGGAAAAAATATGGTATTTTTTTCCAGGAGCCAGAGTTCTTTCATTTGAAATCACAGATAAAACAACACATTGAATTGTTAAAGTTCAAATTCAGATAACATTTGATGAAAAGAGCTAAAATGTAGATCATAACAAAAAATTAACCTGGCTGCAGATTTATTCCACAGTGGTAGTTCTCAAAATGTGGTCAGGAGACCCTTGGGACTCCTAAGACCCTTTAAAGGGCCCATAAGATCAAAAACTGTTTTCCTAATCCTAAGATATTTTCCTGTTTATTTTCATTCTCTCACAAGTGTCCGGTGAACCTTTCCAGGGACTATATGACTGTGAGGTCACAGACCAAACAAAGAAGCAATCTAAGAATCCCACTGCCTTCCATTAAATCAGACAATAAATATATTTGTAAAAATGTAAAACAATGCCACCCTTGCATTGTTTTTGTTTTGAAAAAAGATAGTTATTTTTCATAAAAGTAGGCCATTTATGGTAACGTGGCAATGAGAATATTATTCATTTTAAATGAATTAATAATTAATACTTCAAAGTATAACTATTTTAAGATTTTACCTTTTTTATAAAATAATCTTTACACCCAACGTGGTCAAGGTTACAATTTATAACCCCAAGATCATGATCTGCCAATTGAGCCAGCCAGGCACCCTTAAAATGTAACTATTTTGGGGCGCCTGGGTGGCTCAGTTGGTAAGTGTCTGCCTTTGGCTCAAGTCATGATCCCAGAGTCCGGGATGGAGACCAGCATCAGGTTCCCTGCTCAGTGGGGAGCCTGCTTCTCCCTCTCTCACTCCCCCTGTTCCTGTTCCCTCTCTAGCTGTGTTTCTCTCTGTCAAATAAATAAATAAAATCTTTTTTTAAAAAATGTAACTATTTTAATTTCTAATGTGCATATTGGTAGATGAGAGTATGCACTGCCATGGCTGGAGTCATGGGCAGGAGAGATGTTTAGAAAGTTTCCTCCGGGGGAACCTGGGTGACTCATTTGGTTAAGCATCTGCCTTCAGCTCAGGTCATGATCCCAGGGTCCTGGGGTAGAGCCCTGCGTTGGGCTCCTTCAGGCTCCCTGCTCTGTGGGAGCCTATTTCTCCCTCTCCAACCTGCTTCTCTCTCTTCAGCCTGCTTCTCCCCCTGCTGTGCTCTCTTGCTCTGTCAAATAAATAAATAAAACCATAAAAAAAGAAAGGAAGAAAGGAAGGAAGGAAGGAAGGAAGGAAGGAAGGAAGGAAGGAAGGAAGAAATTTTCCTCCCCTCTTTGACTGAGTTTTAGTTGAAAGGAGTACAGCCAAAACTGTAATCAAAGGAGACATTATGCTTCCAGAAAAGTCTCAAGGAAAAGCACCGCATGCAACAATAGTGCTATTGGTTTGAGAGATTCAACCAGTTAGCGTGAAAGTTGGAGATAAAATTCTTCTCCCAGAATACAGAGGCACAAAGTAGTTCTAGAAGAAAAGGATTATTTCCTATTTAGAGATGGTGACATTCTCAGAAAGCACGTAGACTAAAACACATTATTATTGAAATGATATCACATGAAGTTGCCATTTCACAACTGAACTGAAGTTCTGAAATCTTTCATCATGTAAATAATTTCTACTGTCTCTCTTTTATAATAAACTGACAGTATCTGAAAAAAACCATAATGATAGCTCTAACCCCTATTAACAGGAGTTTGGGGGGGGGTTCTCAAAAATTTTTATGCATGGAAAGAATCTGAGACCAAAACAAAGGAATCTCAATTTCTCTTCTTTTTTTTCCAATTTTGTTATTGTGATAAAATACATGTGACATACAATTGACCATCTTGGCCATTTTTAAGGACACAGTTCAGTGGGGTTGAATGCATTCCTAATGTGCCATCCAACTGCCAAACCCTTTGCCTCTTGTCAAACTGAAATTCTAGGCTCAACCAGCCAATACCACCTCTGCCCCCCCGGAGGGTGTGCCCTGTGCCTGGTGTGGGGGTCAGGGCCCTGCTTCCAGCACAGAGAACTCCGCCCCCCTTCAACACCACACAATCCTGGAGTTTCCTGAAGAACCTTCTAGCTTCCCAATCCTTCTGACATACCTCTGCATTTGCGCGCATCCTGAAACTTAACCCCAGTGTCTAATAATGCCTCGACCAGGTTTATTTCTGAGCTGCTGACAGTAACTTATGAATGAAGGGTTGTAAAACAGGGTTTGCTTGTGTGCTTTTTAATGGCTAACAGGAATGACTGGCCGAAAAAAAGCAAACCCATTAGAGTTGAGGGCCACATTACACAAGCGCATCCTGTCCTCTTTGCCTCAAAGCGCCATATAAATGACACTAGATGAGGAGGGAAGGCAAAATGCGCTGCAGTATCTGCATTTTAAGTCTGGGGGGCATTAGGAGAAAACTCAGTGTGCCATCACCGCCAAGATGCACCACAGCGACATCTGCTTTCAAATTAGGTCAAGAAGTCTGGGGAAGCTACATAAAAAGTAAAGTTCTCAGGCATCATATGAACGTCTACGAGATTCCTATTTTTGCATGAGAGCCTACCCTGTATCCAGAGAGCCTACCCTGTAGAATTGTGATTTAAGGAAATGATAAGAGATGGGGAGAGCGATACCTTTTTACTCTTTGACAAAGGTGATAGAGGGGCTCCTGGGTGGCTCAGTCGGTTGGTTGAGTGTCTGACTCTTGATTTACATTCAGGTCATGGTCTCAGGGTCTTGAGATCAAGCCCTACATGGGCTCCCCACTCAGTGGGGAGTTGGCTTGAGAGTCTCTCTCCCTCTCCTTCTGTCTGTCCCTCCCTCTGCTCATGCTTTCTCTTTCTAAAATAAATAATGAAATCATTTTAGAAAAAAAGGTGATAATGATGATGAAGATAGACAGATGATAGATAGATAGATAGATAGATAGATAGATAGATAGATAGATGAGAAACAGAAGGACACTGCCATATAATGACACTTTCATTTACACTTTTAGCCTGGAGGAGGAGAAGTTTCAACCCTGAAATAGGCTCAGAGCTAACTCATGGCCGGGTGATGTCTAATCACCAAGAGGAGAGGGGAGAAGGAGGTTTGATGTCAGCAACCTCATGACGGTACCACACTTAGGAAACCAGGATCTTAAAAACCCATGAGAAAAACCTGGTCCAGAAAGTCGGATTTACTGACCTCAAAGACAAGAGTGCGGACCCAACGTTTTGCCAGAACCCAGACACCTCCTCTCAATCCAAACCTACCAACCGCAGTCTTTAGCCGCCAAGTTCTCCTACCCATCTGGCCAGTGAAATTCTTTACGTTAAGCCAATGCTGGGAAATGCCCAGAGTCACCTTGGCATGTCATTAAGGGCTTAAGAAAGACAGACCGGTGCATAAAGGAATGAAAGTTTAAAAAATATGTGGGCATATTCAAGCGCCATATTTTAGTCTGCTGGCATGCTTTTATCTCACCAAAATAATTAGTTCCCAGGATATAAGTTCACATTTGTGAAGGAAGTCCTCGGAAACAGCAAATGTTTTAAATGATCTTTGCAGTAACTTTCAGTTCTATGGTTCTAACTACCCTCTCATTCCACATAGCAACAAAGGGATCCCTTTTTCTTTTTTTCCCTTTTTCTTTTTTTTTTTCCTTAAGATTTTTTTCATTTAGGGGCGCCTGGGCAACTTTTTAAGCATCTGCCTTCGGCTCCAGTCATGAACCTAGCATCCTGGGATCGAGCCCCGTGTCAGGCTCCCAGCACAGCAACAAGCCTGCTTCTCCCTCTGCCTGCTTCTCCCTCTGCCTGCTGCTCCCTCTGCCTGCTGCTCCCTCTGCCTGCTTCTCCCTCTGCCTGCTTTTCCCCCTGCCTGCTGCTCCCCCTGCTTGTGTTCCCTCCCTCACTATCTCTCTGTCATAAAATCTTTTTCTTCATTTATTTGAGTGAGAAAGAGATAGTGACAGAGACAGGGAGAGAGAGAGCACAGCGCAAACAGGGAGGAGAGAGAGAAAAGCCAGCTCCCCACTGAGCAGGGCAAGAGAGAAGCTCAAATTTCCCCAGCAATTCGAGACAAAACCAGAGCTAAGATTCAAATGTCTTACGTTCTAGAAGCGCTAGCACCATGAGACTCCAAGCACAGAGATGTGGACCTGTTGACTGGGCTCGGCTCCCTGACCTCAGCTCCCACATACAGGGGCATATCCACACACCCTCTCTGATCCCTTTCTTTCTTTCTTTTTTTTTTTTTTTTTTTAAGATTTTATTTATTTGAAAAAAAAAAAAAAGATTTTATTTATTTGACAGAGAGAAACACAGCAAGAGAGGGAACACAGCAGGGGGAGAGAGAGGGAGAAGCAGGCTTCCCGCCGAGCAGGGAGCCCAATGTGGGACTCGATCCCGGGTCTCCAGGATCATGACCTGAGCCGAAGGCAGTCGCCTAACCAACTGAGCCACCCAGGTGCCCCTCTCTGATCCCTTTCAGAGCCAAGCTGTAAAGTGTGGCCTCCACTGCCTCAACTCCCATTGGTTTCCACTCAGTCTGATCTGGTCCCAGCTCTCTAACCCTCCAGATAAGAAGGCTCCCAACTGCCACGCCTGACCCTCTCCAATCTGTTCCTTACTGTCTTCACGGGCCATCTCGCAGAAATGTAAATCCCCCCCTACAAACCCACGAGCTCCTTCCCACAGCCCCCGAGATAAACTCTAAGGTACCTAAGCTGGTGTAAATCCTGCAACATGATCTGGCCTTGCCCTCCTCTCCAGCCCCCTCCCAGTCCCTGCCCCCACCCCTCCAGCTCTCCAGAAGTTCTTCCAAGGCTCAGTGTGCATCCTTGCTTTCAAACCCTCACACTCCTTCCGCATCCTGCCATTCTCTTTCTCCCACTTCTCACTGGATAAACTCCTATGCATCCCTCAGAACGAGAAGTCCCTTTCTCAGAAAGGTCTTCCTGGCTCCCCCATCTAACCTAGTGCTCTCCCCACCCTTGGTCCCCTTTCCCAGGAAGTTCTTTGGAGTACCTGGCACTACTTAAATGTTTGCACATCCTTGTTTAATGTCTGTCTCCCCAGCCTCCACCCACTCCCTCCATGCCTGTTTCCTTTACCCCAGAACACCCAGCACCTCACAGTACAGAATGCCAGGTAAGCACTCCAGTCCTTGTAGAATGAAGGCTTTTACATGCGTGTATATGTAAAGAGGTATATATGACCGCATAAGTTAATCATTAAGTCAACACTGATAAGCATCGGTAGCTGCTCAGCTGAGCTGAGTTGAGCTGCTCAGGATGATGAGTGGGAGGCTTTCATTCACGGGGGACCCAGCAAGCACACTGAAGCCAGCTGCTGTCAACATTAACTGCTTATCGGTAACATTATTAGCTAAAAGCAGATGTTAGGCCTTTATCATTCAACGCTTGTGCAATTGAAGATAATTTTAAAGAGCATCTACTCCAAGCAAACGTGGTGCAAGGCTCTGCAGAGTTCCAAAGACAGCAAGACCCCCTTGCCCACAAAGAAATGATAAAGGAGAAAGAAAAATGATAAAGGAAGACAGGGATAGAAATTCTTCTAAATTAGGTTCTACCTTTGATTGCACATTCTCAACATTGTTATTGAGTTCATCGTGATTGGGATTTCTCTCCATGTCTCACATACCAGACTTCTGAATGGAAAAATACAACAGCGATAATTATTTTCCCCTCCTCCCCTGCCCCTCCTGATCAGCCAAGAGCAGTGACCAGAAGCCAGCTTCTGGGTGAAATTCAAACTCTGCCACCTCCAAGGAACCTCCGCATCTACAACATTCCTTGTGAGGCAGACAGATGATGACTTTGGAGTCGCAAGACCCCTTGCTCTGGCCAAGTCCAAGGGGCTCGCTTTGTCTCATTTTCTTCATCTACAACAGGGGCTTGCAACCCCCCACCCTGCCCACTGCATATCACACTCTGTTACTAGAACTGAAATGAGGCAACCCTATTGAAGCTTCTGCAACCTATAGCAAGCTATAAGAATGTGAGAGTTTGTGACTTTTATCAGGACTGGAAATTAATATCTTGTATTGACCTGTCTAGTGCTTGTTAATCTTGAGTCTCTTGGTCCACGGTGTGTTCAGGCTCAGAGAACCCGCGTTCTTACAGCCCGCCTGCCCTCGGTGCCTCAGTACTGGGCACGTGGCACCTACACAATGAATTCTTGTAGGCTGGTTGCCGGCTGGTGTTTTTGATGGCTTTCACTCAGAATACAAACTGTTCTCTGACTCTTCTGGATTTCTCCTTGATAATAAGCACTTTCTCTCGAGATAGCCACGTTTACCTAGCCCATGATCTTCATGGTCTGTCTTCCTTTTTCCCAGTTACATTGGAAAGAAGACACTTTAGGCAAAAGCAAAAAGAACACTTTTCCAGTGCAACTTCCAAGGTTGCTTCTAAGGATGAGACAGCGACTGAAAAGCCACTTGGTAATGGCAAGTCACCTCTACCTCTCATTACTCAACAAACCCAGCCTGAGTCCTACTAAGCGTCAGTTAGTGTTGGGGCTGTACGGGTAACCAAGGAGAGCATCTCTGCCACCCAACTGCCAGGGAGAGAGTCCTGGCTTCACATAGTCCTACTTGTGTGATTTTGCATAAGTCACCCAGTTTTGCTCTTTCTCTCATCTAAAATAGGCTAATGATTGCTACACTGATCCCGGTGAGTCTGTGCAATGTATGGAATTGTCAAATCACTAGGTTGTATATTCTTTTGTTAATATTTTATTTACTTATTTGACAGAGAGAGAGATCACAAGTAGGCAGAGAGGCAGGCAGAGAGTGGAGGAAGCAGATTCCCCGATGAGCAGAGAGCCAGATTTGGGCCTGGATCCCAGGACCCTGAGATCATGACCTGAGCCGAAGGCAGAGGCTCTAACCCACTGAGCCACCCAGGCGCCCACTATGTTGTATATTCTTAAACTAATATAATATTGTATGTCAACGATACTTCAATAAAAATAAACAAATAAATGTTTAAAAAGAAAAGAGGGTAGTAATAGACCCCACCTCCAAAAGTCATCATCATGATGAAATGAGTCAATACATTCAGAGCTTTCAGTACAGGGTAACAACAAACATGAGACATCTAGATCCTTGTCACTGAACAGACTAAGACTCAGAGAAGCAAAGTGACTGAAGTCAAAGAGCCATGAAGAGATTGAAATCAGGGCTGGAACCCAGGTCCTTGTGGGTATTTCACGTAAGGGGCACCCCGAGAACCCGCCTTCCTGAAACCTGATAAGTCAGCGTAGTAAGGACGCCCATCTTCCACCCTCCCTCCAGCTACCCCTGCGTAGCCACCCTTGCCTGCCAATGGGACCCCCAAGCCCAGCCCCACTCTCTGGTCTCCCATGGGACTCAGAATGTACCTAGAGGGGTTCCATGTCCTGCTGGCTCCTCCAGAAACACAGTGATGAAGAAGGAAAGCCTCACTCCTTCATGGGGTGGTTCTGAAGATTAAATGAGATAATGCCTGGAAAAGCACCCAGCAGAGTAGCCGGCATATGGTACACAGGCAATAAATGTTCTCTACTAAAAAAAAAAAAAAAAAAAAAAAAGGAGGAGGAAGAAAACCCTTTGGTGCCTGCTCTCTCAAAGCTGCACACATTCCAACGCCAAATGCCAGACTCAGGGCAGACTGAGATCTCGCTTGGGTAGAACAGAAAGACACAGAGTTCTAGAAGGATTACCGTGAAGGACAAAATTCACTTAAGACAGAGGAGGTTTCTGTGGAGTCCCCACTCTTCCCCAATCTTTCTTAAAAATAATAATAACAATAACAATAATAATAAGGGGGAAGGAAAAATACTTAGCTGGTACTTTGCTGGCAAACCCAAGCATCTAAGCCTGGATTTTTAATATTTTAGTATTTCTCAACAAAGCGGAGACTGCTTGCACCACCACCCCCTCCCCATCTGTTTTTATACACGACCAGTGAAAGCTTGCTGCATTGATGAATGGCCTTATTCAGGCTGATTTTCCAGGTAAAAATGGCTGGGACACAAGACTGAATTAAAACAGATCCCACAAATCTCCTTAGAATATTCACAATGTGCTTTGGATTCAGAATTCTCAAGCACTTTACCTTCTCCTCCCTAACCCAATATTGACTCCTTAGCTGTGAAAAGGCAAATTTAATATTAGAACACAAGGAAAGAATCTGGTGGAAAAAAAGGAAAAAAAAGAAGGGCGGGACTAGACAGGGAGCAGAAACTTCATTTTGTACAGTGTATCCCCAGAGCAGAGCCCCCGGGCCTAGCCGCGTGCAGCCGGTTGTAAACACAGACTGATTCAAGCAATGTCCCCACGGAGTTTACAACCCAGGTGAGGAGTGAAACCGAGTTATCACACCAAGTCCAACCACACTATCAACTCCGCCCTCCTTCAGCCTGAACTATGTGGGGGCAGGTGCTCAGGAAAATGCTGGCTTCCCGTTTACCTGCGCAGATATTTGCAAGTAGTCTAAAGGGGGGGGGGGCAATGTATACAATTCTAAGCAAATAGTTATGCAAATCACTTAAACAAATACATGAAAAGGGGAGGGGAAGGTTTCTGATCCGGTTTTCCTCACCTGCCCCACTCTTCAGAGAGAAAGATGAAGTTAAAAAAAAAAAAGAAAGAAAGAAAAGAAAAGAAATCCAAGAGCGGGACGAAGGGCAAGTCCCTCTCTATGAAGACCAGGCAGGACCCCGCTCCACCCGCTCACGCTCAGGCATCGAACCGGAGCCCCCGGGTTATTCCGGTGGGTGGAGGGGATCCTTTGCCGCCCTCCACCGCTGCCGCGGGCTGCCCGAGTTAGACGACCGGCTCAGTCTCCCCAGCCGAGATGTGGGTGACACACCAAGGACGCCAAAGGTGCTCCTTTCCCAAAAGAAACGGAGAGAGACAGAGCAGTGAAGGGGGGCGGGGGGGAGCCCGAGCCCTGCAATGCGAAAGGCGCCCAGCCCGGCTGGCGGCGGCCCCTGCGGGAAGGTCTGGCTCGCTCACCAGGTCTGGCAGCCACCCTCTAAGAGGGGAGCGGGAAAGGGAAGTTCCCGAGCCCCCACCACCGAGGCCAAGGCGAGGAGTCGGCGGGCAGCCCTGCAAGCCCCAAGCCGCTCGCACCCAGAGCGCGCCGGCAGTCAATGGGCGCAGCGCGGCCGCAGCACCAGGACCCTGGGAGCGCTCTGCCCTGCGACGGTCGCGGGGCGCCTGGCCCCGCTGTAGGGCAAAGGGGAGGGGAGGAATGACAGGGAAGAAGGCGGAGCAGGCGGCCCGGGAAGCACTTACATTCGCCAGGAAAGCGCCTCCTCTCGAGGAAAAGAAGGAAAGGCTTCCCGGCTAAGGAAACGCCCCAGGGATGCCCTACGCGAAGTGCCGCCTCTCCCCGGCTCCCCGATTCTCCCGCCTCCAGTCGGTCCTCCAGCCCGCAGCTACCCACCTCACGCCCAAGAGCGGATCCTAGCTACCCTCTCTGCGGCCCTCCGAGGGGCCCAGCCACCGTGTCGCCACCCGCAGCTCGCGCAACAGGCGGATCTTTAGAACTCCAGCGACGGCGGGCTCCGGGAACCGGAGGATGTGGGGCGCCGCGAGACAGGCGCCCGGCAGAATGCAAAGTCCGCTGCGGGCCTAGACCAGCGCGACCGTGCACTCGTGACCCGAGCCACGCGGCTGCAGGGGCAGCAAAAGGTGGCCAAAGTTGCGGGGTCGCACGGAGAAGTCGCCGGAGTGCGCGCGGAGGAGGGGGACACGAGCAGGTACCTGCAGGAGTCCCGGTGCCTCAGGCTCGCTCCGCTTGGCGACGCCGCCCGCCCGCGCTGCAGGGATCAGGCCTCGCCGCGCGGCCCGGCGCCCGCCGCGCCGGCGGCGAGGAGAGCCGGGTAGCCCGCCTCGGTGGGTCCGTCCGTCCCGCCCCGCCGGAGCGCGGCTCCTGGGAGCCGCGGCTGGGGCGGGGAGGGGCGGGGCGGGGCCGGCTGCTCGGCCACCGCCCCATTGGTCCCGCTTCGCCGACCGCCTACCTTCGGCCCCTCCGCCTGCGCTCCGCACGCCCAAGGCCAGGCGCTCCGGGGAGGGCTGCTGCAGGTTGGGGGCCTCGGCCCGTGCGACCAGCGGACCCACGGAAGTCAGACTGGCCGCATGGCGGAGCGCGGGCCCCCGCCTAGACCCGAGTGCAGAGTCAGCCCCGCAGCCGCCTGCCCTGTCCCGGGGGGAGCAGGAGCGCGCTCCGTGCCTCCCACCTGGGCGCCCTTCGGGCCGGAGCCCGCGATTCGGTGGGAGACAGACCACCTCCTCCGGGGGCCCCCGCGGCTCGGGCAACCGCCTCTCGAAAGTCGCGGCCCCAAGCGACACTGCAAATTTGCTGGGCTTCTCCTAGGAAGTATCGAGGCCCCAACTTGTTTAAAACAAAGTGCGAAGGAGGCAGCCCCGGTCCTGCCTGTTTACCACCAGCCCCGCTGCCCTAAGACTCGGGCACTGTGCAGAGCAAGATTGTTTCACATGCTCCATTCCTCGACTTACCTAGCAAGTCACATGCACTGAGCGGAAAGGGGACTAGTAGGGTCTCCTTCCCGAAGGATGGAAGAGGAGGTCAGAGGGAGATACCTTCAGCCCAAGGTTGAGGAACAAACGGGGCCTCAGCGAGGGCGGCTTGTGGTCCGGAAGGCATGGTCGGCCCCTCTGCAGTGATCAAGAACTCAGTGAACCGCCCGGAGGAGAAATGGGACTCTCGGGGACCCACCCCCGCGCTCCCCCTCCCGCCCCCAAACTGCAGATTTTTAAGTTGTGCAGACTTGCAATAATTCCTCTGAGCCAGCAGCTCCAAGCTGTAGGCGCCCGGTGTTCCCGCCCCCACACCACGCAATGGGACCACTGCCCCCCCACCCAGCTCCTGCTGACCTCAGACAAGCACTTAGCAAGACCACACAGAGTTAAGTTCCAGGCCCTGAGCCGACATACGGGAGAGGACAAGGGCAAAGAGTTGCATGGATAAGGTGACCTCATCCTTCCCGGTGGTGTCTGGATTTTCTCATGGTTTTCGTTTGATCAAAACCCTCAGTAGGAAGGGGAGCAATGTTTACAATATCTTCTAGACGTCTACAAGGGGATGAAACCCTCACCTTACAGAGAGCTTTGGCTGCAGGAGAGAACAGTAGCAAGCAGGAATGGCAGAGAAGCAAAAGCCCAACACGGTGTTCCCTCAGGCACCAGCATTTTCATCTGGCTCATGGAAGACAAGGTGGGGAGGCAGGTGGCTGGGGAACAGCTGTTTGGGGGGGCCCCTGTCTCTAATCCCATCATTCTTTGGCTCCCCCAAGCCTGTCCCCTCTCTCCTGGAGGAGAATCCAAAGCTTTTGTCTACACTGCTGTTTACAAGCCTCTGAAGAAGGTAATTTGCATATACAATCATCATCTGTAGCCTAAGATCTAAGATTATTCAAAAACATGCTTATATTTTGTCAACACCTGAGAAGAATGCTTCCGAATCTGTCCCAGCAGTTAGCTACTTAATCATCTTAAATCATTAAGTTATCCGAAAAGTCCAACATTGTTTACTTGAGAATGAGAGATGTTCAGAATCTCCATGCACTGCAGAGCGTATCTGCAGTGCAGAAGAGCCAGGGACCAGGGCCTTCTCATAGGTCTGGATA
Source organism: Spilogale gracilis (assembly GCA_004023965.1). Classification (NCBI taxonomy): domain Eukaryota; kingdom Metazoa; phylum Chordata; class Mammalia; order Carnivora; family Mephitidae; genus Spilogale; species Spilogale gracilis. The sequence continues at coordinate 31,529 of PITA01000492.1, forward strand.
GATGGCACCTGCAAACTGCAGGGAGGCACTCCCAGTGGAGGTCAGAAAGGACCCCCACGTGGCATCTATGAAAGCTGGGGACAGAAAGAACAGGCCTCCATTGTGCACATATGGGGAGATTCAGGGGGCACGGACTTATGACACAGGCTGGGCTTCTCATCATGCTGTACCCAGGGGGAGCCCTGTGAGCAAGTCATTTAGTGTTTCAACACAGTGTTTCTTCCTCAGTAAGAAAAGTTCCTCCCTTACAGGGCGATCATATGAAGAAGTAGAATAATACACAGGAAAGCATTGTATGGGTCATAAAATGCATATCTGTTCCCCAAAAGTTCATCCCTGACAATTTACCAAGATTGAGCCAGGCAAAGTGGTAAATACATTCACACACACACACACACACACACACACACACAGCCATGTTCTTGCCCCCTGTGTCTAGAGCCTCTTCCTTTGATCTCAGTCTTCATCGCTGCTGTGCCTGCTCTGATCCATTTAACTGCCTCCTTCCTACGCCATCAGAATGTCTTTATGCCACATGATATGGCCCATCCCCTTTTCAGTAACTGTGTGCATAGAAAAGCATCTGCACAAGCCAGGCATTAACCTATAAGGGGTTGATCGTCAGCTGACAGTAGTCCTCACCCCTCCAGAAGGACACCCAGAGTCAGTGGAGACATGTCAAGCAAATATGGGCCCAGTGCAGCCTTTCTTCCAGGCTTCTGTATTCTCCTCACTCTGGACAATCCTTTGTTAAGTTCTTCCTCTCTTACCCACTTACCCACAGGTCTATGTTCTCCCGCTCCTCTCCCCTTCCAAACCTGTCCCTTATCCTACATTGTCTCTCAGATCCAAATGACTGAAACCCAGTGGGGTGTCACTGGGTTTAAATATTTTATTTATTTATTTGACAGAGAGAGATCACAGGTAGGCAGAGAGGCAGGCAGAGAGAGAGGAGGAAACAGGCTCCCTGCTGAGCAGAGAGCCCGATGCGGGCCTTGATCCCAGGACCCTGAGATCATGACCTGAGCCGAAGGCAGAGGCTTAACACTCTGAGTCAACCAGGCACCCAATAATTCGTTTTTTAAATGGAAAAGGGTCTCATGTGAAAATGAAGGTGTTCTCATCTCTGACAGGAAGATGGTGAGTGAGGGAGTATTAGTAATAGTGGCTAAAATTTGTTCCATTGGTTCCTCTTATTGGCTCCTCTTTAAACAGTCAACTGAATGTCACACCAGCCAATGAGAGCCCGTGAAATATTTGCAGTTCCAGAAGTGTCAGCCTTTCTCATATCTCCCTGCACTCCTTTTGCTTGGACTATCCTTTCTAACCAAAACCTTTCTTTGCTCAGCCAACTCCCTTTCCCTTAGGACACCATTTAGTTCCTAATCACTACCCTCTGGAAAGCCCCCTCTCCTTGTCCAGGGTTCTGTACTCCCCCCTCATTCTCCCTCATGCCTTTTGCTTCTCACTTATGTAGCACCTACTGTATTGGATTTTCACTGCTTATCTTCAAAAAGGCAGTGAGCTCCTTGAAGGCTGAATTTCTAGGACCTTTAATAGGATCTGCATGTTTGTGAAGTGAATTACTGAAAGTTCTAATCTGTCTCTGCCTCTGGTCAGCTCAGTGCTATCTCCTCTCTGGCTTTCTGTTTGGGTTTGGACAAGATGATCCCCAAGGTACTTGCCAATTTTAAAAGCCTTACAGTTACAGAGATAAAAGGACATCACTTATAAATTATTAATTAAAAAAAAAAAAAACCTCTGTAACAGAATATGTCTGAAGTCTCCAGGCACAAAGGAATCCTCTCCTCAGGTCTTTGGGAATGTCCTCTAAGGACTATCGAGCATTTCCCAAGATGAATTCCATAAAACACCTGTGTCAAAAGACTTAGTCAAAAGTCAAAACACCATAGTCAAAAGACTTTGGGCAAGCACATGCTGCATTCCACTCATCAGTATTCATAATAATATACTTCAGCATAGTAAGAGCTGTGTCTCAGAGGTCAGGCCATGAAAATACTCCAAAGGATGGACGTCCAGAGTGTTCACAATCTGGCTGAAACTTAACTCCTCACTCATGTTTCCGACTTTTCCCACTTTTCTCCTGGCCTCATTCATTCCACACACCCTCGCCGACCCAGACACACACACTGCTCCCTCTGACCTTCCAGCCTGACACATTAGATGCATCTTCCCATTGTGTTTATTGTGTGCCCTCTGAACCTTGGCCCTGCCTGCACCCTGTTTCTATAATGCCCCCTTCCCTACCTGGCAAATGCCAGCTCAACTTGCAATATCATTGTCACCCACTCTTGGAAGCTTTCCTTAACCCAGAAGTCAGGTTTAGGTATTCCTTCTACTGGGCTCCATCATAATTCATACTAACCTCTAGTTACAGTTAGGCTTTTACAATATGGTCTCCTGTGTAGACTGAGTCTTCTTTATTAAACTGCGGGCTCCTTGAGGGCAGGCACTATGTGGTATTACTCATCTCAGTGTCTTCAGAATCTGGTGCATTACAGATGCTCAGTCAATACTTTAAGAATAAAAAACAGATGATGGATGGATGGATGGATGGATGGATGGATGGATGGATGGATGGGTAGATGGACGGATAGGTAGTTGGGTGGAAAAGTGGATAGGTAAATGGATGAACTAAGGTCTTCAGACTTCAGGGAGAGTACAGGGAAACAAACTCAGAGGCACCAGAGACCAGATGGGTCAACCTCATGGTTTTTCCTCCTTTTGGAGAGTTCTGCACCTTTTTTAATAATCTTCCATACTTGTGATGGAACTTAGGATCTAGCCTTTATTTCCAAGTAGAAGAGTGGAAAGTTTCTCCATGGCAGAGACTGCCAGGCACAACCCCATGATCTTTTCCTCTTCTGTTTCTTCTGCAAATATATCCCCAGTGGTTACCTCGATCATAAGGTGACCAACCCTTCTTGGTTTTCCTGGGATTGTTCACTTCTACAAAACTGAAAGTCCAGTATCCCTGGAATCTCCTCGGTCTGGACAAACCACGACTCTGATCACCCTACTAGACACACTGAGGCCCAGGAGAAAGTCTGCATGTCCAAGCCTCCCATGCCACCAGGGGAGAAGCACATGACTGAATTCTGTCCTAGATGGCCGTGGAAGTGGCTTATTCAGTCTTAGGGACAGAAGGAATTTTCTATTAATATTTCTTTGGAGGAGCTCCTGGATGGCTCAGTTGTTTAAGCAACTATCTTCGGCTCAGGTCATGATCCTGGAGTCCTGGGATCAAGTTCCGCATCGGCTCTCTGCTCAGGGGGCAGCCTGCTTCTCCCTCTCTCAATCCCCCTGCTTGTGTTACCTCTCTCGCTGTGTTTCTCTCTGTCAAATAAATAAATAAAATCTTAAGAAAAAAATTCTTTGGAAAAAAGATCACAACTTCTTCCTACAATGATAAAGAGGAGATTCTAACATATCAAGATACAGCAGTGAGAAGAAACCAAAAGATCTTTCTGGAAGAACAAGATGGAAAGTCAGTGGCCTGCTGTCTGCTGGGAGACCACTCTCTCGAATGCACCTGCAAATACCCATGAGTGTTGGGTAGCTGCACTGACTTCATGTTTCTTGCTTTTTACTTTTTGTCCTCTTCGTTGCAGAGGAAGAAATCACTCCCCATCCTCGGGCATGGCATATTGGTGACAGCAGCCCACACAAAACCTCTCTCCTGTTTCTGTTGTTTATTTATTTCTTTATTCCCCATTCCCCACTTGCATTGCCAGCCCACCCTCCAGAGGCAGCCATTCTAATGTGCTTATTGATAACCTTCTATCTCCATATGTCCTTGTAGAAAGTTGTTTTGAGTGCATGCATTTTTAATTTATGCAAATGGAAATGTGTCCTTTATCTTAATCTTCTGGAGTGTTTCACTCCACACTGTGGCAGTTTTGACCTCCATCCCTGTTTGTTGCTCTGAGTGCATCTGGTCTGGTCCTTTTTTTTTTTAAATTGTGCACACCATCCCCTCCTCGATGATGGGTGCCCAGAATACCCTACAGTCTGAACCACCACAGCACCAGACATCCTTCCATATGCCCCCTTATGGACCTGGGAAGAATTTGAGAGGGTTATATATATCCAACAGCAGGATTGGTCATAGGGTATGGACAAGGCTAATAGAAATACTGAAATACTTATATACCACTTGATAAATAGTTCTGGTCTGAAGCTCCCTGAGCTTCCTGTTGTCTCAGCCCTTCTCCAGGATCCCCTAGAACTTCCCACCATCTGACAACTAAAGGGTCAACTCCTGGACCAGCCAGAACTAACAGTCTTTCTAGCAGTTGTTAAATATTTTGTCTATAGTCCCTGGATAGGCACATCCTCGACTAGATGGTCCCAGTCCTTATTTCGTCGTAGAGCAATAACAACAAAAATTCTTCTTGCCAGAAGAATTCAGTCCAGTTTCTTGTCCTATCTTTAAGGAATTCTCAGAGCTACAGAAACCCTGCTGATGTTTCCGTCTGCATTATGGGGGTTGTTTCCTACCCAACGCTGTGCAGAGATGTGGGAGCTAGCACACAGTGACCCCTCTCAGGGCCAGCCCCTGAGCCTGCTGTGTCAGCAAGTGAAGCACCCTAGACTCAACCCCCTGAGTTTGACCTTGACTTGGTTCTGAGTTTGACCTAGACTCAACCCCCTGAGTCTGACCTTGGCTCTGTTCCCTTTGAGCTGTGTGACTTGGAACATTTCCTCTCTCTCTGATCCTCAGTCTCTTCATTGTCTAGATGCTCCCTAATAAGGTGGGAGTAGGGTCAAAATAAGATAATGATATGATACAGAGCAATATAGAGGAAGGAAAGAAAAAACCTCTTGGTATCCAACTCAACATAAAATTTGCTGTATCATCTTGGCCCTCCTCATGTCTCTTTTTCTCCCATGTAAAATGGGGATAATTAAACTATACTGTATCTTCCAATTATTATGAGATTCCATGTGCTGCCTTGATACCTTTGAACTTCACAGGACCCATGAGGTTTAGCCAGGAATTCTCCTACTCTGGACAGATATGCCCCCCACACAGAGGGAACATCTCCCCTTCTGGTGAGTTCCCCTATTGATTAGACCAGTGGCACTTTCCCTGGTCCTCAGCCTAATGGGTTTTGCTTCCCTGCCAGCCCGTGGGATTATTCAAACAAGCCAATCACATCCTCCTGCAGGAACCAAGGGTCCCTTCATCCTCTCATCACTGCAAAGCATGCCTCCTTAGAGCCCCTGCTGGTTCTCTGCTCCCAAGATTTCCCACGTGGCCCCGTGTGGTGTGTGGTGTCCTCCTCCCCCTGGCTGTGAGTACATGTGACTAATAAACTGCTGTTAGTCTCATCTGTCCTATGTCAGCTGTCATGTGTCCAAGGCTCTGTCATTGGAAAGAACCCTCCTTTGCCAACTGGGTGACTAGGAGGTGGTCGGAACAGGTACCCATCTCAAAGAGCTGTAAATCCGGAGCCTTCCCCACTTCATGGGGCTATTACAGAAATGCCATATATTGCCAATCACTGCAAACCTTTCACCTGAGAAAAGAAGAGCCCATTTGTTTGTGTGCCCGCGTGTGTATTAATGTCAGTGATCCTAATCTTAACAGTTACTTTATTAATATTAACGAATTTACATGTACTATTTTATTTAGCTTTTAAAGGGGTCATGAAGTTTTTTTAAAATAGAGATGCTTCAAGGATTTTTTTTTAAGCTTCTGAAATGCCAGACTTTGTGGTGGGAGCAGCAACGCACGGTAGGAATTTTTCATGTCTCCCTTCAGGAGATCCAAATCAATGTTTGGGCTCAGGTCGTTCTGTGGCTGCAAAGTATGGAAAATTCTCCTTTCTTCTGACCTAGAAGATAGCTTTCTAGGGCTCAGGCTCACACGTACCCTCATTCACACACACAGACACTAAGATGCACACACGTGCGTGGGTGTGCATGCATTCTTGGGAGGTTACATATGTGCTTCCCACACACATAGAGCCACACACGGGTACACCTTCATATACACACCCAGCTGCACTCTGTGGGGGTTCTCTGAGACCCTGAAGGCCCCAGATTTCTCTTTCATCAGGGCACGGAGCTATCCTGAGTTATCATTTTCAATAACCTTGTGCACAAGGCAGGCTCTAAGATGCTGAGTCATAAAAAGCAAGGGCAAGAAAGCTTGGTAGTTGAGCATCAGCCTTGAGAGTGCACTCAAGGAGAAGCAGGAGGAAGTGATCCAGGGTCAGGAGAATCCTGATGAGCCAGGAGGCAATTTGGTCATTCCGAGGGTGAGCCCCGGTAAGAGGGTGAATTTAGCTCCTCTCCTGGCCTCTGTTCTCTCTCCAGGGCTTCTCCTCTTGGCAAGCTTATCCGCTGACTCAACCCCTGCTTGTATATTTGGATGTCTCCAGACCTCAACCTCCAGATCCCAGTCCTTTGAGAGGCTGCTCAGAGCTGTACATTGTGTTAAGGACTTTGGAAAACGCAAAGGTGAAGAAACAATCTCTGCTCTCAAGAAGTGAGTATTCTATGAGATAATCAACTGAGAGATCAATATGGAGACCCAGCTCTAAAAATGCAAGCATAATTACAGGAATTGCACAGATCTCGAATCTGCCTTCCCTTATTCTCTTAAAAGCATAGATCTCTTACCTGTAGCAACTTGGGAATAATAACTTCTACCCTCCGAAACTTGTGAGATGTTTACTTGGGGACGTCTTTCTGGTGCTCAGCAAATATCTTAACCAACTTCAATTTTGGTTTGAACATTTCCCATGGAACCCCACCCAAGTCTCCATTCTGAGCCCTAGAGTGTCTCCATGCCAACTAAATCCCCAGTTCTCATCCTTAGCATGTAATCTGACCATCTGCTTACTGAGATGATAGAGTTTGCAGGAGGTGTGGTCTGTCACCTTCCATACTGTCCCCCTCAAAGTCTCTCTGAGGTTGACACATTTTCTCTTTTACTCCTGTTTTGAGGAAAGCTGCTTATACCTATGTACTTTGAAGAGTCAATATGCTGGTCACCAAGAGAAACAAGACTAGAGAGAGAGGTTTTTTAAAAAGATTTTATTAATTTATTTGAGAGAGAGACTGAAGGAGAGACAGCACAAGTGAGGGAAGGGGCAGAGGAAGAGGGCGAAGCAGACTCCGCGCTGAGCAGGGAGCCCAACACAAGGCTCCATCCCAGGACCTCAGGATCATGACCTTACCCAAAGGCAGACGCTTGATTGACTAAGCCACCCAGGTGCCCCACATCATTGCTATCTGACACAATGTTTCCTTCAGAAGATTTTCCAGATATTGCATAAGGAATGAATTACAATCCTAGAATGCATGTCACCGCATTATGGAAATACGCAGGTTTTGGAGTTGCATCCAGGCTCTGCCACTTACCACCTGTTTAACCTTGACCATGTGACTCAACTCTCCTTTATTAATTCCTTCAGCCAACATTTGAAGGTCTACTGAGCGTCAAGTGTACTAACCACGGCTATAATTCAGCCATTAAGGAGGGGCAGGGGTGTAACAATACTACTAACTTAGAAGTTTGTATCGAGGCTTTGGTGCCCCACCAAGCATAAGAGGGAATAATAAGTCTGAATTATCTTCTTATTTCCTTCCTGGCTTGTAGCACCCACACTCTTATTCTGTATATAAAGAGGAATTCCTCAGAAACAAAATAAATTTCTAGTTGGTTAATGAGAAGCATCAGTATAAATCCCATGTAAACTTCAAAGTATACCCTTCTGCTCTCACAATAAAGTACTAGGTCATGAGCAGCTGGCTGAACAACATTCTCATTCTACATAAACCACCCCAGGGCCGAGTCTCCAAGTCCTGCCAGATGATGCCAGGAAAGACCCCTTAGGCCAGGAGGCTGCACCTGGCTTCCAAATATGCTCCCCCTGACCCTCCCAAGAGCTGTGTTGTCATTCATTCAATCCCCTAGTCAGCAAAGCTATTCCAAACATTAATATTACACCCGGATCAGTGCAAAGAACCGGGATTATTGAATGTGAATTTCAAGAACACAGATTTAAGCATGATAAAAGAAAACAATATTGGCAATTCTGGGTAAACCCTGTGATTCCTAGAGTTAAATTCTGTAAAATCAGCCTCCCCTCCACCTGCTGCCTTCCCTTATTCTCCAAGATCACAGGTATGATCTGTAGAGGCCTGTGAGCATCACCTCAGCGATGAGGGTAAGGGAAGGAAAGCATCACCATGGGTCTTTGTTGAGCTGGGTTGCCCAATGCTTGATCCTTCTTCTACCTCATCATGCATCACTGCTTTCCATGTTTTCTCTGGGCTTCTTGAGTTCACTCTGTTCCCTTATGGACTTGACCCTCGTGTTTTGGGCCATCACCCCACCTTCAGTAATCTGCAATATCTCTGCAGGGTGGAAAACTCCCAGCCCCATTACCTACACCACATGGGGTGTGTGGCATCCTGTAAGGTACACTTAGGCCCATATTCCCTGATAGCTTTACTCAGTGGTCACTACTCTGCCTCAAATGCCATGCTGGGAGCTTCAGATATATGGCTCATTATATGGCTTCAAATATGAACACTGGTATCCTTTGCTCTGGGATTCTTCCAAATTTACCTGGACTTTTCCTCTTCTTCCCCTCCTTAGGGCCTCCACCAGATCTCAGATGGAAGGTCCCACCACCTCTCAGCTTGCTCTATCAACTCTAAGAAAACTGGCTTTTCATGTATTCTCTCTCCCATTTACTGTTTGTGCTAGAACCTTAGCTCTTGAGTCTCTATAACTAATTTCTTTCTCTCTAAGCTATGGATATGAGCATCAAGAGCCTATTTTGCAAGTCTGAAGTCAAACTCTGATATTTCTTTCTCTTTGCATCCCTACAATCCTAATCATAGCCTCTAACTAAATGGAGAGAAGATTGCATATAAAAACCATGGCTTGTAGCACCCACTCTGATTAATATTTTAAAACATTATCTTAATATGTATGAACCACCCATGGTCCCTGTCACTGAAAAGCTCATAGTCAATGGGAAATTTTCACCAATGAGCAAGTTAAGCCAGTTGACAGGATCTTATATAACCTCCAAAGATTGGCTGCGATTAGGAAACACTGGTTTGTAAAGTAACCCATGGATTTTACTCCATCCCTATCCTAATATTTGTGGGGTCATGACAAAAGCACAGATAGAAGTCCCCTGAACCTTATCAGACACTCTCACCTTCCCATTCTGGTTCCTTCCAACAGTGTAAGGGAGGAAGACATCTCATCCTAATGAACACATCAGCCCACTCATCCAAGATGTCTGTAAAGCCTGGTTTCAAGCCTACTATCCCAAAATGTTTATATTTTCTTGGGTGCGTTATCATTGGAGATCACAGTTAGGTTAATGGCAAGGCATGGGAGTTCTATAGACCATTAGGTAGTGTAAATACAAGTCCCAAATCTAATTGTGAAGGTCGGGAAAAAAAATTATCCCACTCAGAATCCAAATTGAAACAGACAAGCTTTCTTGTCAGCTCCATTTATTGAAAGGTGGATTTGTCTTTTCTGTTCTAGCCTTTTCCTAAGTATTTAGTCTTTTGTGCATTCGGGCTTTATGGAGGGGTAGTATTTACTTCCCATAGCCATTGGATTTCCAAGATTAGTCGGCTTCTTAACCATCCACAATGTCCTTGATTCTTGCTCATCTCCAAGTGTGGTTTTCTGGACTCTCATGAACTCTGTGAGCTCCCAGGAAATTATTCTTTTGTTAAATGTCTCAGTCACATTTCATTTAGCGCCAGGAGCTCCATCATATCCAGCACCGGAAAGGCCTGTTTCCTGCCCCTCCCCGCCCCCACTCTACATCTTGGAATCTTCTCAGTGAGGAGTTTGCCAACATTATTCCTCCTTATCCTGGGCAGATCTGAGTGACACACCTGTGACTGATGTCTGCCCAGTCTCCTGCCTGGGTGATATTCCCAGGTTGTTGGCCATGGCTCCTTCGATAGACCAGTCCCTTTGCCATTGCAGATGGCCCACAGTCTCTCACTGGAAGTGATGCCAATGGTCTGAGGGTGAGACTGGTAGGACAGACGTCCTAAGGCTCTGCACCTACCTCAGTCTGATGATAAATGCTAACACCAATGATTACTAGAGCTGGAGCTCAGGGCTCCCAACTTAGCCTTGATATGGAGCCAACAACCTATGCCATCACTGAAAGCTCCACACTATGAACAAGGCATTGGACCTTGCTTTTAGATGAGCTCCGCAAATTTCACAAATACCATAAATGCTCGTCCTCATCTTCTCCTCATAGAACACCACCTCCAAGACTTTGAAGTAGGTGTCCATGTATAATTTGAAAGGCTCATTAAGATCAGCAAAACTTAATGTGGAAACATTGTCTGGCCATTCCATCAGGGTTCAGGCTGGTCCTCAGGCTCCTGGGCACACTGTTCACTGGTGAGAAACCTGGATTCCTAGCTTATTCTTTTCAAACTGTCCAAATGCTCCTCTGAACACCACTCCTGATTTATTTAGTTCTCTCTGTTGGTGAACCCAGTTCACTTCGTGTTGGAAGAAATCTTTCCTGATCAGAGCTCATTTCCAGCTCAAATGTCTGCCATTTATTTCTTAGATGCTGGAGAATTCACACTCATCGGAAGTGCCAGACCTGTCTCCTCGGGGCAGGCTAGCTCTCAGAGAACCATTTCTAAATGACCTTCCACGTCCTTCTTTCTAAAATACAATATGCAAGCACCATCAAACAGTTCACATTCCCAAACATTTTCTCAACTAGCTGCTAAAACAGGGCTAGCACTCTGGAGAAGACCAAAGTGAAAGAAACAAATATTATTATTATCATCATTCTTAAAAAAAAAGTCAAGATTGTTCTTTTCTTTTCTTCCTCAGCCATGAATTCATCTACTAATAGTCACTTCTAAAATCTAACCCAGAACACCACTGATCCACTCCAGACAGACTAGGGTACCCCAAACTTGGAGACATTTCTAATTCATTTATTTAATGTCCAGTAATTCACACATATTTTAATTATTCAGATTTCTTTGTACTCTAGTATGAATGGGGAATACATAGGAATTTAAGACTCACCTATAATGTTATTGATTTTTTATAATATGCATCCTTAAATCATTGCTTTCTTGTTTTTTTAAGATTTCATTTATCCATTTGTGCGTGAGAGAGCACAGCAGGGGAGGGGCCGAGGAGAGGGAGAAGCCGGCTGCTGGCTGAGCAGGGAGCCTGAAACGGGGCTCTATCCTAGGACCCCAGGATCGTGACCTGAGCCGAAGACAGATGCTTAATGGACTGAGCCACCCAGATATCCTATCTCATTGCTTTCTGACAGAATGTTTCTTTCTGAAGATTCTCCAAATATTTCATAAGACATAATTATATTAAAAAAAATTTAACTGTAATATATATATAATGTATGTGTGTGTGTGAGAGAGAAAGAGAGAGAGCTTAGCTGCTATAACAAAATATCATAGGCTGGGTGGCTTAAATAACAGACATTTGTTTCTCATAGTTCTAGAGGCTGGGAAGTCCAATGTCAAGGTGCCCGCAGATTTGGTTCCTGTTGAGAACCGTCTTCCTGGCCTGTATAAAACCACCTTCTGGCTCTATGCTTATGTGGCTTTTCCTTGGTGCGTGCTCTAGAGAGACAGAGAGAGCTCATCTCCAAATGTGACACTTACAAAGACACTATTCCCATCATGAGTGTTCTACCCTCAGAACCTAACCTAAACGTAACTAGCTCCTAAAGGCCCCATCTGCAAATGCCATCAGCGTGGAGGCAATGAATTCTGGGCGATCACACACACTCAGCCCATGGCTACCACACACACACGGATGTATACGTGGGGGTTTTGCTAAATCTAGCACCCCATGTCCTACCAGTGCATCCCCTGCATGGCCCTGGCCCAGCCCTGCCCCCAACATCAGTACACAGATCCATAGCCTTAGGGAACTAGAAACACCTAACACCACAGCCCTAGAACCTGCCCAGGCTCCCTAGGCAGCACCAGTGATTCCAGTGTCTTCCTACCGACTCTGCTATAATGGTAAAGAGCTCTCCTCTCTCCCAAAGGAATCCAGCTTTCTCTAAAACCCTCATGTCGAATACGTACATTTATAAGTTCTCTGCATCGGTCAGAATTTTATTTCTCACAATTCTGGAGGCTGGAAAGTTGAAGCTCAAGGTCCTGGCAGATCTGATGTCTGGTGAGAGCTGGCTTCCTGGCTCATAGATGGCCGTCTTCCCCCGGTGCCCTCACACGGCAGAAGGAAGCCAGGTAATCAGTGTCAGAAGCAAGTAGACTCCCGGGATACCGAGTGAGCATCCACAGAGAACTGGAGATCTGCTTGGAGGGGAAAACCCACACATCTGGTGTCAGAAGTGGTATAGGAGTGAGAACTGCCTCATAGGGAGCTCAGTGTGGGGCCACAGGGAAGAAACCACATGCATTCCCTGCGTTTGCTGTGCCCGGGGTACGTGGCTTCTCCGTGCGTCGGGCACACACTCTGGAACATAGCTCACCTTGTGCCATCTTGCAGGCGCCCCACATGGGCGGACTGCCCACCTCGCCCAGGGAGACCACCAGCAAGAGGCCCTGGACTGGGCGCCGGCGGCGGGAACTGAAGAGGAGTGGAAGAGTCAGATCTTCCGTGGGCAGGGACTCTTTTCTTTCTTTTTAATGAACTGGCTGCTGCTGGGGTCCTGTTAGAGGCCATGGCTCCTCTGGTTCCTACAAATGGCCGGCACTGCTCTTGTGTGACAAGTGTTCCGTGTGGGTGGAGATGAGAGGTACGCCCCCCTCGGAGGACCTGACAGGGTCCTTCCCCACATGCCACTGACATGGGAGGTTCCCGCCCAGATTGCTTCGCCATCAAGAGCCACTTCCTTTCGCAGTTGAAGCCCTTCCCCATAGATGGCCGTCACAGAGAGCAACCCTGCTCACCTTGGGGCCCTCCGTGGTACCCAGTCGGCCCCTGGAAAGCTCCTCCTTCTCACCACAGCACACTCCTCCTCTCTGCCATCTGTCCCCAGGGCTCTTCCTTGGGGCTCAGGAGGGGTCAGCCCAGGCCTGAGACATCTCTGCTCAGGGAGCTGTCCAGTCTCACGTTTATGTACTGCCCTTCCCAGATCTCCTGGAGCTTCCCACCTGCAAGCTTGTGGTGGGCACTTGCCTCAGCTGGGGGACTGGACCCTTCCGCTTGAGTTCCCAGAGATGCATAAGGGCCAAGGGAAAAGACCCCCTCAGCCCAGTAAAAGCAGGAGGGAGGCCTGACCCCGAGCCACACACCATCAGACCTGAGACTCTTTTTCTCATTCCCAGCCTCATTCTAGCAGGTCGCCTTCCCTAATGGGGCCAGCTAATGTACAAAGGAGATTTTAGGGCTCGTTTTATTTCCATAGGGTCCTTCCAGCAACTAGGACTGTCCTTAGCTCACGTGGGTCTCCTCTCCTGCGGTTGCACGGAGCCTCCTGAAAACCATTAGAAAGGCTCGCGCTCCCCCATGTGGCCGGCCTCTGACATTGCATCTGCGCAAGATTGCCGCTTCCCAGAAGTTAAAGCACTCAGAACACAACGCACCCAATGAATCATTGAACACTGTGTCAAAAACTAATGACGTAGTATATGTTGGCCAACTGAATTTAAACAAAAAGAAAAAGAAAATAAAAACTAAATAAATCTTTAAAAAAATAAAATAGAATTCTCTCAAAAAGAAAAAGAGAAGGAACCCTACACACAGAAATTATTGCATTACCATTCTGTCGTATTTACTTCCCGCAGGCTTCCCGTTAGCACAGAAAGCATGCGGATATATATGTCTCTTTTTTCACTTAACTTCACGAGAGGATTTAATTTTGATACTCTTGGGCATTTTTTATTATAAAAAAATATTACACAAAACTGTGAAGTAATTGCTCGTTTTAAGGACGCAGACTTGAGAAAGCAATGGGTTGCTGAGAACTTCCAGACTATGGATGTGACTAATCCCAGTTAAGGCCCCTATATAAACTTTTAAGATCCTGGTGGTTGGATGTGGAGATCTCATCTTGTGGTGCCCAGGAGAAGCCTTGGATGTAAATTCTCTTGTGTGATAAAGCTGCCATGCACCGATCTGGAATGGCCCTCCTCTCTCCCTGCCCTCTGTGCCCAGGGCCAGTTGCAGGTGCCCCCACGAAGTTCTCTACGATGCACGCCAACCGCGCGGAGGCTAGGTTACCAGTGGGTAAGCCACGAGCAAGAAAGTAAGTGTTTTATTCACCCCCGCATTCCCGGTCTCTATACAATCCCAGGTAAATAGCAGGTTCTCATTAAAAGGGTTTTAGTCCATAACATATTCTTGCCGTGGGAAAGTTTCCATTCCGATGAGTAGAGAGAGGCTTTGGTGGGCACAAGCATATTCAGGGTGACACGCAACCTGGCTGATCCCGCGCCCCTCCCCCGCCCCCGCCCAGTCCCGGCCAGACACCTCTCGGGCTTTTCCTGGCTACCTATTTAATGTGCACATCAGACCAAAAGTGGCAGAAAAAAAAATTTATTTGGAAAAATACATCTATTCTAGCTCATCCTACAGTTTTCCTTTTCAGCTCAACAAAACCAAAAACTTTCTAGTAGAGATGTTGAGTTTAGCAGATAAATATGAAAGATGCCTTGTTAAATTTGAATCTCAGATAAGCAATGGGTAATTTTTGCTAGAAGTATGTCCCAACTATTGCAAGTACTATCAGAAACTCAAAATTAACAAGGCATCCCGTATTTTATCTGGAAGCCAACTCTGGGACCTCTACTGGAATGTTTGTGAAACGTTCTGAGCGAGCTGGAGGCAGGCCTTAAGAAAGAACCAGAGAACGGTGGGGCCTCCTTGCAGGACAGCTGTCCTGGAAACTGTCTTATTGCTGGGAAGGGTGGGGGAAGACAGTTCTAATCGTTTCTCCTGGCGATCGCAAGCTCCACTGAGGGCAGTTTCGGAAAGCAGCGGTTGTCTGTAGAGATAAAAGGCCAAACAGCTGGACTTCTTGATGTGGCATGATCTGTATCTTCTGAGGGGAGCGGTCCTACCAGCCTCTTACTTCGGGTCTGAGAGAAACACAGGATCTCAGGGTTCTGATCGTTTCTCTCTCTCTCCATCCCCTCCACCCCCGCCTGTGTATGTGTGCGTGTCCACCTCTCCGTCTCTCTCTCTCTCTCTGGGCATAGCTGTCCATCTCCACCTCTCTGTGCATACGTGTCTGTGTGTGTCTCTCTCCCTGCCCCCTCCAGCTCCTCTTTCTCCGACTGTTTGGTAAATGTCTCTCAGTACTTGTCAAAGCAGAGAAGGGAAGGCATTGTCGTATAGACTTAGTGGGAGGATCTGTGCTGTTATTATGCGTTCGTTCATGTACGAGCTCTGGTTTCCAGACATGCAGCCACTAGCCAGTAGATGATAAGGTTCTTCTTGTCCACCTGTATATAGAGGGGCTACAAGTGGTATTCAGAGGCTCACCACCCCCTTTTCATTGTAGACGTCCTGACTCTGGAGCGTGGGAGAGCCTCACGCACGCACGTGACCCTGGAGGTTGCTCGCAGCTGAGAAAAGTGAGCTGACCTTCCTGCAGTTGATGAGTGCAGCAGCCTGGACTGTTCTGGATTCGCCCGGGGCTTGGGGAGTCATGGTAGGTCTCCTTGGTTTTAACCGTGTCAAAGGATTGCATATTTTGCTGGTAGAGCTCAAACCTCCTGTTTCCCCTAAATCCCTGGTACCTTCTGCCTTTCTTAGCATTAACCAGCCCCATTTAGGATCTGAAGACCATTATTTAACTGGGATCTGGACCCTGGGCCATGGCATGACTGTTGATTCCACACTGGAACGGATGCACGCCTGGAAACAGTTGACTATTTAACAGTAAGAAACAGCTATTTGGGGATGGTTAACCCTTCAAAAGGGAGCTATGGGTCTTATAGAAACTGCAAAAAGATTATGGAACACACTTAAATTTGGATTTGACCCAGCTGGGTGACCTTGAGGGGACTGACACCAGGGTCCTGCTGCAGGCTGTCTTCACAGCCCCCAAAGCCCAGCAATGCTAAATTGAAGAATATTTTTCTTCCTATGAAAACAATTTATGAGTTAAAAATGAAAAGTCTATGAATTAAAAATAAAAACGTGGCTGTGTTTCTCTCTGTCAAATAAGTAAAATCTTTTTAAAAATTTAAAAAATAAATAAAAAATAAAAACGTGCAGAGCTTTTTTTAGTATCTCCTACAAAACTAACAAAGACTTATCTTTTTAAGATTATTCATTTATTTATTTATTTGGCAGAGAGAGAGACAACAAGAGCGGGAACACAAGCAGGGGGAGTGGGAGAGGTAGAAGCAGGCTTCCCTCTGAGCAGAGAGCCCGATGTGGGGCTCCATCCCAGGACCCTGGGACCATTACCTGAGCCCAAAGCAGATGCTTAACCAACTGAACCACCCAGGGGCCCCCAAAGACTGTTTTTAATAATAGGAATGCTAATTACAAAGCAGTTTGAATTTGTTACAAAATTCATATTTCCTGACCTTGGGATACCCCTGAAAAGAACATGTGTATAGATTGAGTATAGAAAATACAATCATATAAATATTTTGGTACTGTTAAGGGAAGCTAGAAATCTCAAATTTTAAGATTGTTTAGACTATGGTGTCTCTTCATCATTAAAACACTATATAGTCAAAGAGGTTTTTAAATTACAAGAGGGGGAATGCCATTTGCAAAAGAAGCAGACTCTACTTCCCATAAAATTCTAAGATACAAATTTTGCATAGAAAATGCAAATGGGTGTATTTTATAACCACTCAGCAGTATAGCTTAACTCTTACAGAAACAAACTTTAAAACAAATTGTCAGGATCCTAAGTATGGGTGGTTCGTGGCAGATTCGAGGCATTACTTTCGCTGTTAGATCAAACATTTCCTATGAGCAGCCCTAGACGATGCTAATTTAGACCCAGCAGCAGGCTGCCTTGTGGGTAACCAACAGCAGGTTGTTTGGGTAACAGGTGAATATCTGGGTTTCTTAGCCTGCTGTCTATGTAGGGACTACTCCTGTGTTGGGGCTCTTGGTCACAGTCAACAGATCCTCTGTTCCGAACAGGTCAACAAAAGTTCTTCATTCAGGAAACAGAAAACTTGACAATTAGAGCTGGCCTTGAGATATGCCTAGCCTGGCCCTTCCTTTTTGTTCCTGGTTCCCAGAAAGACCTTCCCCGTTGTGATGAAGATAAACCCAGAAGAGTTTGGGGTCCTCTTCTTTACCCCTAAAGACAAAGATGGCCATGTTTGTGCTTGGATGTACCCCCCAGCCATGCAGGGAGTCTACACTTGAACTCTAAAGTATGCATCAGGCAGAGTCATGGATATACTCCTTCTGTAAGGCTCCCAACACAGTTCTACAACTAAACATTCATGGTATAAAATATACGGAATAATGTTGTATTTGCTGGTCATCAGTTTTCAGTTTTTAGACTTGACCTATATGTAGAGCACAGAAAAATTCACTGTAATTAGAGGACAAAATTTATATGTTCTAAATTGTACTGATGTGGCTCCATTATTAAACATCTTTCTTCAGCTTAGGTTATGATCCCAGAGTCCTGAGATCACCTTTGGGCTCCTTGCCCATCCCCCTACTCATGTGCACGCACGTTCTCTCTCTCTCTCTCTCTCTCAAATAAATAAATAAATAAATAAATAAATAAATAAATAAATAAATAAAATCTTTAAAAAATATAAAAATCAATCTTACTGATGTAAAAAAGTCATTAAGAATAATTAAGAGATGCAGTGCTCACGATAGGTAGAATAGTATTTTTTTTAAAGATTGTTATTATTTTTATTTAGTTGAGAGAGAGCAAGAGAGGGGAAGAGGCAGGCAGAGGGAGAGGGAGAAACAGACTCCCCTCTGAGCAGGGAGCCCAATGTGGGATTCGATCCCAGGATCCTGGGATCATGACCTGAGCTGAAGGCAGAAGCCCAACTGACCGGACCACCCAGGTGCCCCTGCTTGAAACAGGTAAATGCCAATTTCTTTGTCTTTCGTAAGGCGTTTAAACTCACAGGGCAACCTCTAGAATTAAAAAAATCTTGTAGTTGTCTAGGCAATGAGGAAAGTTAGTTTTACGTTGCATTTTCAGTTTGCCCATACTGTTTGAACATTTTTGGTTGTTGTTATATAATTAAATGCTTAATAATCCTATCAACACAAGGCTGAAATAAAGGCACCAGCTTCTCTCCGTGGTTGAGCTGGGATCTCTGCCTCCGGGATGGATCCTTCATAGTGAGCACAGTCTCTGACATCATGGGGACACCCACCCCCTGTCACCCCGCTGGGGAAGAAAATCACGCACAGCTAATCTCCACCAAGCTTGCTGATTTAACTTGACAATTTTTTTTTACCAGAGCTCCTTAACTTGAAGGGAAAGAAACTAGCATTTACTCCATCAGTCTCTGTGCATGGAACTTAAGCCCATCATCCCATTTAATCTTCACAACTGGCCTGTGAATTACACTTTGTTTCCCTATTTTGCAGAAAAGACTTCATGAACTCCGTGACTTTGGAGGCATTACTAAGTTCCTTCACTAACCCACCGGGCTTCTCACTCTCTCGGGTTCTCAGACCACAAAACTGAATCCCCGAAACTGTTCTTTGGCCTTGGTACTCAGTTTGTCCAAAGCCTGGCTGGGAGAAAGGAATGCCACCTGGGAGCCCAGGAGGACAGCCCCCAAGGTGCCTGCTGGGACATCCCCTAGTAGCCCATTCACTCTGCGCGTGCCTCTCTACAATCCAGATCCCCGTCTGCAGGATTGCCTGCTCGCCTAGAAATAAGGTTTTCCACATGGATTCCTTGTTTTGCAACAAGCAGGCCTCCCTGGCAGCCCAAACATCTGTCATGGCTTTCACAGTGAGCCTGAGTTGCAGGGTGACCTAGAACAGTTGGGTTTGGAAGCAAGGACTAGATGCTTGGCAGCTAGGGAGACTCACCTGCAGCTCTGGCCACCAAGAGGATGGGCGCAGCGTTCCAGAAGTCAGGGAGCTGGCGTCTGCCTCCAGCTCCTACTTGCAGAGTCGCACTGCTCTGCAGTTACGGAGGGCTGCTGGCGTTGGGATGCTTGCCTCGGGCTCGGAAATGAACGGTCATTCTCTCCTGGTATTTAAAATCCACACACACAAACAAACAAGGCCCTAGCATGTCTCTGACACCTTTTGCTCCTTTTAAGTAGAGCCCTTCATCATGGCACCTCCTGGTCCCTCCGGCCCCCAGGGGCCTCCTTTGGCACCTGCAGCCTGCTTACCCGCCATGGAGAGAGGTGGGCAGGGGAACCCCAGAGTAGGATGGTGGACTGAAAGGGCCTCTATCATAAGAACCGGAGACCCCAAGGAGGTGACTGGAGCATCGATCACATTTGGTTTCATAGACCTATTTAACACCCCTAGGATTTTTGAATAGGTCCTTCCCAAACATGAAAACTGAAAGATCAAAGGGGGAGGCATTTGTACCTCCTAAAGTCATCTATAAACAAGAACTCTTCCCTCCCCCTTTCTTGGAATGTGTCATTTTTAGTGTTAATCACAGATATTTCCTGTGTTCGGTGCTGTCCTGAGCAATCCATCATTCTTCCCAGAGGCTCATCATGCTCTAATTTTACTTTGAGGTTCGTCATGGAGAGGAAGGTAGTGCAGCCGAGAGGCCTGAGGGAAGCTCTTTATCAGTCAGGGGCCCCAGGCCACTTGCTTGACCCCTGTGAGCCTCGATTTCTCATCTGTAAAATGGGGATAATGGCAGCTACCTCCCAGCCTTAATGGAAGTGCTAGAAGTGGCAGGATCAGGGTAAGCAACCTGTTAGCGGCAGGTATCCACTGAAGTGAACATTCGAGAAACAACAGAACACTGGGGAACTGATCAGTATTTCAGAATTATGTCTTTTACACTGGCTTTTCCAAAACTTTCCCAAACTAGACCCACCGTTCCCTATTCACCACTCCTGGCCCGTCCTTCACTATACCTTTCAGTTCCTCTAAGAATACTCGGCCCTTGCTCCCTTCCCATGCCTGCAGCCTCTGCTCTCACATTCTGTAACCCTTGAAACCCTCCACCCATGCTTCTAATTGCCACAGTGCATCACTTTCCCCAGGGTTTCTGCAGACTCCCTGTCTAACGCCAGGGTCCCCTCTCCTAAATCAGGAATCTTACTCCTCGACCACTAGATATGAACTCCCAAAGAGGGGTGGGTTCCTGGGTAGTTAAGTGTCTGCCTTCAGCTCAGGTCATGATCCCAGGGTCCTGGGATGGAGCCCGGTGTCAGGCTCCCTGCTCAGCATGGAGTCTGCTCGCCCTTCTCCCTCTGCCCTTCTCCTTCTGCCCTTCTCCCTCTGCCCTTCTCCTTCTGCCCTTCTCCCTCTGCCCTTCTCCCTCTGCCTTTCTCCCTCTGCCCTTCTCCCTCTGCCCTTCTCCCTCTGCCCTTCTCCCTCTGCCCTTCTCCTTCTGCCCTTCTCCCTCCATTTGTGCTCTGTCTCACGCTTTCTCTCTTTCAAATAAACAAAATCTTTTTTTTTTTAATATTTCATTCATTTGACAGAGAGAAACACCGCCAGAGAGGGAACACAAGCAGGGGGAGCGAGAGAGGGAGAAGCAGGCTTCCTGCCGAGCGGGGAGCCCGATGTGGGACTCGATCCCGGGTCTCTGGGATCATGACCTGAGCCGAAGGCAGTCGCTCAACCAACTGAGCCACCCAGGCGCCCCAACAAAATCTTTTAAAAAATAAAAATACAATAAACTCCCAAAGGTACTCCCTCTCTCCCAGGTACCAAGTGTAGGCTAAGAAACATTCCTTGAACTCATAAATTCTTGGTCAGCGCATTAATTCACTGTCATTGCATAACATTACAGAAAGAGCCTAACAAAAAATAAAGGTATTTGCCACATCCAACCCCTTAACTTGGTATTCGGCCCTTTACAGTCTGTCCTCACACACCCTCAGCCCCCACACCCACGTGCTGTGCCTCTTGCCGCTCCTGCTTTTTAACTCGGCTTTGTTGTCTTTCTCTCTTGAAATGCCCCTCTGCCCTATCGACATGCCACTTACCCATCTAGGTTCAAGTTCAGTGCTGTTTTTTCTGCGAAGCCAAGTGCCCTATCAGATAGAACTCCTCTCTCCTTCCCTTATTCCCATTGATTTTGGACCTTTTTTCCCCCCCAAAAAATTATTTTTTTGATTATAATATGCTTATTTAGGTATAAGCCTATCTTCCCCAGCTCCATTTAAACATCTTGAGAACAGAGACTGCATTTTGCCTTCACAAGGGGATCATGAGGAATGAACAGAGGGAGGGCAAGTACTGAAGGGTGGGGTGGTAAAAAGTCAGAGGGGTGAAGGCCAAGAATCATGTGGATACAATGAGAGAGGGATTTTTTTGCGAAGTTTGAAATAAAGGTATGGCAGGAGAGGCAGGAGCTGTGAGATACAGAGAAAACAAACAGGAGAATAAAGAGTATTTTAAGCATTATCACCAAAGGCTGGATTATTCCTTCATGGGTAAGAAAAGAAGTACAGGGTGCGAAGTAAATCAGGAAACACTTGAGCATTTAGTAACTGAGCCTCATGGGACACTGCCCACCATTCCTTCTAGCTATTATGTTCAACACCTGGCCCACCCCTTTTTTTTTAATATTTATTTGTTTGTTTGTTTGTTTGTTTATTTTAGAATAAGAGAGAGACAGAGAGAGAGACAGAGAGAGACCAGCAGTGGGAGGGAAAGAGATGAAGGAGGGAGGAGGAGGGAGGGCTCCAAGCTGAGCCCCATGTGGGACTCGCTCTCAGGACCCTGAGAACATGACCTGAGCCAAAACCCAGGGTCCCACGTTTAACCCCCTGAGCCACCCAGGCGCCCCACAGGCCCTGTTCTTTGACTGGGACCTAGAGAAATGACCACCCAAGGCAGCCTAGGAGTGAGAGGGGCTTGGCCCAGGGTGAGTCAGCTTCCCCACAGCCTGAAGTCCTTAGCGTCAGCCCCTGCTTTCTGTAGCTTCTCCTCTCCGTGTGCCTCCAGAATAACATCAATAACATCAGACCCCCAAATCCTGGGGCACTCACAGACCTCCCTGCTTTTGCACATGGTGATGCTTGTTAGTATCCTCAAACAGAAGTTACTTAAACATCGGCTAATCGGTCGTGCAGTCAAAACAGTGATGGGAGGCTCCTGGGGATGCAAATTCTTGAATTATGGAAGGGAATAAAACTCAGTTCGAGGATTTGGGATTTCATCACCCTACCCTACCTACAAATGTTGACTGTTTTCTGTGTGAGCACTGATGAGACTTAAAAATTCAGAATGATTGCATGCAAAACCCACTAAGAAGAAATGTCCCATAGAGCACATTTTGTTGTTCTGTCTTTACGCGGATGCCCTTGGGGGCAGGGTTTGGGGAACAACTAGATGTCTCAGGAGACAAGAGTTCAGCCGGAAAGAACCAGCCTTGGAGTTTTAGAGATTCAAATTCTGATCCCAGCTCTGTCATTTATTAACAGTTGTGATATTTCATCAAGATGAGCCCTAACCTCCACATCTGCAAAATGGACCTAACAGTCCCTATTCAATTTCATATATAATGAGGTATAGATAAGAATTGAGCAGGATAATGTAAGTAAGAGGCTTTGTAATCAGGAAAGTGAAACGAAGACACACTTGGAATGCTAGTACTGTGGATTGAATCCTGGGTCTGCTGATGCCAAGTTGCACAATTTAAATAAGCTTTTACTCTCTGTGCCTAAACTTCCTAATCTATGAAATGGGATCGCTTTGGTCCTTACTTTATAGGGGTGTTCAAGTAGCTACCTCTCACCTCAGAAAGATTAAAATAGCTATTTCATATGAAGTACTTTAGAGCAGTGCCTAGGGGCACCTGGCTGGTTCAGTCAGTTAAGTGTCTGACTTTAGTTCCAATTATGATCTCGGTGTCCTGGAATCGAGCCCCGCTGTGGGGAGTCTGCTTCTCCCTCTCTCTCTCTCCCCCTCTCACTCGTTCTGTCTCTGTCTTTCTCGCTCAAATAAACACATAAAATTTTTAAAAAAACAAAAAAAGAACTTACTGCAAGTAAGTGCACAGTCAATATTAGTTATTGTTATTATCATTACAATTGCCATTTTTAGTTTTGTTATTTCATGTCTAAAGAAACTGAAGGAAAGGAGTGTGTAAGCTGTAGTCCCAAAGAATGGGTATGTCTTGAAATCTAGTTTATGATCCTTCTGGAGATGTACAAATGCCCCAAAGTTGTGATGAAAGCCCCACACTTTTCTCACAATACATTTTTAAGAGAGAAAGATCACTCTCTGCATCACATAGGAGGAGACTAGAAAGGGTATCACAATCGAAACTACGCCTCATCTACATAAATTCTAATAAGTTTGTTTGGCCCGTACAATTGTGAATGTAAGCTTTTTCAAATGAGAGCCCAGGATTGTGAGAAAGGCGCGAATGCAGAGACTCTTCTATCCTTTGTTTGCTTCATTCCTAGCAGATGGAGCCTAGAATGAGTGGAGCAGATCTAGTGGAACCCGGGGCTCGGCTCCAATGACACGACCTGGGGCAAGGAGCCTTGACTTCTCTGACTCTGTTTCTTTATTTGCAAAATAGGCTAATGATAGCCACGTGCTACTGTTAGCTGTCAAGTCTGAAGGAGAAAAAGTATGTAGAGATCTTGATCCTGAGCCTGATGCCTGGGATATTGAATCCACAGCTGTTGTGGGCTGTGCTGGGAACAGCCCCCGTGGGGCTTTCCTACAGCTTCCCTGACCTCAGCGCTGCCCTCCTCCCCACTTCACTTCATGAAGAAAAGAATAGTCAAGACTTCATGTGCAGAAGAACATGATGGGAGACTCTGCTAAGGGAACGAGGGTCAATGGCTTCCAAACCCAAGAGACAAATAATTGTCCCTGTTCCCCACTTCCTCAGAAATCCTTTGCTTTCTTCCTCCTCACATTTTAAGGGCCTTTCTGGAACCAAAATATCAAGATCAAATCCTTCCAGGTACTTTAAGAGGTGCTGTTTGGGCTTTAATATTTCATTGTTGAGGGAGAGGCCTCTCAGTTTGTCAGAGAAGGAAAGAGGAGAGTGCCAAACTCTGGCTGTCTTCAAGCCAGCCTGGGGTCCGGGCCCAGCCCTTTTCTGCAGCCTGGAGTGTGTATAGGAGGCAAATGACTCCTCAGAGTAGGCACATCCTAAGCTACTGCAACAGGATCCCAAAGACAACGACACCCAAACTCACTTACATACACATCTCCTTTTGCTGCTGATTTTTAAAAACATCCTAAAGTAAAAGGAATTCTGTCTCCTTGCCAATTTGCGAAGGATCTCTCCCCGCCCTGCTCTGGCCTCTCTCCCAATACCTAATGTGGCAGAAACTACGAGAAGAACAAAGAAACCTCAGCCCGGTGTGAATTACAGGACACTTTATTGAACACAAATGAACAGAAGTCAGGTTTCCTCGGTGGTTCATCCTAGATGCCAGCAAGAAAGTGAAAGGAATTGTTGAGGAAATGTTAGGGGCAGAGGTGGAAATTCAGAGGGAAATAATTTAAAAGACAAGAGGATTGACAGCCGCATCTGAAATGTTTCAGATCCTTGAAAGAAATGAGGGTACCAGAGGTGGGGAAGCTGAGAAACAGTGGAGAACCAGTCGAGATACACGGGAAGCAAGCGTTTGCTGAGAAAGCTCTCCACTGCCCAGCGCACAGTGTCCTGGGGTGAGCTGGAAGGAAAGGCAGCATGACTTAGAGAAGGGCTCAAGCTTTGGACGTAGAGCTGATCTCTCCAGCTAACTAGTCTACCATGCGCCACTAGCTAATCATGGGGCTTTGTGCTATTGAACTGGCCCAAATCTTAGTTTCCGCATCCGTAAGACTAGACCAATAATGCCCAGCTCCTGGTGTTGTTAGGAGGATTGTTGAAATAATAAATGGGAAAATCTGACCACCACACGGTGGACCCATATAGAATGCAATTCCCTGTCTAAGTGCATCTTCTGATTTATGAGCTTTGCCCAGGCCAGCTGCTTCTAAGTGCTCCCTAGAGGAATCAGAGACCTGGTCCAGCTATCCTCCCCACAGGGGAGGAAGGCATCTGCATTGGGGATTGCTGCTGGAATCAAATGCTGATTCGCCAACAGCCTCTCCTGGACCCCGCTGGAGCTGCAGAGCCAACCTAGGGCAGACTCGCCATGCTGAGCTCCGCCGTATCTGTGTGACAAGGTCCAGAGCCAGAGGCTCCTCCCCCGCACCAAGCCATCCTCTTCTCCACATTTTCCAAATGTCTGCTCTCCATGCACACCTTAGGAGTACTGAGGAACAGCCCAGCTACTAGGTGAGTCTGTGGCTTTTCAGTTTTTTTAGAGAGTGAGGACAAGTGACAGTATGTGGTCCCCAACGGTAACCAAAATGATCCAAACTATTCATAAACCATTCTTAATGCTTAAGCTTGAAAAAATCAAAGCCAAGAGCATTTGTATCCCACTCATTTTAAAATGGCAAGGAAAACAGCAATGAATCTAAAACCTGATCAAAGACTAGACGTCCCCTTTCCCATATTACTCACTTCCCCAATCCTCCTCCCCAACACAAGAAACCACACACACATACACACAAATACATATACAGGTAAACGTGTACAAATATATATACTCTCACATGAATATCTATGCAAATCCAGGGCAGAGTCCATTGAAGAAAAACTTGATACTCTCCAATACTTTCTAGTTTCTTCGATAAAGCACCAATAACAGATATATAAGAAGTTGATGAAGCTTTGTATACATAGAATGACATTTTAGCAAGTGTGCCCCACCACCGCTCATCACTCTTGATAATAATATATACTTATTCTTCAGTTGTAAGAACATTAATCAGAAATAAAGTTAGATTCCTTCTTTGTACTATAGACAAAAATAAAATGCAGGTTTATTAAAAATACATACAGGGGCACCTGGGTGGTTCAATCAGTTGAGCACCCAATCTTGATCTCAGCTAGGGTCTAGCTCTCAGGGTTGTGGGTTCAAGTCCCTCCAAAATAGTGTCTAACACTTATTTTAAAAAAGTACATATACAAATAACTATGAAAGTATCTGGGAAAAATCTGAATGTTTGGAGAGCCTCAGGACTGGAAAAAAATAAACAATAAGAAAAAACACATGAGCCAGAAGAAGGGGAGAGATTTGATCATATAAAAATGAAAATTTTCCTAGAGCAAAAAAATACCATAATTAAAATCATAGCTACATGATACCCTAAACAAGGACTATCACAAAAATGATAGATCAGGAGGAAACATTTTCAATATGTATCATATAGAAACAACTCTCCCAAATTAACAAAAAAGGCAAGTAACACAACAGAAAACTAACAAAGAACATAAACGGACAAGTTACAGTGGAGAAACCAAAATGAACAAAAGTCTCATAAAGTTAAAAAAAGTACCATTTCAAATAATAGATGGGGAAATTACAATTAACAACAGTGAACTAACCATTTTTTACCCATTAAATATGGGTCCTATCCAGTGGCAATGTGGGACGGCTGGTTCTGTTGCATACCGTTAAAGAAACCATCAGTAATTGCAAGCTTTTATAAAAGTCATCTAATAATCTTTATTTAAATTTAAAATATGCATACATTCTGGTCCAGGAATCCCATTTCCGGGAAATTTCCAGGCTACTTAAAAGAACCATTGGCAAAGCTAGTTGTCGGCAATGTTCATTACAACATTTTTCTGTAACAACAACAACAAAAAAAAACTGAAACAGCCTAAGTATTATTCAGAAGGTGACTCATTAAACAAATTGTGCAACACCTGTGCCCTTGCACATTGAACCTAAGACATCCGCCGCACTCCTCACACGGTGAGAGCAAGCCTGTACTTCTGTTTCCACCTCTGTAAAATCAAGGTAATAATGGTACTTATATCACAGGTTTATCTGGATTACATTGGAAGGACTTTTACTATGTATTGCTAAGTAAAAAAAAAAGCAATTTGCAGAAGTAAAGGCATTTTTAAATATATATGCCTATATTTATTTGTATATGTACGTATCCACAAGGGAAAAAAGTGGAGAAGTTATACATTAAATTGTAACACATCTATTGCTTTCATTCATGTATCATTACAAAGAAGAAAAAGCACCAATAGGAAAAGAAATGACTGGAAACCTTAACAGACTATTCATTTAA